>JBBBVM010000792.1:0-600000 GCA_037355625.1 Petunia x hybrida
GCACAAATCAGGTTAAATCGACCCCCAATAAACATGCAGAAGGGTCCTTCCTTCTCAACACGATGGTTGTGTTCAGGTTTGATCCGGCGTCACTGGTGTTTCCTCTCCGGTGACATTGATGAAATCGAGCCATAAACCAACCATTTCGATTTCCTGTCAACGATGACATGATTATAGGGGTTTTGTTGCGGACGTTGAGAGGATCGCGATGATGTAATTTGTTTTACATTTCGCCGGCTTGAATCGACCGAAAAATGTCATGACAGTGGCGGCGTAAGGTTTCGCGCGAGAGAGAGAGAGAGGTTCAGTGGGTTGAGAGGAAATGAAAAAGGGTTTTTTAGGTTTGGGGAGAGGAATGTGTAGTTAAAATGGAAGTTTAATTGTACATGTGGACAGCTGAGATGAAACCACGTAGCGATGATGTGTAATTAGATGAGGCTGATGTGTATAAGTATGAGGTGTAATGTGTATATATGTATATGCGTATATATAGTGTATAAGTGGTGTATAACAGTGTATACAATGTGTATAAATGCATGGAAAATTATAAAAAATGCTTATACAACTATAAAAAACAAGAAAAGTAATTATTAGAGCTAAATGATTAAGAAAATCATTATTTTAGGTTTTAAAATGATTTATGTGTCTTCGTTAAAACAGAAATAATTGTGAAAAATTATGACAAGATATGCAAATTTAGCAAAATTACGGTCGTTCGTGCCAACTGCTTTTAAAATAGTCTAATTGGTGCGCGTTACATGAGATAGTGACTCAGGATAAGAGTGAGTGTAGGGTTATTGTGTGGTTGTCAGTGCAATTTTGTTTGAATAATGGCTATTGAAACAGGAGGGGCAAAAATTAGGTGTCAACAATATCCCCATAACTACGGGATATGAACAGAGCAGTGGTAGCATTGGGTAGATACGCAGAAAACCTCCAATCGCAGAGAAACACGTTATTGTACTGAGAAATTTTCATTCAAGCAATGCATGCAAGAAGGCAGGGGATATCTCACGATATCTCACTGACTACTTGAAACTTGCAGTCTCTATGACCGAGGAAAACACCAGATTTCTTCTAGAATCCACGTGTCTTCACCTAATTGGCTATTGTCAATTCCATGCATCTTTCTCATATTTGGTTTTTACTTGCGCCAGATCATTTCATATCTCCAGGTCATAATTGTTTTTATAATTTTGTGCTTCGTCCATATTTCTTTTCCGCCTATAAGGGGTTTCACAACAGATATAGATCACAAACTTTTTCAGAAACACATTGTCTTCCCTGAAACTTCCTTATAAAAGACTAATTCCACTTATTCTGAAAAATGTTTTCCATTTATCCTGGTTTGATATTCGCAGAACACTTCTCTCATTCAAGGCGAATGGTGTTTAAGAAAACTGAAAAAAAAAAAACTCTGACCACTTTCCTTCAACGTCCTTCTTGCAATATTAAGATGGACGGGGCCCCCCGATTCATGATGACTGATTGGGATCCTAATGGCATTTTTCAGAATACCTTCTTTGTGGCATGTGCACTGATTACATTGCACTTATTTTCTAACGTAATAGTTGTTGCGATATTCCTCTTGTCATGTAGGTTCAGGCCACTTATCCCTTTCATCTGTCATGTGGCTTCTCTTTAAGGATGCCTTCAACATACTGGTGGCTTTTTTTACGGTGTTGGGTTAATGATTGCTGGCAAGGGGATTCAGCATTGCACTGTCAGCAGATTAAGGTGTCACCAAGCTCTACATCTATTTGTCGCTCAAGGTTGTCTCCTTGTTCGGCTGGTTCAATTCAATTGCTATTGCTACGTCTCTTCGGCTGCTGGTTGTGGACTACTTGGGGAGGAACAGCTCTCTTCCTCAGATTCCCAACTATAACCCTCATATCTTCAACGAGTTCCTAATTATGCTTGAAGATCGCTAGGGGCGTGCACTCCCATGAGAGAAGGCCTCGCCCATACTCAGACGCTTCCGAAGTCCTTTGCTTAGGATAAGATGCTGTAATTCCCATACGGGCATTCGTGATATCAGTGGTTGTGTACTGAAGAATGCTCGGACCGACATATCTCCTGGTAGGATTTTCAATTCTTGCTGAGGCACTACTGATGTGCGAAGCTTAAGAGACCCTCTCAGTCATAGCCCCCCTGGACCTTTTAATTCCTTAAGAACACCTATAATGAACGGTATTATATTCGAAAAGAACTTGGTTTTATGTTGTAGCCTACGGGCCTTTGATATTAGTGAAAATGGATGTTCATTAATATTTTGTGCGTACTTGCGTATTTACTTGTAATGTTGTCAAGTACAGTTTTGGCTGCCTTTCTGGGCGTTTGTCTTTTTAAGACAGGTTGCTCTTGTTGGACGTTGTTTTAAGCATCAGCATGTGATGGCTTAAATTGCGTCTATAATAGACGTCTTTGATAAGGGCAGGGCCTACACCCACAAAGGGACATTTTTTAGCCCGATATATGCAACACACAATTTTTTGTATTCAAGCTAGAACGGTTGTGCTTGTCCACTCGACTGCTTAAGTCTTTAATGGCTGGCGGGCGTCCCACCGACATATTGGTGTATGTGTTGAATTGATGATTTCAACTTAGAATAATACCTGGTGGCTTAACTTGAAGTGATCTAGCTTTGAGCGAGTAGTTTAATCTAACTTTGTAATGAAAAGTGAGTGTATTACTTCAACCCAAATATGGGCCGGGGCTATGAAGGATTGGATCGTAGATGAACCTGATTGTCAAACTGACTAAGTAGAATAACAGTTTTATTAAATAAAAAGAGGTACGGGGCCAATAAAATTTTTAGTAAACTTTGATAACAGCGAGGGGGCTAATTACCCTTTTAAAGAAATAGAAAACAAGAAAAGATAAAATACATGTATCGAGTATAACGGCCTACTGACCTTTCAAGAACAGTGCTTCTTAAGCCGAGTGATGGTTGTTTCTGCTGTGCTCTTGGGGGCATTATTTTCCAGCAGTGATGCGTCATACTTAATAGAGGGTTGGCTTCCAATATGCTCTAGAGTTTTCTCTGGAGATCCTTCGTTGGATTGCATTGGACCCGAGCGCATGGCCTATAAGCCTCTAACCATCCGATGATATAGCTCTCCATTGATTAGGCAGTATTAAGTTGTCCACTTTCGCAGTTTTCTACTTTCTTCCTTGCCTTCAGGAGTGTTCCCTTGTCCAAGTATTCAGTTAGTGTATGGCGCAATCTAAGACGAGTCCTGTAATGGAAACTTCTAGGTTCATTAGGTCCGAGTGAGTCAGCTCGATCACCATCTCTGGGCTGCGCGAACTTGCATCGTCTATTGGACTAGCTGGGATATTGGCCTCTATATCCTCAAATCTATGAATAAGCTTCCACTTGTGGAACTCTTTTAGAAGGGCCTTTACTTTGGCTAGGCATTCCTGCGTACATATGTCTTTATATGTGAAGACTCAATTTATTTGATTGACCACCAGCTGGGAGCCGCTATAGAGAATGATTTCCTTGGCCCCCAATATGTAAGCTTATTCTAAGGCTTGAATTACTGCTTTATTCACGCCTCGCTGTTCATAGTTAGCAGGCGTCTTGCAGCCTTTCAAAAGATCTTTCTAGATGGTGACTTAACCAGTAGGTCGAAGACGACTCATCTATCTATTAGCGTCACGTCTGTGTAGACTGTCCATTCTCTAGGTCCAATATTTTCTATGATCTTCATAGCCTTTTCGGCTTTTGGTATCAATTGTATGCTGAAACTTGTAACGAAGTCTGCTAGAGTCTATGATTTGATGGTCGTGCAGGGCTAATAGATTATGTCGTATCTCCCAATTCAACGGCCTATTCCGTCAACCTCCTTGAGATTCCAGGCTTAGACAAAATGATTTGTAACAGGATTAAAGATACCATAGTGACCGCATGATTCAAAAAGTATGAGCGTAATTCCTGGATAACACCAACCATTGTTGATACTAGCTGGTCTGGGAGTGGAAGTTGTGCTCCTACTCCTAAAAGCGCCTTACTAGCGTATCGCACAGGGAGTTGCACTGTGCTCTCCTCTCACGTAAGGGCCGCACTTGCAACTACTTCTGAAATTGTGACATACAGTAAGAGACGCTCCCCTCGAGCAGGCTTGGGTAATGTTGAGAGTCTTATAATATTTTTCATCACTCCTGCCAATACTTGGCTATAGAGCTTTGGCCATTTAGGGTCTTCATGCATTACCAATACTTCAGAAAGTTGATACCATAATTCCACAGCTCAGAGAATCAAATCACTTATCACGGAGATGCGTTCTCTGAGTTCCGCTACCTTGGCTCTAGCTTTGTGCTCAACTGGCGTATCCCTTTTTGGCTCGCCTCTGATCATGTTTTCCTCTACTTTTTGGGTCGCGCTGGTATCCGCATTGGGCGCATACCTTTCCTCGAGTATGGGCTACTCACCTCTTACTTCAGTTATCCTCAACGGGGCCAGGCATCTAAATACCTGATGGAGTATTGAGGGTACTCCTTCTAATCCGTGTATCCAGGGTCTTCCCAAGATAACATCGTATGTGAGGTTGCAAGCCATTATGTCAAAAGGTGTTACACTACATTGCATCAAGGATAATAATTGGCAGGGCTATTTCTCTGAATGACTCTTCGCTCGTGATGTTGAAACCAGTCACTATGCAGGAATTTGGGGCTCCATGTCCCTGAAGCTTCATTCTTTGTATTATTTCCCATCGAAAAATGCTGACAACACTCCTCGGGTTGACCAGAGCTCGCCTGATCTAAGAATCTAGTATCTTGATTGAGATGGTCAAAGCTTCTTGATGGGGGTTATGGCGCTTCTTCCTGATTTTCCATACGAATTGAATCGGGCCGATAGGAGGCCCCTGCTTTTTAGTCTTCCAATCTTGTCAGGCCCGGGTCCAGCAAAGATTGCATTGATACTCTATTTGTTCGTAGAGTCGGACGTCCTGGACCATTTTCCTCCTTCCGCGATCAGGTCTTTGAGGTATCCTTTCTTCACTAGATGAGAAATCTCGAGCATCATGGTTGTTTATTCCTAAATTTGGTCATCTAGGTTAAACAATTAGATTTGTAAGAGGGTCACAAGAAATACAGTAAATATGAAGGAAAATATATGAAATAAAGAGAAAAATTAATAAGCAAGAAAGTAAACAGTATTATTCCTTGAGAATAGTCGGATTCAGTGCCAATCGCTTGATGAAAAATACAATGGTAGGAAGGATATTTATAGCTATGATTTACCCAGTCCTAAGTATGGTAAAATAAAAAGACTAATAAGGTTGTGGGCTTGTATACTCAAGGCGGTGGTATATACAAAATCCTAACTAGGAGAGTGTAAACCTTAATATGGCGGGATGTATACCTTGCATACTATACCTGTACCATCTGAGCGGCCGTGACTTAAGGAGTAGGCATGTATCCTCTGCATGCGGTGACTTATAAACTAAGTCTAGTCTTGCTAGCAGGACTCGTTTCCCCGTAATCATAGGTGTCATATTTTTGCCCACACAGTCAGTCCCCTCACTTGCTAACTGATGTTGTAAGCAGTCAGACGGTGAAAGAGGTATAAAAAAAGAATGTGAAAAGATATCTCACTGACTCCTTGAAACTCTTAGTCTCTTCGACCGAGATTGACGCTTGATTACTTCTGGAGACCCATGTATCTTCATTCGATTGGCTAATGTCGAGTCCATGCAACTTCCCATAAACACTTTTTACTTCGCTGAATCATTTCATATCTCTAGGCCATAATTATATTGACCATTTCATGCTCCATTCTTATTATACTCCGCCAATTAATAGGGGCTTTATATGGATGAAAACCACGAACTTTCTTCAGAAAAAACACCATCTTTCTCGAATCTTCCTTATGAAAGAATAACTTCTTTCTTCAAACAAAATTTCGCCTTTGATCCTAGTTTGATATTCCCAAAAAAACTTCTTCATTTAGAATTGATGGTTTAAAAGAAAACTATAAACAAAGGAACTCTCACAGTTTTCTTCCTCTGCTTCTCCATCCATGATAGGATGAATGGAGTCCTCCGAGTTATGAAGTTTTATCAAGACTCTAATGACATTCTCCGAAATGTCTTATTTGTGGCATGTGTACTGATTACGGTGCGCTCATTTTCTAACGCAACGGTTCTTGTGGTATTCCTCTTGTCATGCGGAGCTCCTCAGGGAAGAATGCCTGCCATGCAGTGCTTATGCATCTTCTCGTCTTTTGTCTCTATGGGATAAATCGTCTAGAGATAGCGCCACTTGAGAAGGCAGGGTCTTCGCTACAGTATTCTCTCCTTGTTCAGGCGGTTGATGTTCAACAAATTTCTCCAAAATATTTTCATTCAGCGTGGCCGTATAGATCTGCCATGTTTTGAGATTAGGAGGTCGCATCAACTTCCAATCGTCTAGAGAAGAGGGGACACATGGAGATCCCGCAGCCGCTGGTGGTTCCATTTTGGTGTCTCTCCATGTGATTCTAGATGAAACTTTTGGGTTACGCAGTGCTCCTTTCGCCGTTCTACTGAGAGATTACTCAGTTGGACTGATTTTCTGACGCCCGTGACACAGCATCAGAAAGATGTTGTTTCTTGGGGTATCATGTTGGTAGTGTTATTTATTATGTGCCGAGAGAAGCTTTGATGCAAGAACTACAATCCAGATGAAGAAACTCTGGTCGTGCAAATTCGAGCGTTCTTGCAGTTTCAGCTTTTTGAAGACTTTTATTTTCTTAAGAACACCTGTAATGAGCAGTGTTGTATTCGAAAGAACTTAATTGTATTTTGTAAGCCCACAGGCTTTTGAAATTAACGAAAATATTCATCAACGTTTATGGGTACTTATGTAGTTACTTGTAGTGTAGTCAAGCAGCATATTCTGGGTGCCTTTCTGGGCGTTGTCTTTTAAAGATGGGTGTGTGCACTATTGGGCGCTTCTTTTGCATCAGTAAATAATGGCCTTATATTACATCTGCAATAGACGGCTTTTAGGCAAGGCCTGCGCCCGCAAGGGGACGTTTTTAGCCCGTTGTATGTAACGGGGCATTTTTGTGTGCAAGCTAGAATGTTTGTACTTGTCCACTCGAGTGCTTAAGACTTTACTGGCACTATGCGGGCAGGCGTCCCCACCGACATGTTGGTGCAACTTATTTAATTGACAATCTCAACTTACGAATAATGCCTGGTGGCTGAACTAGAAGTGATCTAGCTTTAAGTGAGTAGTGTACTCTGCTTTTTGTAGCGAAAAGTGAGTGTATTACTTCAATTAAGTTGTGCCGGGGCTATGAATATTTTGATCAGATGGATTTGATTGTTAAAACTGACTAAATGGAATAGTAGTTTTATTGATAAAAGAGGGCGCGGGGCCAGTAGAAACTAAACAATGACAGGGGTAAGTGCCCGTATAAAGTAATGATAAAGACAAAGAGTAAGAAAGGAGAAAAACCATTTGTCTAATATATAGATCCAGTTGACCTTTCAAGAGTAGTATATCTTAAGCCAAGAGATATTACAGATATTAGGAATGGTTATTCCTTCCATGTCTTCAAGAAAGTACGCACCTTTTCCAGCTATGTTGAGGGAACACAAGCTAAGTGCATTATAATATTGCTCCACCATTAACTTTTAGGCTGCCAGCCGCACGGCTGCTCGGCGTTCTTCCAGGACATCAATTGAAGCTGCTAAAGCCTCGTTATTAGATTCTTCTTCGGCAATCGCAGACTGTATTCTCCTATTTCTACGGGGAACATAGCGTCTGTTCCGTATGTTAGTGAGAATGGAGTCTCTCCCGTGCTAGCTTTTGATGTGGTGCGATAGGCCCATGGAACTCTTGGCAGTTCCTCCACCCACTTAGCCTTGCTTTCCTTGATCCGTTTCTTCATGCTTTTCATTATAGTCTTGTTAGAAGACTCAGCTTGACTGTTGGTTGCATGATGGTAAGGCGTTGAGGTTATCCTCTTTATTTCTCATTCTTCTAAGAAAGCGGTCATTTGGTTTCCAATGAATTGAGGCCCATTGTCACATGTGATTTCCGCTAGGAGGTCGAGGTAGCACATGATATTTTTCCAAATGAACTATATCACCTCATACTCACAGACTCGATAGTAGGCTGCCGCTTCAACCCTTTTAGTGAAATAGTTCGCCATGATAAGCAAAAATTTGACACCTCTGGGCACTTTGGGCATGGACCCAACGTTATCCATCCCCCATCTCATGAAAGACCATGGGGCTATTACTGAATGTAAAAGCTCTGCAGGCTGATGATGTACATGGGAGAATCTCTGGCAACTGTCGCATGCTCTGATAAATTTGCTCGCATCGTCTTCCATTCAGGGCCAGAAATAGCCCGCTATGATTATTGTGTGGGCAAAAATATGCCACCTAGCATTACGGTGATATGATTCCAGATGGCGAGACTAGACATACCTTACAAGTCACTTGGCACAGAGGATACAAGCCTGCTCCACAAGCCACGGCCATTCAGCCGATGCAGCGTAGGATGCGAGGTATATCACGCCGCCTTAAGGTATACAGTCTCCTAGTTAGCATTTCGTATATACCACCACCTTAAGTATACAAGCCCACGGCCTAGTATTTCACCATAATTAGGACTTGGTAAATATTAGCCACAAATACCCCTCATTATATTGTATTGTACATCAAGTGATTTACACCGAATCCGACTATTCTGAATGAATAATACTCTTTACTTTCTCGTCTATTACTTTTATCTCAATTTGACTTGTAAGCTAAGCCTAGTCTCGCCACCTGGAATTGTACCACCGTAATCATAGGTGGGGTATTTTTTTCCCACATAGTTTTCTCTTGGTCATCCAGGTTCATTAGGATCTGATTGTTTCCCGATTATACATCCAAGAAGCTGAGAGCTTCATGGCCTGCCTTTGAATTGATGAGTTGATCGATGTTGGGCAGTGGGAAAGAGTACTTGGAGCATGCATGATTCAGGTCTGTAAGTCGATGCACATTCTCCATTTTCCATTCTTCTTTGGGAAAACCACAATGTGTGACAGCCATTTGGGGTATTGAACCTCGTGAATGGATGCATTGTTCAACAGTTCTCCACCTCTTCATGGATTGCCAGCCCCCTTTTCGCGGCTAATCGGCCATTTCTTTTGCTTGACCGGCTTGAAGTTTGGGTCGACATTTAAATTGTGCGTGATGACGCTAGTTGAGATTCTAGGGATGTCAGTGTGTGTCCAGGCGAACGTGCCTGACCGAGCTGGTAGGAAGTTGGCGAATGCTTGCTTCGCTTTGGTTGAGAGTTTGGCACCCACATAGAATGTTTTATCTCAGGGTCCAGTTCTTTCATGCCCTTTGACCCAAATGGTATGCTGGTAAATAGGCAAGGCCCGAGAAGTTTTTCTAACATCTTCTGCTGGTTCTTTACCTGCTTCTTTACCGAGCACGTCACGGCAGCCACATAGCTACTTGTGGATAGCTTCTGCTCCCTTCTAATCTCTCTCTCTCCCCAAAGAGTAGGGTACTTAAGGACTTGATGAAATGTAGACATCACTACGCGTACTGCGTGAATCTAAAGTCTTCCCAAGATAATGTTATATGAGAGATCACATGTCATCACCTGGAAGGACGTTACTTTCATTACTCCGGGAAGGTGGACAGGCTGGAGCACTTTTCCCACAGACCTCTCACTGGAGCTGTTGAAGTTGGTTATCGCGTATGGGCTGGGGATTATCTGGTGTCGCACCTCTATATGGCAGAGGTCTTCCCAATGGAATAATATTAACAGTACTGCCTGGATTTACCAGCATACACTTGACCTGAGCGTCATGCACCCGAAGGGTGTTGATCAAGGCATCGTGATGCAGGTAGAGGAGATATTGTATATCTTTATCATCGAATTCAATGGAATTAATATGGGTCTTCTTGGTCATCTCCTAATCGCAAGGTTCTGCCCCTGTTGTCACCAACCCTAGGTCCCCTTAAAAATATTTTTACGGACTGCGAGGTACCCTGGTCTTTAGTCGTTACTTTGAGGGGGTTACTATAGTGCACAAATTCTCGACAGGATGCTTGCCTCGGTCGTGAACAAAGAAATGCTGTTTTTTGACATTCGATCATAGTTTCAGCCATGTCGGCCGAGCTATAGGCTGTCGATCCGATCTCAATGATCATCGTTGTCGTCTCGCATAAGTTGTACTTTTTACTTTGTAGAAACCTACAATTGCTTGGGCCCCGTGCCAAACTGTTTATGCCTAAATTTGGTCATCTTGGTTAAACAATTAAATTTGTTAGAGGGTCACAAGAAATACGGTAAAAATGAAGGAAAATATACTAAATAATGAGAGAAAATAATAGACAAGAAAGAAAAGAGTATTGTTCCTTGAGAATAGCCAGATTTTGTGTGAATCGCTTGATGTACAATACAATGTAAGGAGGGGTATTTATAGCTAAGATTTACCTAGTCCTAATCACGGTAAAATACAAATAAGGTCGTGGGCCTGTATACTCAAGGCAATGGTATATACGAAACCCTAACTAGGAGAATGTAAACCTTAGGTGTTTATGCCTAAATTTGTACGTCTAGGTTAAACAATTAATTATGAATGAGGTCACAAGATATACGATAAATTAAGATGGAAAAAGTAAATAAATGTGATGAAAGTAAAGACAAGTAATTTAGCAAGAAATAATAGAGAAAGCAAAGTAATTCTTAATCCTTGAGAGTAGCCGAGTTCGGTGGCGAATAGTGTCTTGTGTACAATAAAATTCAAGGAGGGTATTTATAGTAGTGATACTCAGTCCTAAATAAGGTAAAATACAAATACTAATGAGGCCATGGGCCTACAACTCAAGGCAGTGGTATACTAAACCTTAACTAGGAGACTGTAAACCCTAGGCGCCGTATGACCAAACTGCCAAAACGGTCGTTGACTCTAGAAGCGAGCGTATATCCTAAGTGCCCAGTGATCTGTAGGATAATTCTAGTCTCGTATCCCCCATAACAATAGGTGGCGTATTTTTGCCCATAAAGTCAGTACCCCCCACTTATTGAGTGCCAACGCAAGCAGTCAGGAAGTGAAAGAAGCGTGATAGCAGACGTAAAGGTGTGACGGTACTGATGCTCGCCTTCTTGCTCTTCGCGTGCATCGTATTAAATGCAAATTCCTTGATACAGCGGTGTGTCCCCTAATGATTGGAGGGATTTTCTATGTATCTTCCTAATGTTGCTGCTACTCCATTCATATCCCGTAATTATGGGGATACATATCACTTAAACTACAGTAATCATAATTATGATCCCAAGTGATTGAGATCATTCCACTTCCTCTTTACGTTTCCAATCCAGGCGTGTATATATATGTCGTAAGTGAGAAAGTTTATTCACAACCTTCTAAAAAATATCAAGAACTTCTCTTCAAAAGATCATCTTTTTTCCAATCCTGCGAATTCTATCACCATGGCACAAGGTCCAATTTTCTTCCCAGTGAACTTTAGAGCGCAGGATTATCTCACCAATTCTTTCAATTTTGAAAAGAATGGTCGCATGCTGGGCCAAACCCTTAAACAAGAGGGTGAAAACAACAATATCTCCATTGAATTCTACCCTTTCACAGTCACGAAGAGTGATATTATGCACATCAAGCATGAATGCAAATGGCCTGAATTCGCTGTTGTTCTTGCTCCTGGTGTTGAGGAAAGAGTTTCTTCCTATCGGGCTGGCTTTTCAATGGTTCGCACGTACGCTTTCACCCTTCATCTCAACAAGCACGTCCACTCGATCATAGAGGACATATGTCGTCGTTACAATGTTTATTTGGGCCAAATCGGCCCTTCCATGTGGCGACTGGTGGTCATACTTGATCACTTGGCCGACTATGCCCAGGTTGCATTTCCCTTTGATCATCTTCTGGCCTTTTACTCCCATCATCTTTGTAAAGCTGGGATGCTGATGTTCATAAAATGGGGGAAGAAATGAATAGTCCCTAATAGTGAAGATTCCAAATACCGTAGTATGGTGTATAGGTACGTGGCTTTGTGAACGGCCGATTTAGTATCCTCTCTTCCCTTTCCAGAGGTCTTCAACAGAAAGTGTAAGTCCGCAGAAACTTATCTTCTTGCTTTCAACTATGGTTGACTAATTTTTTTCTTCCGTGCTGTGAATATCATGTCCACCATATCTTTGAGTCATAATGAACTGATGGCGTGGGTCACCATAATCTTTTTAAGAAATCATCCTGAAACCCTGACTTTCTCGGCTCTGGCGAATCGAATAGCTGGCGAACAAAAGACCATGGTATGTAATCATTGAGATATTCTTTCTACCCAAAATTTCTCCTATATTTTGATTCACCACTGCTTCCAGGGTTCTCTCATCGTGATATGCCCCCACTGGTGGAGATTCAGATTGCTGCCCCGTATATTGCTCCCTTGCCCGATGTGCTGGCATCTGGTGAAAGAATTTTGGAGAGGGCGAACATATCTCGTTCCTCAAAGAGAAGGAGATCCTCTAGGCCGACCAAGGTGCCCATCGCTGGTAAAACCCTTGTGATTTCTGATGGTGAGGGAGAATTCCCCCGAGTGTCCGTGTCCAAGGCTGTTGAAACAAGCCTGTCTGCTGCTGTTGAAGCTGGTCCTTCTTCGCGAAAGCATAGAAATCTGATCGAAGAGACCCCCATAGCCGATGGATAGGCTAGTATGGAGGATGATGTCTTGCTTCCTGCCATACCTTTTGATCCGTAATTTCGATTGTTTTTTTTTTTTTTTTGAAATAACACTCTTTGTTTGTTGACTTCAAAGGGTGACATCATCCGTTTATGTTTAGAACCTGTTGCCGCTGCTCCGACTCTTGAGGGCTCTGACTCTTTTCAGTGGCGTCCTAGCAAAGAAGTGGTCATAGTGTTCGTGCATGAACCCGTAGCTGGAGCTCGGGAGGTTGTAATCCCTATTGCTGCGAAAATTAACCTAATGAAGACTCCACGGGTTGTAACAGTCAAAACCGCTGAACTGATCCGTCTTGTAGAAAAAGAACACCTCTCTGACTATAGCAGTCATGAGTTGTCTGAGGTCGCCACCGGATGCTTCCTTCGGGTAAGTTTCCTGCCACCACCATGTCAAGTTCAACATCATTTTTCCTTTACTAAATTCATATTCCTACCATTACCCAGGAATTGATGGTGTATCATGAGACACTCCACCGGGGAGGCTTAGAAGGCAATCTGGTCGAGAAGGCTGATGCTCTAATTGGACAAGTAGCCAGCCTTCAGCCTTTTGTTGAGAAGGTTGAGGAGTTGAAGGGTGAGCTGCAAACCACTCGTGATGCTTACTGCGCAGAGGTTCTGAAGAGTAGGAATTTGGAGAAGGCGTTGGCTGGTGAAGTTCGCAAGCACATGCCGAAGTGGAGGCCCTCAAGTTGTCCCTCACAGATGTCAAGGTCTCAGAGAAGCTTCATCTCAGTAACATGAATCGTCTGGAGGGGATCATGGGAGATCTGCGGCAGCAACTATCTGGCATAGAGGAAAGAATGACTGCCGCTGAGAAGTACGCCTTAGATGCTCAGGGTCTCTCTCCCTTCCTTCAAGACGAGAATGACAGGTTGAAAGGTAAAGTGGCGTCACTTGGACGAATTTGTGACAACCCTTGCGAGGAGTGTCACCTGAAAGATCAACAGAGAGAAGCTCTGAATGCTCGTCGCATACCAAAAGTTGATCGTGCCAACCTCACAGTTGCTCTTTCCACTCTTCTCCGGGTTCGTGACGACCTTAATTTTGACCTGGCCGCTGAGATTTCCTCGTATACTGGCCTTGTTGCCCAGGCAGATACTCATTTTGGTCCTGACCTTGAGGAAGGCTCCGAAGAGATGAGTGGAGAAATAGAGGAGGTGCCGACTGGGGAACCTGCAGGTGATGAAGCAGGACCTTGTTGCCGATGAAAGAAGTCCCCTAAGAGAGGAAGAAACCCCCCCCCATTTGATGCTCTTTTTTTTTACGCATCTGGTGCTTAGACATTTATCCACATATGCAGATATTTAATGTAAATTTTCTGCCTGTTTTGTGGTGTGTTGACTTAAATTACTTGTGCCTTTGTTTCTGACATTTTTTTACTTTTCGCCGTAAACAATAAGTAATGCTAAGTTATGCCTCTGTGGGCATTTGCACCTAAGAATTATATGGCTTTCGGTCGTTCTGACTGTTCTAGTTATTTAAGAATATGTGTCAGTGTGCCTGCCTTGAGAAATTACGTCCATTGTGCACCGAAAGACAGTGGCTAGGTTGCATCCATAGCAAATGGCTGCTTGCACCCACAATGGGACGACTTTAGCCCGTGTGTTAATAGTCCTTTTTCTTTTTGCGACAAAATGTCTTCGCTTTCTTACTCGAGTATTTAAGACATTCTGGCACCACGCGCACAGGCATTCCCATCAGCGTGTAGGTGCAATTGTTGATTTAGTGAGTTCAACCCTCGATTAATGCCTGGTGGCTGAGCTAGACATGAATCGAGTAGTGTGCCTTACTTTTGTCACAGAAAGTGGGTGTATTACTTCAACTTGTATGTGGTTGGGGCTATGAATATTTGGATCGTAGATGGATCTAATTAAATGAGTAAAACTGACTAAGTAAGATAGTAGTGTCATTAGTAGAGGCGCAGAGCCTAAGATGTTGTGGGTGAAAACCCGTAACATGTCCAAAAAGTATGAAAATACTGTAATCTAAGAGCAAAACTAATGTGCTAAGTAAAATCTAAAAAGAAAAGTACTTCCAATTATCCCTACTCTATCTCCCCCCTCCCCCTCCCCAAAAGACGTCAATCAACCATAACGTCTGAATCGCAGTCTTCGTTGATTGCGGCTTCGAAGTCTTTGGGGTCTCCTGGAATATTCACCTCGGGCACTTGCTCAGGGACAGCTTCTCCAAGGATTACGGTCGTATAGCATTCCCTTGATGCCTCCTGATCACCATTTACTTCTTTTATCCCCCATTGAGTAAGATACTTCAGTTTCTGATGCTGGGTGGACGGTTTTGCTTTGACTTGATATATCCATGGCCACCCAATGATCAGATTGTAAGGAACGCCTGCCTTGATTACCTGAAAGCATGAAACATAATCTATCCCCGGCAAGCGGGTGGTTAAGTTAATTTCACCTATAGCTTTCTCACAAAAACTGTTAAAGCCTACGAGCGTATAGACATTTGGCATAATTCGATCCTCAATACCCATCGCCTTCAGTGCATCCCATCTGATGAGCTTTACAGCACTGCCGGTGTCGACCAGTACACATTTCACATTTGTGTCTTCCATCCTAAGTGTTATGACAAAGGCATCATGGTGCGGGATGCTACAAATGATGTTGTCCTCTGCGCTGAATTGAGTCGTCACATCCCGGACGAGACCCTGATTGGGCACCGTCGAGATATTCTCTGAACCTTTGAGCAATGTTGGTCCCCCGATTATCACATTGATAGACCTCTTAGGATCAAACAGACTTGGCGGTGCATCGTGATTCTCGCTTCTGGTGAAGATTTGCTTTCCCATGTCGGTGAGCAGGTCCTTGAGGTAACCTTTGTTCAGCGAACTCATGACCTCTAAAATCAATGCTCTGCACCCGATTGTGTCATGTCTGTGGTCCCTATGAAAGTGGTAGTAAAGGTATTTTTTTCTCCTGCCAGGTTCTGCTCTCAAGTTGCTTGGCCAATGGATTTGTGCTTTCTTCAAATGATCTCTTACGAATTCCACGATGTTGACTCGCAAACCTAATTCTTCGAACCGGTTAGGAACCCACTCCACGTTGAGTGATCCCTTGGACGATGACCCTGACGTTCCCTGACCGTCTTGCCGCTTCAGAAAATTGTCCTTACTATCTTTCTTATTTCACTTTCCTTTGTACCCCATACGAGGTTCCTCCACGTATCCCCATTTCTCTGCTTGGTAGATGACATCTTGGATAGCCGGTCACACTTCTTGAGGAGTAGAAAACTCCTCGGGCTCTAGGCAAAGCTTCTCGGTGTACCTCTGATCCAGGGGGTTTCATGTTGAAAGAGGGTGCTGAGTCAGAATCCATTGCAGCTCTCTGGTGGCTAGGGATCCCTTTGAATTCAAACTTTTGCCAAATGCTACCATAGCAACATTTTCGTGAACTGGAGGGAGCTCTATGCGTTCCCTCTGGAACCTGTCGACATAATCTTTGAGCAGCTCGTTGTCTCGTTGATGGATCTCAAAGATATCCTCCATGCGCTTTTCTCGCTTGTGGGCACCGGAATGCGCTTTCTTGAATAAATCTTGCATTTGAGTGAATGATTCAATCGAGCCCATTGGTATCTGAGCGTACCAAGCAAGGGCTCCTTTGGTCAGGATTGAGCCAAATCACTTTACTAGAGCGTACTAAATTTCTTCTTCAGTAATCTCGTTACTTTTCACAGGCGTATAGTACACAGCAATATGCTCTACTGAATCAGTAGTTTCGTCATACTTCAAGTTATCTAGTAAGCGGAAGTGCTTTGGTATGCGGACCGGTGCAACACTTGCCTTGTGAGCATGCTTGTAAAACTTTGGCTCATCTATCGTGGTAACTTGGGGTGGAGTACCCAGCATGTTACCAATCTGGTCATGGATGGCCTTCATCTCCTTTATAAGATCTTGAATGACAGGGGCTCCATTAAGATCTGGGTTGTGATTGTTGATGAGCCTCCTGGAGCAGCATCTATGTTAAGCCTTCAGATAGGCACAGATGCTGGTGAATCGTTCACGGGCGTTGGTCCTTGTGGAGAATCTGACCTCTAAAACGATCTTGTAAACATTGTGCCTAGTTTGCGAGATACCCCCTCGATCATGTTGTTCGAGTTTTGTTTCGCCTGTTCCATCATAGTTTTGAGAAGATCAGTGATAAAAGTTCTAAACTCATGATTACCTTCCAATGGTGGTTCATCCATTCATTACTGGCGACTGGGGTCGGTTCTAGAAAAGAATCTTTTGGCTGCTCGATTGAATCCTTTTGTTGGATGTTGGGATCGTCAAGATCCTTCATGGACTTCTCCACTCCATCTACGGTGTTCTTTGGAATGCCGTTGTCGTAGTTAGACATGATTGCGCCTTTTCCTTCGTAGAATACCTACAATTGAATGAGCCCCACGGTGGGCGCCAAACTGTTTATGCCTAAATTTGTACATCTAGATTAAACAATTAATAATGAACGAGGTCACAAGTAATACGGTAAATTACGATGGAAAAAGTAAATAAATGCGATGAAAGTAAAGACAAGTAATTAAGCAAGAAATAACAAAAAAAGCAAAGTAATTCTTATTCCTTGAGAATAGCCGAGTTCGGTGGCGAATCGTGTCTTGGGCACAATACAATGCAAGGAGAGGTATTTATAGTAGTGATACTCAGTCCTAAATAAGGTAAAATTCAAATACTAATGAGGCGAGAGGCCTACAACTCAAGGCGGTGGTATACTAAATCCTAACTAGGAGACTGTAAACCCTAGGCGACGCGATATGTGCTCAGCGCCCTATAACCAGACGTTTAAATGGTTATTGGCTCTAGGACCGGCCGTATATCCTCAGTTCCCAGTGACTTGTAGGATAAGTCTAGTCTCGCCAACTGAACTCGTATCCCCGTAACACTAGGTGGCGTATTTTTTCCCACCACTAGGGCATCGGGATGTATACCTTGCATCCTATGCCCGTACCAGCTGAGCGGCCGTGACTTAAAGAGAAAGTGTGTATCCTCTGCGCTCGGTGAGTTGTAAGCTAAGTCTACTCTCGCCAGCAGGACTCATATCCCCCTAATCATAATTCATAGATAGCGTATTTTTTCCCACAGAAAGGCTTTGTGTTCGGTCGTGCTATAGCCGTTACTCCAATAAAAATCGGAGTAGGCTGTCGAGTTTTTCCTAGTTACACTCTTGATGGTGGGTGGCCAGTGCAATCTAGAACCTAGCTTTCTAAAGTGATTGGTGACTAGATCTACGCGTTTACCCGCAACCCAAAATCTTTAAAGTTGCGCTACTCGGAACTTTTCTCGTGGGATCCTACTCATCTGGGGTTGTTTTTTTTTTTTTTTTTTTTGGTATTGTATCATCCCTTTTGTCCTTCTTCCACCACCTTTTGACTCCAAAGTTAGGCTGCCTTAAGGCTGTCCAGCGGTCCGGTTTGCGCCGGACCAGACCGACCCCGGACCGGCCCGGACTGGCGCAAAACGGACCAATTAACCGAAAAATGAAACAACCCGTTTTTCAACCCGTCAGCCCTATTCTGCACCGGTCAAACCAGACCAATTTGGACCGGAACCGGTCTAGATCGGACCGGACCGAAAAAATAAAATAAAAAAGCTGTTGGGCTGGTGCAAAAATAGCCGTTGACAACATCTCTTTTCACCCACAGTCGTTGGCCAACGGCCAAAAACGGCTCTTTTTTGCTCCCCCTCCCCCCCAGGCGCCCCCATACCCTCCCCCAACCTATTTTTTCTATAAATACCATAATTTAATCAATTTATTCATAATTTCTCTAATATTCTCTCTAAAACTCTCTCACTCATTTCTACAAAGGCTATTTGCTAAATAATTCAAAATTGCTCTCGCAAAAAAGGTTTAAGTTCTAAATTGCATGTGGAGTAGAAAATTATTCGGTGCAGTTCCGGTCAAGTTTCAAATTTCACTTCTAACTTCTACGTTCTAAGTTGTAACGCGACATCAAGTAAACTCGTTCTTACTTCTTATTATCTATTTCAATTTTTGTGCAATATTATTTTTAGCATATTTTAGTGATTTATTTGTTTGCTTTACTTATAATAATGTCTGGAGTGTGGAGAGCAATTGTTGGGCGTACGGGTAGCGGTCGTAGATCACGTGCTACTAACCGAGGGGGGATGATAGAGTAGTCGTGCTCTAGGTAAAAGACCAATTAGTAGTTCTAGCGCTCCTCATCTAGATGATTTTACTCAGGAAGATGACACTCAATTTTATCATGATGTAGATTTTGATCAACCACTAGATAATGATATGTTGCAGGCACGATATCAAGAAAATACCGAAGGGGTTAATTTAGATGATGAAACACCTATTAGTCAATTTCATAGTGAACATGAAGAAACTGAATCTGAATTACCACCTACCTCCTAGTAGAGAACAAGCGGTACAACCGAAAAGATCAGATGTGTGGAAATTTATGACTAAAAATGTTCCGGCTCAGACCGTTAAATCTAATATTTGTAAAAAAGTTTGGATTTTTAAAGCCGGAGCAAGCATTATGCTGGGATAGGGAAGTTGAGAACACACTTAGAAAACCATCATAAGGATGAATAGGAAAAGAGGTCGGGTAGCACTCGATTAGGGAACAGAATGGCTCTATCTCAAGGTAGTGGAGTTCAACAGAAAATTAACCCAGTGACGGGGGGCTTATGCATTATGATAAGAAGAAAAATAGGGAACAAATGGAAAAAATGATTGCAGTAGAGTGCTTACCATTTACATTTGCTTCTTGTCAAGGTTTTGTTCGTTATATTCAAACCGTATATAATCCATCTTTTCAAGGTTTTCCAAAAACTACAGTTAGAAGTGATATTATAAAATTTAAAAATGAATATAGACAATATTTACGATATATATTTTATCACTTTGATTGTAGAGTTTGTCTTACTACCGATTTGGGTCGTGGTGTTAATGGGTATGAGTATTTAACACTTAGTTGTCATTGGATAGATCCTAACTGGGTAATACAAAAAAAGAATTTTAGCATATAGCGCTTTCGATGAATCACACACGGGAACATTTATTAAGAGAGAAATAATTGATATTTGTAAGGTGTATTGTATTAGTGACAAAATTTTAAGTATAACTCTTGATAATGCTTCAAATAATGATTATGCTATTGATAAGTTAAGACCGTCATTGCATCCCCCTTTTGAAGAATTGTTTCATGTTAGATGTGTATGTCATATATATAATTTAGTTGTAAAAGATGGCCTTAAGTTATTTGATGCTACTATTGTGAAGGTTAGACTCGCAATTAGTTATACTTTTAAATCTAAAATATCGGATAGATGGAGGGACTTTCAGGTAGAGTGTATGAAAGAAGGTTTGCAGCCTAGAAGAGTTCCTAAGGAAGTTTCAACAAGGGGGAACACTGCATATGACTCTTTGTCTGTTGCTTACACTTTACGAACGCCTATAACTAGTTATTTTAATGGCAAAGTGGCTGTAGAGTATCACCGAGATGAATCTGATTGGAAACTTGTTGAGAGTCTTCTTATACTTTTAGAAAAAAAAAAATTATGCTACTAAAGAATTTTCTGGTCAATATTATCCTACAGTTACTACCATGTTGTATTTTATAGCTGGAATAGCAGAATTACTTAACGATTATAAAGTAGTGCCTAGTTATGAAAAAGCCGTAGAAGCAATGATTGAAAAAATTTAAAAATATTTTTTTCCTATTCAACCACTTTATTACATTGCTTCTGTATTACATCCCTGTTTTAAACAGTTTAATACTGAAATGCTTATTAGAGAAATTTATCGGAGTTTGGGAATTACTGATGAAGAAACACCAAGTATAGAAATAGTTTGTACACAGGTATTTCTAGATTGCCAATGGATTTATGAAAGATATAGGAGTGCAGCTAATAATGATGTTCCAAGTGTTCCAAGTGGAGCTGGATCAAGTTCAACGCAGGTGAGTAAAAGAGCTGCAGCTGGATTGGGAAGTTTTTCCAGCCTTAATCAAAGGCTTTCTAGCAGGCGATCGAGTAGCGGAGGGTACAACGAGCTTGATGTTTATATACTTTATGGTTGCAAGGAAATTGAGTATTTTGGAAGTGATCAACTACTGCAATTTAGGAAGGATCAACAAGCACAGTTTTCAGTTTTAGCAAAAATGACGCGGGATATTCTAACAATTCAAGCATCATCAGTTGCTTCAGAAAGCGCGTTAAGCAAAGGAAGATTACAAATTGGAGATCATAGACATTCATTGAAGGAAGAAGCAATGGGGACGGCCGTATTATTCAAAGATTGGATTAGATCGGAGCGAAGAAATTTTGGATTTGCTGAAGAAAATGAAGAAGGAGATGCAGCATATTCAACCGAAATCTTATTAGCTGGTGGAAGTGTGGAAAATGAAAATGATTATGAAGAAGATGAATCTTTGCCACCGGTTCCTCCTGAGGTGCCAGAAGAAATTATTTAGAAAATGAGAAGTTTTTTTATTAATATATGGTTTTGCAATTTAATATCTATGTACTTTGCAAAAAAAAAATCAAAAATTATTCAATAAAATGCGTTACGTCTTGCTATTAAGTTATCATTCATTGTTATATTCTCAATTATCCTTTGTTATATCTTTTTGCAATTCAATACTTAAATATTAAATACTAAATACTAAATATTAAATACTAAATAGTAAATACTAAAAACTAAATACTACTAACTTAATACTTAGTATTTATTTGAAAAAATAACAAGTGTTATGCCTTGCTATTAAGTTATTATTCTTTATATATTCTCATTTCTCAATTATACTTTTTGCAATTCAATACTTAAATACTAAATAGTAAATACCAAATACTAACTTAATACTTACTATTTATTTTGAAAAAAATAACAAGTGTTATGTCTTGCTATTAAGTTATCATTCTTTATATATTCTCAATTATCCTTTGTTATATCTTTTGCAATTCAATACTTAAACACTAAATACTAAATACTAAATACTACTAACTTAATACTTTGTATTTATTTTGAAAAAAAAAAGTGTTATGCTTTGCTATTAAGTTATTATTCTTTATATATTCTCAATTATACTTTTGCAATTCAATACTTAAATACGAAATACTAAATACTTAGTAGTTAGTACCGGTAGTATAACTACATAAAAAATAACAAGTTATAGGCCTTGCTATTAATTTATAAATGTTTATTATTTTTTATTTATTCATATACTTAATTTAAAATTCAAAAACTACTTTCAAATAAAAATAAAAAGATAACAAAAAAAGATATTTCGTCCTAACCGGGCCGGACCGGACCGGACCGCCCCAACAAAAATTTTTAGCTACCCCCTTTTGAAAAATAGTCGTTGGCAACGGCCATAAACGGCTATTTTTTCCTCCCCCACCCCTATAAATGCCCCCAACAGCCCTCCCTCCCTATTTTCCTATAAATACTCTCATATTTCATCAAATTAATCAAAATTCAATAATTTTTATTCATTTCTCTCTAAATTTTATATTAAAGGCTATTTTCTAAAATTTCTATCAAAATGGCTGCAAATACTCCTACTCAAGCTCAAGTTGCTACTGCTGAAGGTCCCTCCCAACCAAGAACTGGAAGATCCGAAGTTTGGGAATTTATCACGAAAAATAATGATACTGGCACTGCTCAGTGTACTCTTTTGTAAGAGAACTTGGAATTATCAATCTGGATCACATCATGGAGGGACAGGGAAGTTTTTTTTAGGACTCATTTGGAAAACCAACATAGCCCCGAATGGGCAACTCGTGGTGGTGGAATATATCTGCGCGAGCGCGACAATTGAGTCGTTGAAGATTTATGTATTTTTCTAGTTTCTAGTCCATTTTCTAGTTTTATTTTCTAGTACGTCATTTTAAGTCTTTAATTATGTGTTTCCAACTTAATGTATTTTCATATTATTGAATAAAATGTGTTTTTGTGTTGTTTATTTTGTCTACAATAATTTTTTAATCTATTTCAAAGAATCAAAAAATTAATTAAAAAAATATATAGGAAACCGGACCGGTACCGGACCGGGTCAAACCGGCACTGGACCGGTTCCCCCTTGCCGGTACCGATTCCGACACGGCATTGGTGCACTTGCACCGTTAGACCGGACCGTTAACGCTTTTTTTTTTAAGTTTTAGGCTGGACCGGGACCGGGCAAGGAGCGCCGGAACCGAACCGGGCCGGTAGACACCCTTAGACTGCCTGCTCACTTTCTCCGCTCGTCATTGCCAAAATTGATGTTTGGCAGTATTTGCCTAATTTACCTTAATATTTCCGCACATTTTGATACGTTATTCACCCATTGCACGAAATAATTGTGATTGTTGCGCTCACTTATTGTGTTTGTGATGTTAGGAATGGTTTGGATGAATACGAGTGCAAACAAAGTGAAGATGGAAGAAATCGAGCAAGAATTGATGAACTTAGCTAATCGTGGGATATGGCATTAGACGGAAAGCTATGGAGCAAGCTACGGATTTGTCATAGCTTCAGGCTTCCAAAAGCCATGACCCATGCGACGCATGGGCTGCAGCTTCAGACTTCCAAACGCCACAAGCCATGCGGCGCATGAGCTGTGGAGCACGACTCTCAGAATCCATGAGACACGCGAGGCTTCCCCTGTGGCTTTCAGTTCTGCGACCCCAACTTTTCCAATCCAGTTTAGGCTTAGGATTAACTTATGGGAAGACTTTGTTAATACTATAAATTGTATTTTAATTTTTTTTTTAGCGGGGAGAGGTGGAGGAGAGCAAGGGAGCCCTAGATGTCTTCTGAACAAGTTCTTTCTCTCTTTCTCTTATTCTTCTCTTTAATTCTATATTTTGTTCGTTCTAGGATTAGAGCAAACACATGAAGGTTGATGTTTGAAAGTTGATTTCTACCTATTGATTTACCATTACGAATTGTTTATTCTTTCTTGAGCCTAATTGTTTGGTTATTGAGGCATGATAATTGAATACTATCTATGGTTTACAAGTTGAACTCGACAGAGGGAACTTGTGAATGCAAATAGGAAAGAATAGGGCTTGATTGTAAACCTGGACATCAGGGAATCGATTTGCGTGTAGGATAGACGTATACCTATTCGCCTGGCTTAGCTAAATACAGAGTTCTTTAATGCATGCATGTGATTTAATTCCATAGAAATATAGGCGTTAGAGTATCTTGCATAGACTCGTGAAGAATCGACAGGTTTTCACGAATATAATTAACCTGTTAGTTAGCAAACTAGGAAATCAAGAAGTAGAATCAACAGGAAAACTCAACTGGATTGTTCGTAGCTCTGACCCTGGACCGTTTCTCTTTTATTGATAACAACCCAGAATTTGCTCTGTTACTTGATCTCAATTACTTGCTTTTAATTATCGTTTGCTTAGTTAGTAAATTACAAACCATCATCGAAAAAGATCCCTGAATAGTTTTTAGGAAATTGTTTGCTACGATTCAGTCGTAACAATAGTCCTCGTGGGAACGATACTCGATTTATCACTTTATTACTTGTCGACCACGTATACTTGCGTGTGTGTTTGGGAGCAACAAAAATCCAAGGGTGATTCGGGTTTAATACGGAGCTTTTTGTTGTACCATTTGTGTAGGGCATCCAGAGTTGTCACTGGGTATTGAGTAAGAGTCCATTGCAGCTCTCGTATGGCTAGTGAATTCCTGGAGTTCAAGCATTTATCGTAGGCAACCACAGCAATGTTGTCAGGCACTGGGGGGTAGCTACATGTGTTCCCTCTAGATTGTCTGTAGGTAGTCCATAAATAATTCTCCATCATGCTGATGGATCTCGAAGATATCTTCTATCCGCTTTTCTCTTTTATGAGCATATAAGGGCACCTTTTTGCAGAGGTCTTGCATCCGGGTGAATAACTTGATTGATCTCAACGGCAGCTGAGTGTACCATATGAGGGACCCCTTTATTAGGGTTGAGTCGAACCTTCTCACCAGAGCGGATTGGGTTTCTTCTTTTAAGATCTCGTTACTCTTAATCTTTGTGTAGTATGACGTGATGTGCTTGTCTGGATCGGTGGTTTCATCATACTTAAGGTTATCCGGTAGGCGGAAGTGCTTAGGTACGCGGATTAGTGTATCACTATCTTTGTATTCATGCTTGAAAAAAAATTCATCTATGGCGGTAACTTGGGGTTGAGCACCCGGCACATAATTGGCCCAACCGTGGATGACTTTTAGCTCCTTTAGGACGTCCTGAATGGCAGGACGTCCGAGAGTTTGGCCCCAACATAGAATCTTATTTGGGAACCTCTCGTCGAAGACTACTGGGTCGAGGTTGTCGACAATGGCCTTAGCAGTCTTCTCTTCATAATCTGAGCCTCAGGGCATGACGGCTGGCTCTCGAGGTCCAGTTCCTTCATGCCCTTCGGACCAGAATGGTATGCTGGTAACTAGGCAGTGGCGGAGCAATTTTTCTAACATCTTCTGCTAGTTCTTCACCTCTTTCTTTACCTTGCACGTCACGGCGGCCACATAACAACTTTTGGATAGCTTTTGCTTCCCTCGAATCTCTCACACTCCCTAGGGAGAATGGTACTTAAGGACTTGATGAAGTGTATACGGCACGACACATATTTCATGAATCCAGGGTCTTTCTAAGATAATGTTATACGAGAAATCGTGTCATTACCTGGAAGGACGTTACTTTCGTTACCCCGGGGAGGTGGACCAGTAGGAGCACTTCTCCCACAAACCTCTCACTAGAGCTGTTGAAGCTGGTTATTGTGTATGGACTGGGGATTAACTGGTGCTGGACCTCTATCTAGAAGACGACTTCCTAGTGGATAATATTTACAGCGCTGCCTGGATCTACCAACACACGCTTGACCTGAGCATCATGCACCCGTAAGGTGCTGATTAAGGCACCGTGGTGCTGGTAGAGGACCTGTTGTATATCTTTATCGTCAAATTCAATGGCATTGATACGGGGATTTTTGGTCACCTCCTGGTGAGCTTCGCAAACCATAATGGTTCTAGCCCTATCATTATCAACCCCAAGCCCCACAAAAATTATGTTGACGGACTTCAAGGCACCCTGGTCTTTAGACGTTACTTTGTTGAAGTTACTATATGGCACATTTTCTTAATGGGATACTGTCCTCAATAGTGAACAAAGAAACATTGTGTTTCGACATTCGCTCATAGTTTCAGCTAGTCAGCCAAGTTATGAGCCGTCTGCCGGATCTTGATAGCGGCATTCTGTAAGGCATCGTCATCGCCGTTCGGCATCGTTGTGCCTTTTCCTTTGTAGAAACCTACAATTTCCTAGGCCCCACGGTAGGCGCCAAACTGTTTATGCTTAAATTTAAATTTGGTCATCTAGGTTAAACAATTAAATTTATTAGAGGGTCACAAGTAATACGGTAAATATGAAGAAAAATATAAGAAATAAAGAGAGAAAATAATAGACAAGAAAATAAAGAGTATTATTCCTTGAGAATAGCTGGATTCTGTATGAATCGCTTGATGTACAATATAGTGTAAGGAGGAGATATTTATAGCTAAGATTTACCCAGTCCTGTATACTCAAGGCGGCAATATATACAAAACTCTAACTTGAAGACTATAAACCCTAAGGGGGGCGGGATGTATACCTTGCATCCTATGCTCGTACCGGCTGAGCAGCTGTGGCTTGAGAAGTAGGTGTGTATCCTCTGTGCCCAGTGACTTGTAAGCTAAGTCTAGTCTTGCCAACTGGACTTGTATTCCCGTAATCATAAGTGACGTATTTTTACCAACACAAGGGTGAGAAGAAGTACGACTGCCTCCCTACAAGAGTAAGGGACAATTCCTTAGCATTAACGCTGCATAAGTATCTTTTCATTTAATAGAGAGTCTAATCAAAGTTGTCAATTCACAGCCATAGCCAATAGTTATCTACTCCAGCAACTCTGACAAAAACTAACACATACCATATTTGAGGACGCAGATTAATTGAGTTTACTTATAAGGCGTCTAGAAGTGCATGAAAAGAGCACTAAGGCTAGAGGCCCGGGACTATCCAATAAGGTTTGCAGAGTGGTGGTGGTGGTGTTGCCAATAATATCGTACAACTTAACATGCCGTTACGGAGGAGTAACCAAGGAGACATTACTTTCATTAGCTGAATAGAAACTTAATAGTAAAACAATTATTCTATAGTTGTTTGGTAGGTTAATCTGGCTATCAAGTGACACCAATAGCTGATATATCAGGTGGGTGTAGAAACGTCTTAAGAACATGGTTGTAACTGAATAAGGAACTGAGCTGGTTTGAAAGCCTATCCATTTCTTGAATTCTATACATTTAGCCGTAGATGGTAGAGCTCAGAAAGATAATGTGGATGTGGAATTCATTCGGCAATTACCAACTATATCCGCTAAGACATGACTCACATCTAGATTACCGATGATACTATCCTAGATAGGAAAGCGTGGAGGTCGAGGATGAGGGTAGAAAGTTAGATAGAAGCCGAGAGATTTCTGTCATATCAGCAATAATATTGTTCCTATATATATTATTTCTATCTTATTCGTCGTCTTTATAACTATATTGGTTTTCTGTTTATACCTTGGGTATATCTTTAGTTTTTATGTTAGTATTTTATTTATTATGGTATTTTCATCTTGTTTTTACAAACATATTCTTGAAAATGTTTCCTTTAGCCGAGGTACTATCTGAAACAACACCTTGGTGGGGAGTAAGGTCTGCATACATCTCACCTTCCTTATACCCCATTTGTGGGATAATACTGGGTACGATGTTGTTTTCTCATATGGGTCAAAATTGCAACAACAGTGCCAAAGATGTCCATTTTGCACAAAAATGTGACAATATTTCATTGAGTAGCCCTTGTCGTCACCAATATTTAATTTTTTAGTCCCAGCCAAAAATGTGTTACATTTTTAGTCCTTTATAGAGATCAACTAGGATCCACTAGTAAATTTTTCAACTGAATTTTACGATCCACAAAGAGGGTTCCCTAGAGATATGCCAGGAAGGGTTAAAAGTTTTATTCTTTTTTAGTGGCGCCAAAAGTTAAACGTATGCGCTGGAATATCATATTTCTATAAATAACCCATTTTGTCCAAGCAGATCAGTAGCCCAAACTAGGTGATTTACGAAAAATGTTCTTTATAATGGATAATCTTGAAATTTTTGTCCCTACTTAATAAAGCTTTAAAAACAGGTATCTGTTGCTCATCAGATACGAAGCACAAGTTCTAAACGTTTCATAAATTAGTAACACTAAAGATAGTAATATATTGCATATAACTAATAAAAATTTATGCCGGATGCACAACAAATACCATTAAAAGATGACTAATGGGCAACAAAGGCTTAGTTTTCAAGACTACCCCTTATGTTGTCATCTTTCTGCAATTTAACGCCCAAACTCGGAGGATAGGAGGATAAGGCTTTTCTTGTTTCATTTTTCACCATTCACTACTCTATTCCCTCCAACAAAATCTTCTCCATTTTCATGAATTTTACCTCCTTTACTTCTTAACATATACATAAAAATGAGTTCCATTGTTCTCCCTCAGGTTTGCTTCTTTAACTTTACCAAGATTCTTGAATTTTCTTGTTTAAAAATTGAATCTTTATTGAATTGTACAGGCATTATTTGTGGTTCCAAGAAACCCCACAAGACAAACTCCAAAGAAGCTAGCTTTTTCAGCATGTGTCTCTAGAAGACCCACTCAGTTGAATTTTTCAAACAGTTCTTTGAAGCTAAGTTCAAAATGGGAAAGTCGTAGTTTTGTTGTTAAAGCTGAAGCTGACGAGACAGAGGTCCCTGCTGCAGAAACTGAGGTTGTAGAAGAAGAAGCTGCAGTTGCAGTTGCAACTGAGGAGAGGCCACCATTTAAGCCTAGAACTAAGCTTGGAGATATTATGGGGGTATTTGTTTTAACCCACTCTTTTTCTTTTGCTAATTGATAGGAGTAACTTTTTTTTTTTTTGATGATTAAGGAATCCCGAGGGTCAATGGTGCACCGTTGGAAACTAGGTGGATAATGGACCCGCCCTTTTATCCTTTTCCACTTAAATAGCAGGCCGGGTCTAAACTCATGAGTCGTGACATGTGCCTAATACACATATCACAAGTTGAACTACCACTAGACTAAAGCTCTGCAAGCTCTTGCTAATTGATAGGAGTAATTTGTTTGATAACCAAGAAATCCTCGAGGGCCAATGGTTCACGGTTGGAAACTTGGTAGATAATGGACCTGCCCCTGTATTCTTTCCACTTAAATACAAGACCTTTGTCTGCGCTTGACTTGAAGATATGATGTGCACCCAACCCACGTATGCTGAACTGTTACTTTTAGAAATGCAGCTGGGGGCTTTTGCTAATTGGTAATTGTTTGATAGATTTGAAAAAAAAGTAATGGACGTTATGAATTGAATAGTGTAATAAGTAGGACTGTGACATGAAAGGATATGTAATGGGGTTTGGGAAACATAATTGTTTGCTAATGGATTGAATGTTGCACTGTTGTTGGAGTAGATACTGAACAAACAAGCAATTGAGGCATCAGATACTGTAAGGCCTACGCCAGACATTAGAACCGGTGATGTTGTAGAGATCAAATTGGTAAGTTTTTGTATGTTGATCTTTTGTTTTAATTGGTTTGAGGTAGAGTTTCGCTTCCCCAAAAGTTTAATTGGAATTATTTGTACTGATTTATAGGAAGTCCCAGAGAATAGGAGGAGGTTGTCTATTTATAAGGGTATAGTCATTTCAAAACAAAATGCTGGTATCCACACAACAATTCGGATTCGGAGGATTATTGCTGGCATTGGAGTTGAAATAGTGTTCCCAATGTAAGTCTTACATTCTGTACTTTAATGTACTGGCATTGCAAGGTTGTTTGATGTTTTTCGTCCTGTATACTTGTATTGCATCGTGTTGGTTGTCACTTTTAGCTGGAAAAGCTGTATTAGTTATTTGCATGCTCAATGCAATGTTTCAAACAAAAAATAGAGTGTATGATAGAATATGCTAGTAGCTCACGGTGACCTTCATAATGCTTCATAGGAACCAGCAAAAGATTCAAATTTCTGTTCTAGTTTTTAAATATGTACTTGAAATTTAGCAACGGTAGCTTTGAAGTCACAGACCTCTTTAAATCCCTTGATGTGTCCTGCTAATGGTTTTAGTCTTACTTGGACAGCTGCTTACTGTCAGACTTCCATTCCTAGATTGTCAGCCACTATCAGCAGATAAGAGACGGAATACATGAGAGAGATGTGGCAGCACTGACGATCTAGCAGTTTCTGGGGTTGGAAAATTAGAACTTAAAGTGATTTTAAATCCATTAAGTTCACTAGGGAATAGCTGAACAACATTTTTCGTTGTCTAAACCCACAAATTCATGAGACCACTACTGGTTGTTGTCTATCTTATTTATCCCTTGGCTACGGCCTACGGCGTAGGAAATGGTGAAGAGAAGCCTATATCAGTTTTGGGTTAGTTTTCCTTCTAAGCAGTTGCTGCAATAGTGGGCAGAAAGAACATGGAAATAATTGTAGAGAGCTTAGTGATTTGCGGTCACTTTAGGGAACTTTGGGTGGATTGTCGTTCCATGTCTTGCTTTGTTACCATCAACATCTTCTACTCGTAAAAATCTGCTGCAGAGAAATGGGTTAGGATCCATCCATCACCATCATATTGTAACTATTAAGCATCCTCAGACAGCTATTCGAGGTCTGGATGTTTCTTGTCTTAGTACTTATTTTTAAACTGAACTCCAGGGGCTGAGCAAGCATTGAAAGCGGGGGTTCGTTCGAACCCCGTATCTTTGGTCCAAACCCTGTATTCGTCTTGGAAAATTTATTTACTATGTAAGAATTATTAATTTTGAATCCTCTTATCTAAAAGGACTAGAATCCTGAACCCCCAAGCTTCAAAACCTGGCTTCGCCTCTATGAACTACCACCAGTTAACTAAATGGGAAATCTAGGCCGGGCAAATCTTCTTTTTTCCACAGCTCACCTAACCACAAATATGTCATTTGTTGTTCTCTGTCTACCTTGCTCTTCACTAGCGGAATGTGTAAGCTGCTAATGATCTGATGGAGTACAAAAAAGAAAAAGCAACAAATGGTGTCATACCTTTGTGCAAAATGGGGAAGAATGTGGTCTTTATACTTCTAATGAATCAATTTTGTTTCTCATCTGATACAGTAGTGTAAAACACATTCTTTTATTACCAAGAAATCTCCCTGGGCCAGTAGCGCACGGTTCGGACATCGGTAGATTATGGGCCTGCTCCTCTGCCCTACTTACAATACTTTAAAACACTTCTCCATGAGAAGGAAGACTATTTTTGGTTTTCATTTTGCCCTTGGTTAATTTTGATCATGGCTGTCACCATGTTATGCAACAAAGCCTAACTTGCTAAAAGTTTAGTGATTACATATGAGATTTACCTTATAGTGAAAAAGTCTCTCGAACAGCAAAAGAAAGAGCAGACATGAACAGTTTGATTCTTTAACAAGCAGGTTTTGGCTTCTTTTCTAACCACACCCTATTACTCTTCACATCCTTGAAAACAACCCTATTATTCATCTTGCCTTGGAGAGTTGCTATTATATTGGATATCTTCTTCCTTGTCTTCCTTTAACGCTTGGAGACATTACTTGAAATTGGTATCATATAGAAATGTAATATTGACTTGCCTTTTGAGTCGTTCTATAGTTTTATGTTAAATTCCTACCATCTGAATGACGAATAAAAGGAACAGGAACTTTCTTCGGTCAATGTGCATCTATAAACGAGTAATCTGTATTGTATGTGTATATTGCATGTTAGGATTTTAAATTGGCCTATTAATTATTGATTAGTTCAAACATTTATGCTTACTATTGTCACAACATAGGAGTAACTTTTTATGCCAACATAGTTATGAAAATGGGACTCATTATGATTCTCCGATTTGCTTTTTCATGACAGATATTCACCAAATATCAAGGAACTCAAAGTAGTTAAGCACCGGAAAGTCAGGCGAGCAAGATTGTATTATTTGCGTGACAAGCTACCTAGGCTCTCCACTTTCAAATGAGTTGGCCTCTTTCTGCTGTTCTTTTCCCTTGATAATTTTGATCCTTTCTTTTGGCAATTCAAAGTGTAATTTACATGAGACATTGGTAAATAGGTTGTTGTTTCATATTTTTTTGGGGTCTTTTTCTGCCTAAGTTTTTCTCCCTCAAACTATTGAAACTTATTCAGAGATAAGAGGGTACCTTCATGATGACTATCTTTTCGTTTTAGGACATTCCAAACTGTCTGATACTTTTGTATTCATTCTTTCTTATATAACTTTCAAAAATATGAAATTCGTCGAGTGAGGTAAATGTAAGAGCATATTGTCTTGAGTGAGTGGTACAATTGTGTTTTGGCTACATCAAGTGCATTTAGCACTTCTAAATTCTAATGCTCTTTAGCCATGAGTATATATACTACACTTTTGTCAAAACTCGCAAAAACAGAAAGTGACAATTTTACAACGGAATAAGAATAAATAAATTTCTTTTTAACTCCAATCTATCAAAATTTAGTATAGCAATTCATTCACTTATTTTACTTCTAATAAATGCACGCGTTAAATTATACTGTATCTAAAGTATAATTAATAGAGACAGAAGGACTGAATTAAACATTGTCATCGAAAAACTAGCCCTGAAAATTGGCCTTGTTGATTTTCAGGGCATCTAAATAAAATCTTGTGCTTCCTAATATCCTTTATGTACTAATAATGTCGACCCTTTTGGTGACACAGATTGCAAAAGACATGGGCAAAACTAATTTATTACTGTAATCAACATAACTTTCTGCATCATCTGTATAGCTCTATTTCTGGTACACGTTATATTCAATTGAATTTAGAATTTCTGTCACGACTCACACATCATATCCCAATAATACATGAAAGTGTAACTAACAGTCAGTTGTTTACACATTTTGAACAAATTTATTTGAGATATACAGTACAGGATAGCTATAAAGAAAATACAGGATAAACACTATGGTAGGTACTGTATTTAAATTGGGCATGGTTACTATACTTAAATGCATGACGTATAGGGTTCTGATATGGAATATGAACGGACGTATTCATTTGATTATACTCTATTATGTACTATTAAACATCTGAAAAATCATGCTGGACAAGTAAGACACAAATGGAACACGTCGCATTAGGAAATCATACTCATAAGTCACAAAAAAACAGCACAAAACAAAAAGAACTATCACCAATATGCTGATGTCCTCCAATAACCTAAATATTTTAACTACTCGTAGAACACAACTTTAACGACTTTCCACCCAATAAGAATTCAATTATTAAAAGTTACCGATTCCACAAATCCTGGAATCGTTTGGACATAATTTTTTCCTTTAAAACAATATTTGCTCGGATCCAAGTCAAACTAGAAGGTGAGTGTTGCTCCCAAACGCACACGCAAGTATACGCGGTCGCCAAGTAATAAAGTGACAAAGTCGAGTATCGTTCCCACGAGGACTATGCAGACTAGTGCTTAATAAACAATTCCTGAACAAACTATCCAGGGGGTCTTTTTCCAATGGTTGTAAGAGTTTTTATAACTAAAATGCAGTAAGTAAAGTGCTAAAGATGTAATCAAGCAATGGGGCAAAACTTTGGTTGTTAACAATATCAAGAGAGCGATCCAGGGTCAGAGTTACGAGCAATCCAGTTGATGTATCCAATTGATTCCACTTTTTAAATCCCGAGTTACTAACCAACAGAGTAAATGTGACTGTGAAAACCTTTCAGTTCTTCACAGTCTATGCAAGTTACTTCAATCCCTATATTTCTATGGGTTAATCACATGCACGCATTAAGATTCATGTAATGAGTTAAACTAGGCAAGCAAGTATATGTCTATCCTACCCGCGAATTGATTCCCCGATGCCCGGGTTCACAACTAGTTCTATTCTTTCTTATTACGTAATTAGATTCTCTCTTTCGAGTTCAACCCAAAAACCATAGATGATGTATAATTATCGAGCTCTAACAATTATACAAGTTAAATCAAGAAAGAATAAGTAACCTGTTATGGGATTCAATCAATGGGAATCAATCTTAACAATCAACTTTCATGTAAACTCTAACCCCAGAACGTTAGGAAATTAGCCGCACATATTCATAATCACAAGACAAAGATTTGGTGTAATAATGAAATACTTGATGTAATAGATAATAGATGAAAGATTGGGAATACCCTTGTTCAATGAAGTGTGTAGCTCTCAATTTTGCTCCAAAGTCAAGAAGTAAAAGAGTATTTATAAAGTTTACAAACACCTAGTATAAGTTAGACCCAAGCCTAGACGAAATAGGACATAAAAACGCGCACAAGGGGCGCTATAACGGGCGCCCCGCGCTTCGGAACACGTGAGCTTGGACAGAGGACGCCAGAATCTTCCCGCTTTTGCCATGCGGCGCATGGAGAACCGCGCCTAGCCACTGCGCGCTATAAGTGGCGCGGCGCATGGGCTAGGGCGCCAGGCCATTTTCCTGTTCCGTTCCTCCTTTTCTCGGTTCGTGTTGTGCCTTCGTGTGCTCGATCCAATCCTCAATCAAAATCCAATCTTTTCTTGCTCAATCATGCTCTTAAAAGCTTCAATTGCACTTCATAACAACCTACATACACACGAAATAAAATCAGTGCAAAACCATATTCATAAACTATAAAACGAGCGAATAACAAGTTCAAAACGTGAGGAAATATTAAGGAAATATATGCATAAAATGCCAAACATCAGTGAGGCTTTTAAGTTTAAAAGTTTCTTTTTTTTTACTCACAAATATAAAATTTAAAGTGAAATAATAACATACCCAGTATAATATTACGAGTGGAATTTGAAGATAGTGAGATATATACAGACCTTACTTCTACATTGGATAAAGTAGAGAGGTCGCGTTCGATAGACCCTGAGCACAAGAAAAATAGTTTTGAAAATATGGATGGAACATGAGAAAAAGTTCATAAAAAGACTGCAAAGATAGAAAATCACCAAGATAAAGAAAAATAATAACATCAAAACATTTAAGCTAACTAGGAGAAACGAATCAACATTACTAGTAAAAAGTGAACGATAAGATACAAATAGAAAAATAACCATAACATTGATAAGGTTCATATAAACTCGATAATAGAACCAAAAGTTCCCTACTAAAAGGAGAGAAAACACGAGCTGCCTTCTACCCTAATCCTCGGCCTCCATGCTCCTCTATCTAGGATCAAGTCCTTGATAATTTGAAGCTGCACTATGTCCTGCCTAATCACACCTCACCCAAATCTTACTTAGTCTATCTCTACCTCTCCGTAACCCAATACTGTCAATCTCAAATACTATTTTTTCAACTTCAAATTCCAAATTTTATTTTTTCAGTACTCCTCCCATTCCACAAAGAATTACATAGTTTGACTTGGATCGGAGTTTGAGAAAAAAAATACTTTTAAAATTATGGTCTAAAGTAAGCCATATATATTTTGTGTGACTATAAATCAGCCAATTAAGGGTAAAGTAAAAATATAGAGTTAAATTATTTTCAAATTTAAAATTATATCATACAGACTAATTAGGAAATAATGACACTTCTTTTAGAACAGACGGAGTATCATTTAAATCATGTCCAAACATGGAGTTAAAGTTGTCTTGTTAGGTACTATTTTAGTTTATGTGACATATTATGCGGATATTGTTATTGGTAACCTTGAATTAAATAGAAGTAGATTTATTTATTGGATGAATAATAAAAAAAGAGGTGGAGCCAAGAACAAGCAGTCTAAAATTGGCTTTAGAATCGGACGTCACATTCCTCACACTCTCGCCATGTGTCAACCCATCATTTCCACCACCACTCTCCCTTTTCCTCTCTTCCTCATTATTGATTACCCCCCTCCCACCCCACCACCCCACTCCGTATAACAAACCTTCATAATTAAACCATTCACTTTTTCCCCCTTCTTTTCTTTCTCTCCAAATAAGCATTACACTAATCTTTCAGGTAATTGTTTTAAACTGCATTTCTATGATCATTAATTTTTGTTATGTTTGTATTTTGATGTATCTATTTGCTATTAGGCTCTTAGATGCATTTTGTGTCTTCCTTCTTTACCCGAGGGTCTAAGTATCTCCACCTTGGTGGTCAAGTGGGATGACAGTCTCTCCCTTTCTATGCCTGTTGTAGATGCATTTTGTGTAACCTAGGGTTTGTTTTTGTATTTTTAGGTTCGGTTTCGGTTTGATAGGAGGCTGATTAAATTTGAGGTTGGTAAAGATGGCTGGTGCTACTAACCAGTTGATATCTGTTAGTCCTGAGGACCTCAGGTTCCAATGTAACTCTCTCTCTCTCTCTCACGCGCACACGCACACACAAACTATTTTCTTGTTTTAATTGGATTTGTTGTTATGAGGAAAGAATTATTATTTTGATTTGGTTGATTGCAAGTTAAATGTTATTGAGGTGTATTTGATAAGGAATGGAAGGGCCTATCACCTATATACAATTGAGTTGTGTCTATATATTAGGATAACTGTTAGACATAACGTGGTCAAATTTGCATTAAGCACTTATGCACTAATGTATGTGAATTTGTCGTAAAATTATGAGCTTTTTGGTGAAATTGTTTAGAGGAAACAAAACATTTAGCTGCTCGTCCTATGATCTGATTGCTGATCAGATGTCTTGTTGTTTGGGGAAGGGGGAAAAAAATATGTGGGGGGGGGGGGGGGGGAGGAGGAAGAGGCTTTAATAGACAAGAGAGTGACAACCTATCAAACGGGGGGAAAAAAGATGGGACAAGAGAGTGAATGTATGGGCAAAGTTGCAGCGATGACAAAGTTTTAAAGGATTTGATGTAAGCATTCATTGTTTTGTTGTTAAGTGGGAATAAATCCTTCAACTTCATCTTGTATGACATTGTTTGATGAGGGATGGAGTTGATAAAGAAAGGACTTTGGCACATAAGCTAGATATGCATAACAATCCAAAATACTCTTCAAAAATTTGTGGTTTCAACATGCTTTGCCATTTCTATGAGCGCATGTCATTGAGGGCTTATACTTAGTTCTTTATTATATAATTAAAATAAATGTTTTTAGGATATGGTAAAATATTATTATTTTTTTTGCTGCAATTTATTATAATTAACTGCAACACGTTTGGCCAGCCATTAATTCCTCCAATAAAACAAGTTGTTTCTATTTTGTTCATTTTCAACATAAGAAAATTAATGTTCTTATACAAAGGAGCATATTTAATGGTAGCACAATTTAACCAACAGTATTGGGATCTTTCTACTTTGCACTTTTGCTTTGTTTATCTCAGTGAGTTCTTTGGGCTGCAAGGAGGAGTTGCTTCTTTTCTTCCTTGTTTGAGGGTGTAGGGCTGGGGTCTTTTATTGGTTCTTTGTATAGCATACATTATCATACATAATTATCGCTTTGTTTCCTATGTTAGTTGAGCTGGAGAAACAAAGTTATTGTGATCTTAAAGTTACAAACAGCACAGAGCATTTTGTTGCTTTCAAGGTACGGTTTGTCTTGAATTTAAAAATCTCAAAAATCTGTCATCACTTCTTTAATGACTATTACAATTCATATCTAGATATATCTTGTTTCATTTTCTTTGTTAGGTGAAAACTACTTCTCCTAAAAAGTACTTTGTTCGGCCAAACACTGGTATCATACATCCCTGGGATTCATGTTTTATACGAGGTGCCATTCTGAATCTTGAAGTTCTATGTTAAATCTTATACCACAGTTAACTTTGAATGTTAAGCAGAATATTTACACAAACATAGTACTGCAGAAAAGGTTATTTACACTGGTATCGCCATTAGCCAGAAGATAGTGAAGCAAGCATTTATTGATATTATGGTATATGCTTATGTATGCACATAATGTTCAAATATTCAGACTTAGGTAGGATAAAGTTATCTGTCGGAATTCTAACTAGGAATTACTTAGTGCTTGCAGTGTCTCCCATATCACGATTGTCTTTTCTATTGAACTGTTTTTCATGGCAGATACTACCCTATGTTTGTAATGATGATTATATCCTTCATATATGATGAGAGTCTTGGAACAGTGATATTTCTGATGGGAAACACCGAATACAAGCCTAGATTGTTTAGTAATCATATACTAAAAAACTGATAGAACATTTTTTTTTCCTGAATAACCGAGAAATACCCGAGGGCCAATGGCACACAGTTTGAAACTTGGTGAATAATGGGCCCGTCCCTCTACCCCTCTCCACTTATACACCAGGCTTTTGTTTGTAGTGATAATCGAACCTGTGACGTGCCTAACCCACACCTTAGAGTCAGAAGTTGAGCTCATACCATTAGACCAAAGACCTGGAAGCCCAAAGAACATCTGTGTTTCTGCAATCTGGCCAATTATCATCTGTTACGTCGAAATCTGATGTGATGTCTCTTTCTATTAAGACGACATATGCAGTTAGGTATTCATTCGCTGCACCTCATTGTACTCACTATTTACTTCTTGTAACAGCTCAGTTGTCCATGTAGTTTGTTGTTCCATCTTAACTATGACATCCTTTTATATTTTCATTTATCAAGACAAAATATGACGTTTCTTTTAATGGTTGGTTTGCATCCTTTGTTGTTCTTAACGTTATAATGTCTCCAGTCACCCTTCAAGCTCAAAAAGAGTACCCTCCGGATATGCAATGCAAGGACAAGTTCCTCCTACAGAGCACTATCGTGAGTAATGATGCTGACGAACTTCCTCCCGATACTGTAAGAATTTGGACGGAATTCTAACGCTCGTTATCTTTTTACATTGATTCCATTGTATTGACTGATATTTTTGAATCCAGTTTAATAAGGAAAGTGGAAGAACCGTAGAAGAGTGCAAGCTTAGGGTTGTTTACATCTCTCCTCACTCATCTCCTGGAAATTCTGAAGATGTGTTTAAACAAAGTTCTGATGTCAACTCTGTAAGTTCTAATTCTAGCCCATAGTCTAGTTTCTATTCTATTTCAAGTTTTCTTCTTCCAAATGTCATGCTGCTTGATATTATTAGGATATGATGGCTGGTGAAAAATATGTATGTATGCAGCATGTTGTCTGATTTTGACAAGTTTTTTGTCATTTATAACTTGTCCCGATGGTCTTACTTTCCATTTTGAAAAAGATAACTACAACTCTAGATGTAGAATTTGGTCAAATCGAGGACAAAGTACTCTCAGTTCTTTTTTTATTTATTTAAAAAAATTAAGCGTTCGTTACTAACATGAAATGGTGTATAAAGCTCCTTAATTGGTATTCAGAGCTCTTTAAACACTTTTAGCAGTCTTGCACATCATCTATGTACAAACAACTTATCTGCAATCATGACCTCTAATTTGCACATGAGATAGATAATAACTTTATCTTAGTCCCATGTTTGATACTGTACTGTGGGATTTTCCTTTGATGGTACAGAGTCAAGCATTGCAGCGTGCCAGAGATGAAAGGGATGCAGCTTTCCGACAAACACAACAGCTGCAACAGGAACTGGTTTGTCTACTTCACATTTTTTCATTCTTTTTCTTTTCTTTTGAGAAACTATTCTTCTAATTATTTAGTTTTAACAACGCTTCATCCGTGTAAGGGTATATGTCTGTCCAAATTAATACTATATACTAATAAAAAAGGATGCTCAACATGCAGAACTACGTCAGATTGATCATAGTTGATACACAAAAAGCAGCAGAAGATATGTTGAAAGTGATATATTTTACTTGCTAAAATTGGTACTTAGGTCGGCTTTATCTGAAGCAGGCAGGGATTATACATCAACTAATTCAAAAAAAGCACAAGAAGATAACTGTACATCAACAATAATAACTGTACCTTTTGAAGTTTCTTGTTTATCTCGATATATGACTAGCAATGGTGATGGCTTCATTTGTCCATAAATTAAGTTATTCGATTTGAAACTTCAGTTTTATTTCTGTCATCTTGCATATATCCTTTGGTATAGTTAGCTACCTTCTCATTTATGTTGCCTCACTAACTTGCAGGAAGTTTTGAAGAGACGAAGAAATCGGAGAGGTGATGCAGGCTTCTCTCTGAAGTTTGCACTCGTTGTCGGAATCATTGGAATAATGGTCGGGTTTCTGTTGAAACTGTTGATGTCTTCACCTTCTACTGAATAGCTCAAGTCCCTTCCGTTGTGGACTACAGTTTTCTTTTCAGTTTACTGTATCATTTTGTAGCGTTGGTGAACTGAAGAGCTCGCTGGCTCTGTTCTTTCAGTGTAAATTGATCATTTTTGTCATACTTTGTATTCGTTCTCACCATTTTTCAGTTTATATATGTTCTATTTTTTCTTAAAAGTGAGTAGCTTTTCACCTGTCACATGGGCCACAGTGCTAGAATATTGCTCACAGTTGATTAAACCTTAAAATAATTGGGAAAGACAGGTATGAGATCCCATTGTGAGCATATTGTTGGAGCAATTTGGTTGCTCTTTTGTAAACTTTCACTGAACAGCGAGAGTATTTTAAACTGATGAAGTACAACAAAACCAAAGAAAGCGAGTTTTGGAATTTTATATATGGCTGAAGGTCCCAAGGGACAAATAATTATTGTCAATTTAAATTTACGCATTGTCTTGTAAGTTGGAAAGAAAAAGCAAATGACTAGTATCAAGTTATCAGCAAGAGGTTTGACGTAAGTTCAACAAAATACTCGTTTTGGGAGGGGGAGATGTACTCGGACCTTACCCTACCAAGGTAGAGGCAATTTCTGAGGGTGGGTTAGTATCTTAACTTGTGTGCACTTCCACAGAAACAATTCACTCCACTAATTCTAAATTAACAACTATCAAGCTTTTTCAATAGTACAAATTACAGTATGTATGTTAACCATAGACGACGATACCATGTTCAAATGAAAATTGGAGCTAAACAGAATTAATATTTCAACACAACAGTTTAAGAAGTGGAGTACTTCATAAAATATAAAGACGATCAACACACGATGCAATGTTTCACAAAGCTAAGAAAATAAAATGTGATAATACTATGATAAAACATAAAATAACTGTTAAGCACTCATAGATTAAGAAATGAATTGACTTTTATGCTACTTTAGATAAATACTAGTATTACATTAATAGAAAATGGAAACCATCAACCAAAGGTTGTAAAAGTTTCACTCAGCAGCATGGAAAAGCGTCATCATTTAAGGCAGAGTCTCTTTTTAAAAGCTTTTGCAACCGTAGCCACTCAACATCAGTTTCCGGGACAATTGTTCACTCAACAGGGCTGAAGTTGAGGAAACTTTAGTCTTGGGCGTCAACATCAGGTCTTGAGGACTGAAGTTGTCACCAACTCAACAACGACATATCAGTGTGATCCGACAAGTTGTCGTCAACTCTAACAAAAAAGAAAAGTCGATTTGAAGTCCAACTTCAGTCGGTATGGCTAAATTTGATTAACTGACGCGCCACGAACACTGTTTCCGAAGCAACTATGCCTTAAGTGGCAGTGTGAAAACAGGCTATCCATGGCAAAGGTCTGGTTGGGCTCTGTTCATTAGACTGGGCTCTCAAGTCCCAATGATAAGCCCAATAAGTTATCCCTATTTTAAATTCCAGATAAATAATAATCGGCGGGAAACCAAATTATCAAACCTACACATACTCATTTTCCCGCTCCTCCCCCCACTACCCCACTCCCCTCTCTATTCAACTCATTTCACATCAATTGACATGCTTTTCACCATTTCCAGATCCAAAACAAAAATCAATGGAACTTGAAGATTCACTTGAATTAACCACACTCTCCAGTGCCATTTCCGATATACAAAAAGCATGGCACATTTGCGCACTTCTATTATCAACCGGTCGACCTGCTAAACTATCCGAACTTTCATTACAATGCACTTTATTTCCTACATCACCCCAACTCATCCAATTTCTGTGTTTAATTCCTAATTCTCCTATTCATTTAACCTCCAATTACTTCGTCACTTTTTCTCAACTCGGATTCCTATCAACTTTCACATTCATCGCTAATGCCAATATGTTTTCGCCTTATATGCCAGGAGTTGGATCCATAAGTGAGACGGAGTGTATCGTTAGGACTTATTCTAGGAAACGGAAGAGGATTAGTTCGGATGATGAGAATTTACCTTTGGTTAATAAAAGATTATTTTTGAACAATTTTAATGGTATGATATGTTGTTTTTGATAAAAAATGTGCCGATTAATTTAATTTATTGATCTAAAATCTGGCGATTAATTTTGATAATTTTGTTTTGTTTTTTTGTTTGTTTGTTTCAGTTGAGCAAGGAAGTAAAGTGATGGTCAGTTCAATGACTAGTCGACAGGTAATTTCCAGGAGATTTAAGTACTTAAATTTTGAGCATTATTAGTCGAATGTGATAAGTAATATGTATGTAAGCTTGTTCATATGCTGCTAAAAGTATGCGAAAACATTACGAGTGTTTAGATTTGGAGTAGAGAGATTTGTCTGATAAATTTGTGTGTTGAGGATTAGGGTTAGATCTGATAAATTTGACGGATATAGTTACCCGGTAGTGGGAGGTAGCAGATACCTGGTGGAATTAGTTGAGGTAAGCTCAAGTTGACCTGGACGCTGCTGTTATAAAAATAAGGATTAGATCTGATGCAAAACAGATGCAGATTCTATGTTTGTGAATCAAGGTCTTATTCTAGATGTTAGGTAATTTAGATTTTAGAGTGTAGGGTTAGGAGAGTATTTCCCTTTTTCGGGCATTAATAGTCAATTGCAGCTCTTCATGAAGTTCCCTTGCTTCCATTTTGCTGGGTTTGTGGAAACTTGTAAAGCAAAATGTGATGGAAAGGTTAGAAAGATGATAAATCATACTCATATCCAAATTAACACAATGGCGAGTGGACACAACTTAAATTACATAGGATAGATGCCTTCCTAGGAGTGACCACTTGTGCTTTGTATAATTATGTAGGAGACATACTATGAATACATAGAAGGGTTTCTTGTCTATAAGTTTAAGTTTTAGGTGACATGGTTACACACCTCGATGCTGACAGAGATTCTGAGTTTGAATATCACTGCCACCAATCACATGTTTAGCCCAAGAGAAGAGATAGGCTTGCACATGAGAGGTTCTCTTACAATCCTAATAAAAGTAATCAAAATTCTCTCATCTCTGATTGCATTGACCTTTAGATTAGTCCGTTTACACAATTCATAAATAAGGCATTTTTATCCTACTTATCAAAAAAATAAAAATAAATAAGGCATAATACAGTAAGAATCCCCCTCTTAATTTATGATTTCAGGTTGCAATTGACTGAAATAAGAGGAGAAATAATTAGACAAATTAATTAGGTGACTGCAAAATTTTCTAGTAAGATTTGAACAGGATTAAGTAATATATATGGAAGATCAACCATGCTTAGATAATATGACACATTAGTCTTCTGACTCTTCTCAGAGTTTTCTTTCTAATAGGCCCTAGGCAGAGCAAGGCCAGGGAATTTTGGTAGGTAATCATGCTTTGTCTCACCATCTCTATGAATATTCTTCTTATTTGGCTATCATTTGAATGTATTATTTTGTTCTACTGTTTTGTCTGAGTACAAAATATTCATATTTGTTGTCTATAACCTTGCTGTTACAGGCATATCTCTCCAATGGAAATTTGAGTTGTGGTATGAACCAGTTGACAAGAAAACCATTGTCATTGGCTTGTGACCTTAAAGGATTTTACGAAATGTTGAGAACTTCTAGGATAGTTGATGGTAGTGGTAGACCATCAAGTTCTGGAGTTAAGAGTATTGATTATGAATGTGAAAACAAGATAGACAGAGGAGAGAAAAATAATGAAAATGTACATATACCTATCTGTAAATCTAAAATTCTTAGTCATAGTTTGTTCAACTCCCCTAAATCATCGATGGTTGAGAGTATCACAAATTTCATGCCTCAGTTAAAGCCACTTCATGCTAGTTTGTTCGAAACCACATCTTCCAGTACAGCTCCTGAGATGGTTGGTACTACAGAAAGGAAAATAAACGATAACATAAATTCCTGTATAAAAGTAGACAAAGAAATGAAAAATTTGCTATCTGAAGCTGATGCTTCAGTCCGTGGTTCTGAAAGGACCATTCAAAAGGAAATTTTTGTGGAAGGCAGCGATGAAGTTCCAGCTTCTTATCCTGTTAGTAGTAGAAACATCGACTGCACTGAGAGTAATCCAACAATGGCTGACAAATCACCTCAAGATACTCCTGCAGAGAATGCTACCAAGGATTGCACAACTGCTGATCTCCACATGGATACAGCAAAAACAGATATTTCTCCAGAGAGTCATGCCATCCTAGCACATACACAACTCGTTGAACGGAAGCAGCTGGGAACATCATCCTCAAATTCAAAACCCTTTAAGAGAGATGCAGTAGATCACAGGGAGCCAAGGATTTCCAAAGCACTTGAGAATCCTGCTGCTGCTAGTCTGCCTCTTGACAAAGAGAAACTCAGAAGAGATGCAAAGTCGATTCCCATGAAGCTGAAACAACCCCAAAACCATGACTTGGATATGAGTATTAAAGAGAGGAAGGAAAATCCAAAAGAAAATGGGGAAAATTTTGCATGTAACTCCATAAAAGTAAGCTCCAGCTCACCATTCTATTTGACTTGTATTTGGTGAGGTTTGCTGCTATATGTCATGAATTAAACCTTGAGGTCCTTGTTTTGTAGAATCAATTGGAGAAAAAACAATTGCCTTATTTTGAGTCCTATATTGTGGAGGAAGAAGAGGGTTCAGGTACCTCTGACTGGCTCTCAATCTACAGCCATGATTATTCCAAACCTTTTACCAGTCATATGAATCCTGACAACTGTTCTCGCAGGTGGTTATGGGACAGTCTACAGGGCAAGGAGAAAGAGCGACGGAGTGAAGTTTGCAATTAAATGTATGAAATGCACGCATAAATTGCGCACTCTATTAAATTTGAACTTTTTTAATTTTCACTATCTGGTCATGAACTATCTTGGAGATCCTTTATCAGTTGAATGATGCTTTATTCTTGCATAATTTTGAACTGACTTGTTAACTTCCATGATGAGTATGTGGAAAGATGTAGCGTGATACTAATACGTTATTGAGTAGGTTATTGAAGCATAGGATTTGAGGCATTCTTCTTTCTTCATTATTACTTGATTGCTTTGTGGTGCTGTGTTTTCCTTTTTGGAATCACTATCAGTTTGAGGCATTGGTTAAACTCTTGTGCATTGATCTCGTGCTGAAAAGTTGTTTCATTATCAAAGAAATGGTAAAATGGAGCATCTATGGTCTTCTGGGCTTTGAGTTTCTCTGATACAAGTCCTTGCATGCCCCTCGTTGTTTCCATTAACTGGTGACCACTTTTGATGCTTCTGTGGTGATCAATATATTTGATACATTGATTCTGACTTTGCAGGTCCTCACTCAAATGCTAACAAACAACATGTCCATAATGAGTTAAAGATGCTAGAGCGCTTTGGGTATGATGTAGGAGATTGTATTGCGGAACCATGAAACATACACATGAATATATTCACATATTTTATCTATAGCTATATCTATATTACGAGACATCTGAAAACTTGCTTTATGACAGGGGAAAGAACTTTGTAATTAAGTATGAAGGATCATTCAAGAATGGAAATGATGATTGCCTTGTTCTAGAGCATGTCGAGCATGATAGGCCAGAGGTCAGTTCTCTTTTATCTTTTCAGTTATCTAGTTTAAATGTCACAATTGTCATTATTTTAACATGTTTACTGTCATGTCTCGATCTTAAGGTCTTGAAAAGGGATGTAGGTGTTTCCCAGCTTCAGTGGTATGGCTATTGCATGTTCAGGGCACTTGCTGGTTTACATAAACAGGTAAGAGTATCAGAAAAGATGCAAATAAACTGAGTGGCTATCCTGAAAACATATATTAACTTCTAATATCTTACATGCAGGGTATAGTTCATAGAGATGTTAAACCTGGAAACTTTCTTTTTTCTAGAAAGGTTAATAAAGGTTACCTCATTGACTTTAACCTTGCCCTGGTGAGTGGGCTGTTAAACTTAGTAGAGATTTTACTTCCTGTTATGTTGTTGACATGAAAAACCTTATTGATGTTTTACTCCTTTTTGCCCATTTGTTGCATAGGATCTGCACCATAAATATGGAACATTAGGTACTTCCTCTTTGTGCTGATTAATTTTCTTAGCATGAAATATGTCTTCTGCATTCAAGTTTCCAATTATGATTTTAAGTCACTCTTTAACAGAAGAAAGAATCTATTTTAAAGGAAAAACAAAAAAAATGCAATGGATATCCCAAGATCATTGGAAAATAAAAGAGTCTCTAAGGCTGTTTTAACTCCCAATAATGTTGCATATTTCATGTTCAGTCTTCATGACTTTACCTTTTATTGTGTATCAAACGAATGTTCACTAAGAACTGTATAAAATATATTTCACAGACAAGACAAAGATGAGCAGTAACTTTAATAATGGTCCTATTCCCCTTGCCAAGTCTCTGCCTCCAATTAAACAGAGAAAATACTCAAAACATGAGGAGGGCATCAATGCGGAAGCATCAAAAGGCATTAGGTCTCTAATACGACCGAAAAACCTGAAAAGGAAGGCTGACCAAGAGAAGGCCGGCACTGATATTGCACATAGGAGTATTATAAAAAGTCAAGGTGCTGATGGTTCTGGGATAACCTCTGCGAAGGATGCAACAAGCAATAGGACACCATCAGCAGAAAGGTTGAGAGAACCCCTACCATGTCAAGGTAGGAAGGAACTGATTAACCTAGTGCAGGAAGCGCTTCAAGGTTCAAACCATGGAGAAACGAGTGGTCCAACTTCCAAGAGAAAGAGGGTTGCTGCACCTCCTGGAAACGTAGAAAGGAAGTACGTCTACATAACCCCAATGCCATTGCACTCATCTGGAATTTCTATTGGTGGTGCTGGTTTGCTGAAAAGTAAAGGTCTGTTTTGTGTAACTAGTTTTTGTTGGAACTGCAGTTTCATGTTTCACTGTGCCTAAAATATTTACTGTGGTTTATATTCTCTTGGTGCCAGGGGATGTGAGGCACAAGCGAGAAGGACCATGTGTTGGAACTAAGGGTTTCAGAGCTCCAGAGGTTAGCAATTGATTAATTGTGTATCCATTTCCCCTTAAATAACTTGGCTTGTTCTTGTATATCTGTACATGCTAAACTTGCCATTTCATTTTAACTTAGAATAGGCCAAAATCATCTTATTTACATCTTCATAGTACTATTCAGTCTCCTTTTAATACATAATCAGAAATCACTGGCCACCATTATTTTTGCTTAATTCACTGGTAGAGGGCCTCATGATTGGTGGATTGGCAGGTGTTATTCAGATCTGTACATCAAGGAACAAAGCTTGACATTTGGTCAGCTGGAGTCACCTTACTCTATTTCATTATTGGCCGAACCCCTTTTGCCGGGGACCCTGACCAGTGAGATTTTTTTCCTATATTCAGTGCCAATTAATAAGATAAATGATACTACAAACATGCTAACCATTCTATAATCATTGTTTAGGAACATAAAGGAGATTGTGAAGTTGAGAGGCAGTGAAGATTTGTGGGAAGTGGCGAAGCTACACAACAGAGATTCATCATTTCCACCGGTACAAATAGCTCCAATATTTTCTTGAAGTTCTTTTTCATTCACCCCCTTGCATATCTCTGAATAGTACATTGCAATGAAACAGGATTTATTCGACGTAAAATCCCTGTCGCCTGTAAAATTACGAGATTGGATTCTAAGAAATACAAGAAAACCAGATTTTCTGGAGGTCATTCCACAATCACTTGTCGATCTTGTGGACAAGTGTTTAACAGTAAACCCGAGATTGAGGATTAGTGCAGAGGAGGCCCTCCGGCATGAGTTCTTCACTCCATGCCATGAGGCTTTGAGAAAGCATAGGCTGCATCGGCAAGGGCTCACCAAAGAGGCCCAAGACCCAGTGTCTACACTTCTCTTACAAGAAAATTCTCAGACATGTGGAGTATTGTAAACAACGTACAAATTAGTTTTTTCTTCTTTCTTTTAACCTGTTGTGTTGTAAAAATAGCTAACCAGTGAAAGTAATTCTTTCATTAAATCTTGAATCTAGTGATGTAATCATATATTTTACATATGTTGTATCTTAGTGGTCCGTACTTAAAGTCATCGTGCATTAACATTTGACAATCACCTAGACCTTCTGTCTTTGGAACTGTGCATACTGAAAGAAGGGGTTGCCATTCCAATAACTAAAATGGAACTTTCGTTGAGCTTGCTCGAAAGTGTTTCAAAGGTTTTAGGGTAGAATGTGTGTGAATCATCAGTTTACTTGCAAGGAAAGGCAGGCAGGTTCTTCATACTCATGGCTCATTTTGTTATTTGGGGGTTCGGGGAAGCTTGTTTATTTGTACTATTTTATTTTGTTTTTCTTTGAAACACTCTTTGGGGATCTGAAAAGGAGTATAAATTTGTAACTGATGACATGGCAGGCTTTAATTGGCTGGAATACGTGGAAACTGGTCAATTCTAACAAGTACCAGACTTGGTAGTTTGATACTACTATTTCTCTTGTAACTTAGCATAGAAGTAGTAAACACATTTGGTTTTCTCTAGTTTCTTCCGGAACCAATGAGCCAGTAATCCCCTTAATTGCCCTTTTATTTCATATTGAAAGAACTATTCCAAATTGTCATTATCCACGTTTATGTCAAAGTAAAATAAAAGAGGTACTAATAGTATGCGTGGATTGCTAAATGTTGCTTCATTTATGTCAAGAGACTTTTGGGTAAAATCAGCTCCTAGTATTTGAAACTGTTGTATATTGAAGAACTATTTTTAATTTTTTAATTGGGTTAAAACAATTATGTAAACAAGGGGAACGTCTGAATCCATAATAAAGTAAAAAACAGGCATGATATATACTAAAAATAAAAATGTAAAGTAGCTGGGGGTATAAATGTAAAGTCAAAGAAAATGACAGGTGAATATTTATAATTGAATTATCTTGTAAATTCGAGAAGGCACGAAAGTGTGTGAGTAGTATATAAAGGGATGTTGAACGCCTTAGAGTTGCATTACCAAATCGTTATAGCTATTGTGTAGACGTGAGATAATATTAATATCGTTTGGGTTTGTTACATTGAATTTCAATTGGAAGATTAAACAAATGGAGGGTTTTACATCATTCTTCGAGTCGCAATCGGGTTCTCGCAGCAGGTGGAATTACGATACTCTTAAAAACTTCCGCCACATCTCTCCTCTTGTTCAGACTCATCTCAAACAGGTCCCTTTTCTCTTCCTTTTTTTTCTTCATTGAGATATATGATTCTTTGTTAATTTTGGATTTTTTGTTGTTGCTTTCTTGAAGAGCAAATTTAATTGTAATTAGTGGAAGCCCTAAATTATGTTGAAACCATGGATGTTTTATCTGAATACTTCTTCTGAAAAATAAAAGAAATTTATAATTGAGATGGTGTAAGACTATAATTACATTGGTTACTGTAAATACAAATGCAATTTTATTTTATGTCAGAGGGTTCTGGTCTTGTAGTTCTAGTGCACCTTGTGATATGTTGGTTAGGCGCACGTCGCATGCTCCAATCTCGCTGTAGACTAAAGTTTGGTTTTGAAGTGGAGGGTAGAGAGTAGAGAAGTAGGCCCATTATCAAACAATTACATTGGCCCTTGGGTTTTCCACGGTTATCAAGTAATTAGATTATATAACTTAAGATTGATTATATTTATTGGCCTTGTTGTACTGAATCAAGGAAGAATTCTAATTTTGCATCTAATTGTATCGGTGTGGCAGAATTTTGTGTGCCATCTTTTTTCAGTTTTTCCTTACTCTATGGTTTTGTTAATGGTTAAGACTTTTATACTGATGTTGATTGATGATTATAGGTGTATCTTACGCTATGCTGTGCATTAGTAGCATCAGCTGCTGGGGCTTACCTTCACATTCTTTGGAATATCGGTGGCTTGCTCACATCTCTGGCTTGCATGGGAAGCATGGTGTGGCTCTTGTCCAGTCCTCCTTATCAAGAGGTACAATCATAAACCTAGCATTCCTTCGTCATGGCCTTATTTGGTCTAGTGATTTTGTGGTTGTGTTGATTATTCAATTTAAACTGGTATTTTTGTTGTTGTTTTCGAGCAGCAAAAAAGGCTTGGGCTTCTGATGGCAGCTGCACTCTTTGAAGGCGCTTCTATTGGTCCTCTGATTGAACTGGCCATCGACTTCGACCCGAGGTGCGTGTCCTTCCATATTGGCCTTTTCATGTTAGTTGAAAATATTGATTTTCTTTCTAGTATGTCAGTTTTGAGTCTTCTGGTGAGCTATTGATTTGAAACCCAGATTTTAATGAGCTTATTTCCGTTTTAGGCTTGTTAAAGAAGTAGGACATACTTGTTGTGTGGTCTCAGGGTGAGGGGTTTGGTTTTGATATTTGGAACGTGTGATCTCAATTGCAAAGTCTGCTGCTTTCGAATGCATCACCCTTGGTTTTCTCTTTCTTTTATCAATTTAAATATAGAATAGGCCGTTCCCCTTAGGAAATGCACAAGTGTCAGAAAGATATTCCCGAACTTAGTGGGGGAGGGGAAGGCCCTTTCCAGAAGGGGCATTCCAACCTATTTCAGATGATAGTCTGAGCTTGGTTTTAAACTGCTTCACTAAGATAAAAGTGCCAAGTGACTTCTGCAAATGCCTTTCTCATAACTATAGTCTAGTTAGAGCCTGAGAGATTCTGTTTGCTTCTGTATTGTCTCTAGCTTAAGCGCATAGTGCTAGACAGCAACTCGTATGGTCTAAAACTGATGACCTAACAGCTCTAGGGTTTACATCCTTGAGGAGCCTCTTTTGATACGTATTCTTTCATTGCAGCATTGTGGTTGGTGCTTTTGTGGGTTGTGCTGTGGCTTTTGGTTGCTTCTCAGCTGCTGCCATGGTGGCAAAGCGCAGAGAGTACTTGTACCTTGGGGGCCTTCTTTCTTCTGGTCTCTCCATCCTCTTCTGGTTGCACTTTGCATCTTCCATCTTTGGAGGTTCGATGGCCATTTTCAAGTTTGAGGTATAAGTTTCGTTTCCGATGTAATGCAGTGTTATCTTGTATCACCCTGTATTATGTACGCTGCTCTTATGTTTATTTCCATTAACACCTATTTTCTTGGCAGTTGTATTTTGGGCTGTTGCTGTTTGTGGGTTACATTGTTGTTGACACCCAGGAGATTATCGAGAAGGCTCACTTTGGTGATATGGACTACATCAAGCATGCATTGACCCTCTTTACAGACTTTGCTGCCGTCTTTGTGCGGATTCTGATCATCATGGTAAGGAGTCATTTCAGTTCATTTACTCCACTGAATATCTTCTTGATAAAATGCCTGTGGTTTCTATATCTTGGCCATCAAATTGATCTTGTTTCCTTTTTCCAGTTGAAGAATGCGTCTGAGAAGGAAGAGAAGAAGAAGAAGAGGAGAAACTAGATTTGGACAATCGGGCTATGTCAAAGAGACTACATCTGGCTCTGTAATCTGGGATCTCTTGTTCATTCGTTTCTGATCACCTCATACAAGCATGTTAATAGTTTGATATTGTAGTTTTTGCTTAGGCTGTGAGTCTCTGGCGTGGCATTGTTGTGGCTTTCTTTTGAAACTTTAATAACATCTAGTAACACAAGTGTTTGAGTTTATTGAGGGCATTAGTTATTTGTTAGTTGTGCATCTAATTGAATCAAAGCTGGTTTTACCTGATGAAGGATTTTATAGTTTCTTCTCTCCCTATTGCCAGAATCTCGTTTTATGCTTATGTTTTAGCACTATTGGCTGCGTTCCGACTTTAAGCGCACAAGTTTAAGCCTTTGCTAGAGTTTGTGTTCAGCATTTGAGTGGTCCAATGCCACTTGAATGATGCAAAATAATTCTAGGACTTGTAATATTTGGAGGTAAAAAGGGGCAAAACAATTCCAAAAGAAAATGAATTTGAGATGAGTTACAGATTGCTGGCTATGAATGGTGAGTCCTCTAGCTCAATAAACAACGTTCTCCTCTAATCTTAAGCAAATGTGTATCTCGTGTTGCATTATTAAGATATGTGATAATGTCATCGAACTGGAATCTCTTTTTTCAAATTAACCTACAATTTGTCGATTTATCCTAAACTGTAATAAAATCTCAGAAAGATGAGCGCGGATCAATTCCGAAAATGCTCAAGCCTTGAAATTACTAGATTCTCCATAGAGTGTAAAAGTCAGTTGTCCATCTTCATTGATTTTATCCTCAAGGTCGTTATAAGGCATCCATTTTACTTACCAAAAAATAAATAAAATGGATGCCCTTTTGGTTAATATAGTAAGTACTTTCAAATCAACAAACTGGAAAAGAGATTTCTTTTATTCTCATATAGGAAGGAGGCAATTGAAATCTGCTCTGTTCCCTTGAGGACAACCGATAAATTTGAAATTCACTGGATTATGCTAATTTTACCTGACATAAACGTCTAAATCCTTTTCCTTATTGGAGCTAAAAACTTCTATCATCCGAAAATACAAACATAATAAAATGAAGAAGCTAATGGAATTAGGGAGAAAAACAGTGTTCTATACTATCGAAGATCAGCTTCCAACTTCATTCCTCTCTCAATATACTCCCTTATTTGTCCCTCATTATCAGCACGCATTTTGGGAATGACCTGACTTATTCTATGCATTTCATCTTTTACAGCAGATAATTCACGTTCAAGCATCACATTCTCATCAATGACATGTCTGTTTTCAGCAAGAATTCTCTGCATGTCTCTATGCTGAATTTCTAGTTCCTCTTCAAGGGCTGCAGGATGAGGAGGGAGGGGTCCTGGTCCTCGCTGCATAATAACTCGTGGTGGCGGCCCATCACGGGATCCTCGGAAGTTATCAGGTTGACGGGGCATACAATTTCTACCAGCCATAACTATGAAGAATCAATGAAGAAAATTAATAACCTGGCGCTTTCAGAAAACAAATTGAAAAAAAAAAGACGAGAGAAATAACAGACAAAAGCGCCCTAGCAGCACAAGAATGATAGTAAAACATAAGACTTTGGAGGCCAACAAGATGACATTTTTTTTGATAAGCTGGAAACCCACAAGATGACATTAAAACCAATTTTGACTCCTAGAAAAATGCACAACAGGTGCCATAATTGCTACATAGATTGAAGGAAATTTATAGGAGATGAGAAGGATGCAATTGACTAAGGAAAAGTGTACAAAAAAGTATCAAGAGAAGTCATTTGGAAGTTTTTGGAGAAGAACAAACTCATTTCAAATATATACATGTCATAGAGTATATGCATGAAAGAATTGTCCCAGTATGAGAATAGTAATAGGTGATGCAAAGGAGCATCCAGTAGCTCTGAGTTAAAACCAAGAATATGCATTGAGTCTGTACTTGTTTAGCCTACTTATGATGAACTAGTATCTAACAACGTAAAAGATGAGGACCCGTAGTGAATGTTTACACAGATGATATAGTAATTATCAGCGAAATTAGCAATGAAAAAGGAGAGAGTATTTGGCTGAAAAGCTTGGTCATTCCTTCAAGTTTGATTGGGCATTTATATCAATTACAAATATGGTAAGTGAATATTCACAAAATCAGATCCTAATCAAATCCAATCCTATCCTAATTAATACTAAATCAGATTTCTCTAGTAAACAAATCATAATCAGATCATACTGAATCATGTCTAAACCAAATCATATCTCAACACTCCCCCTCAAGCTGGAGCATATATATCATAAGCTCCGAGCTTGTTATAAATGTATTCAATCCGAGGTCCCCTCAGAGATTTGGTAAGAACATCTGCCAATTGATCATTCGAGCCAACAAAACGGGTAGCTATGCATCCGGACTCAATTTTCTCTCTAATGAAATGACAGTCCACCTCTATATGTTTTGTCCTCTCATGAAAGACAGGATTTGAGTCAATATGAAGGGCAGCTTGATTGTCACATATCAGCTTCATCTGTTTAATTTCTACACACTTCAAGAATTGAAGAAGATATTTCAACCAGATAAGCTCACATGTAGCAAGGGCCATAGCTCGATATTCTGCTTCCGCACTAGACCAGGAGAACCAGCCCAATCAGCATCAATAAACCTCGTCCTGGGGCTCATTTGATATATCTAAGGATACGGGTCACTGCATCCCAATGACTTTTACACGGAGCCTGGAGAAACTGACTAACGACACTTACAACAAATGAAATATCTGGTCGTGTAATTGTGAGGAAATTCAATTTCCCAACAAGTCTGATATCTACCAAGGTCTTCAAAAAGCTCCTCATGTTTAGAAACAAGTTTGACATTTGGATCCATTGGAGTATCAACAGGTTTGCAATTTGTCATGCCTGTCTCCTCTAATATGTCTAAAGCATACTTTCTTTGTGAGATTGGAATGCCTATCTTTGATTGTGCTACCTCAATCCCCAAAAAGTATTTTAACTTTCTCAAATCCTTGGTCTGAAAATTGTTGGACAAATATTGCTTTAATTGAGCAATCCCTTCATGATCATTACCTGTTATGAGTATATCATCAACATAGACTACTAGGTACATGCATTTTCCAGGACCATTATGTCGATAAAAAAACTGAATGATCTGTTGCACTTCGAGACATCCCAAACTGCCGAACCACCAAACTAAATCTTCCAAACTAGGGCTGTTCATTTTTCGGTTTAAACCGATAAACCGAACCGATAAAAAGTTAATGATTTATAAATATTCGGTTATCGGGTTATCAGTTATTTAACGGTTTGCAAATTTTTTTATTGGGTTATCGGTTCGGTTGTCGGTTTTGTACATTTTCTTATTGGTTAAACCGATAACCCAATAAGGTTTTCAAATTTATTATGTTGCGCTTATGTGCATAAAAGTAGTATACTTAATTACTATTAGTTGGAAATTGGAAACCTCAAACGCTAGTCTTCTTTTACTTATGTAGCTTTCAAGTCGCCCCATCCATTTCAACCACTGATTTACTATTTCACTTCTTGGCTCCTCCATTAGTTTATAGAATAATGAAGTATATTTGAATCCGTTGTTGGTTGCTTTTTTTAATATGGCAAATGCTATAAGAGGCATTTGAATTCGCTGTGAAAATAAAGTCGATTTTGTATTGGATGCAATCGTTTAAGAGGTTTTTTTAACACTTGTTAGGCCTAAGTTTCTTAATAGTTAAACCGAAAACCGAACCGATAAGAACTTAAAACAGATAACCCGAAAACTGATGACCGATATCTTATTGGTTTGGTTATTGGTTTAGCACTTTTAAAAATCGAAAATCGATAGTCCAAACCGATAAGGTGCAAAATCGAACCGAACCGACCGATAAACACCCCTCTTCCAAACCATGCTCTTGGTGATTTTTTTAAACCATATAGTGACCGCTTCAGGTGGCAAACCAAGTGGGACTCCTCCTGAGCAACAAACCCTGGTGGTTGCTCCATATGTACCTCCTCGGCTAGCTTTCCATTCAAAAAGGCATTTTTAATATCTAATTGATGAAGAGGCCAGTGGCGCACTGCTGCTAAGGAGATAAGTAGTCGAATAGATGCAATTTTGGAAACTGGAGAGTATGTATCACCATAATCAAGACCGTAACTTTGAGTATATCTCTTGGCAACAAGACGAGCTTTTAGCTGATCAATCTTGCCATCAGGACCTGCTTTAACTGTATAGACCCATCGACATCCAACAATAATTTTTTCCTTTGGCAATGGAACTAATTCCCAACTATTATTGGCCTGTAAAGCATTCATTTCTTCCATCATGGCATCTTTCCACCCTGGATGTTCCCATGCTTCGCTAACAGTCTTAGGTATAGGAAAAGAAGACAAAGTAGAAACAAAGGTATAATATGAAGGAGATAATCGATGATAACTCAAGAAGTTATAGACAGGATGTTGATTTCGGGTTGTACGAATACCTTTTCGAATGGCAATGGGTGGACTTGAGTCTGATGAAGGCATGACTGGAGCGGGCATCGAAGGACCACGAGATGAGTCAACAGGGATTGTACCAATATCATGAGAAGAATTATCACTGATATTAGTATGTTGACGAGGACGACGAGTATAGACCTGAAGAAGAGGACTGGAGTTGGTCTGGGGATTAGCTTGGGAGTTGTCTTGTGATATAGGTAGTATTGGGACTGGAAAAACTTGGGGAATTAGACTTCTGTTTGTAGTATTCTGTGAAAAATAGGGAGTTGTCTAAAAAAAGGTCACATCTACTGAGATTAAGTATTTATTTGTTGCTGGATTGTAGCATTTGTAACCTTTTTGGAGACGAGAGTATCCTAGGAAGCTACATTTATCTGATTTGTCCTGAAGTTTATCCATCCCAGAATTATGATTATGAACAAAGCAAATACAACCAAACACTCGCAAGGGAAGATGATGTGAGTCATCGTTTGGAAAGAGAATTGAATGAGGACTTTGATGTTGTCGCAATGTAGAGGGCATGCGGTTAATTAGATAACAAGCTGTGAGAATGGCATCCCCCCAGAAACGAAGAGGCACATGATGGTGTATAAGTAAGGTATGAGCAGTTTCAACGAGATGCGGAATTTTTCGTTCAGTAACTCCATTTTGTTGAGGAGTATATGCACAAGAAGTTTGGTGAATGATTCCTTGGGAAGACATGAAACTGGAAAAGGATGATGATAAATAATCTTTGGCATTATTACTGCATAATACCTTAATTGAAACACCAAACTGATTATGAATTTCTGCACAAAACTTTTGAAAAATGGAGAACAGTTCAGAATGATTCTTCATTAAAAACACCCACGTGCAACGAGAATAGTCATCAATAAAGGTTACAAAGTAATGAAATCCTAAATTTGACACGACACGACTTGGACCCCATATATCTGAGTGCACAAGGTCAAACATAGATGAAGCCCTATTATTGACTCTCTTGGGAAAAGAAGCACGAGTGACTTCCCAAGCTGATATGACTCACAATCAAAAGAGGACAAATTAGAAAGACTAGGAACTAATTTCTGAAGTTTTGCAAGACTTGGATGGCCTAGGCGGCTGTGGAGGAGATCAACAGACGTAGTGGAAGTGAAGACAACTGGTGATTGAGGCTTTGGATAGATGGTACAGTCCATGTGACTCATGTCCTGTTCCAATTGTCTTCTCCGTACTCCGGTCCTGAACAACAACAAAGTTAGCCATAAAGATGACGGTGCAATTTAGGTGCTTTGTTAGTTTGCTAATGGAAATTAAATTGAATGGGCATTCTGGAGCAAATAACACTGAGCTTAAAGAAACAGAAGGAAGAGGATGCACTTCTCCTATTCCTTTAAGCACAGTTTGTGATCCATTAGCAAGCGTGACTGTAGATAAACCTGAAGATGGAGAGAGATTGGAGAATAAATTTTTATTAACAGATATGTGATCAGATGCTCCAGAATCCAATATCCATGGGCAAGTAGGTGAAGACTTGGTTGACAAGCAAGAGAGTTACCAGTTTGTGAGATGCCAGGTGAAAGTGACTGCTGTTTTGTAGCTTGATACTGCAAGTACTCATTGTAATCATCTCCAGTCAAGGTAATGGAATCTTTTAGTGGCTCTCTGTATTTCCACCTGTTTGAGCCATATGCGCCACAGAACGGTTGTTGTTGTTGCGTGGTGGTCGGGGATTTAGTTTCCAACAAGTGTCTCGAGTATGTCCTTGCTTGTCACAATGGTTGCAGTATGGTCTTCTACCTTTCCCTTTTGGATAATCATTCTTTCCCTGTAGATTTCTTGCCTGTGCAGCTAATACAGTTGTTTCAACTTCATTAGCATCAACACTGTGAGAGGAGATACGCAGTAAACGGGCTGAAACATCTTCAAGATAAGGAATTATAGGACTTGTTAAGATCTGATCCCTTACCAAACTAAGATCAGAGCGGAGTCCTTTCAATGCCAAAACCATAAAGAACTTGTCCCGTTGCTGCTCTTGTGTAGTGCTACTATCAGATACAGGCATGAGAGAATCAAACTCATCTTTCAAATTTTCTATTTGTCCTAAGTAACTAGCCATATCCTGATTATTTTGTTGTAGTTGGACTATATCAGACACAACTTTATATATGCGTTGCACATCATTTGTGTACAAACTTTTTGCTTTGGTCCAAACCTTACAACAAGTTTTACAGGATTGAAACAAGTTGAGTAATTTTGGATCCAAAGAATTCCACAACAGACTTCATAATTGTGCATCAATTCTTTTCCACTTACTTCTTTCAGTAGGAGATATTTCATTAGCATCTTTAATTAAATGATCATAATATCCTTGACCCATAAACCATAATTTAATTGATGCAGACCATGACATGTAATTACCACTACCTTCCAATTTTACAGTGGTAATACTAGGAGAACCTAAAATAGAAGAGAAAAAAGGTCTGCCACCTGCGTTTGAGGATCCCACATTTTCTGTCATGTTGAAACCAAGATTATCTGACTGAAAAGAAGATGTTTGAAGACACAGACTTAACCTTGAGATCCCTTAACTTCAGCTAATTGACTGAAATAGTGATAGGTTTGCAAATTTGAAATGGAGTGAGATTCTGGAAAGTTCTTTGCTACGACAGTGACTCAGGTTTTTTATTTTTTTTTATATTTTTTTTTGGGCTAATTGACTGGAGCAGTGATGGTTTTCCATTGACATGAAATTATCAGAGAGCAGAGATTTTCTCCTGGCTCTGATACCATGAAAAAGGAGAGGGTATTTGGCTGAAAATCTTGGTCATTCCTTCAAGCTTGATTGGGCATTTATATCAATTACAAAGAGTACAAATATGGTAAGTGAATATTCACAAAATCAGATCCTAATCAAATCCAATTCTATCCTAATTAATACTAAATCAAATTTCTCTAGTAAACAAATCATAATCAGATCATACTGAATCATGTCTAAACCAAATCATATCTCAACAGGTGTCAACTAAAGCTTGAACAATAAAAAAGTAATCTAAAAAGTAAGGGATTTAGGATGAGTAGAAATAAGACGGAATATATATACTACAACTCTACAAGTCTAGCTAGCATAAGAAGAGCCAAATTGAGGCGAAATAAACAATTGTAGTGCGTTAATGCAAACAATTCAAATTTCTTGACTTGAATTTTCGGGAGAATGACATGATAAAGGAAGAAGCAAGATCTTTTCATAGAAGATAGCCATTCTGTTACTAGAAGTGCCCCTTTGTGTTTATGTCAACAACCACTTATTCATTTGTATTTACACAAACGGACAAACGTGATTCCTGAAAATGAATTAATGAAGACATCCTAGCGCACAAAGTACAGAATTTGCCTCATAAACATTGACCTTTGCTTAAAAGGTATGGCAAATACCAAAGTGACAAACCTATAGAGACGTGTCTTATACGACTACAAGTACAGTCCTCATTCTAGTATCAATTATTCATCCTCTAAAATAGACCATTGTTGACTATACTATCGGTCTTCTTCACACAGAGTTACATTGTCTTCTCTTCCTATCTTCAACACAATTGCCACATTGGTCTAATAAACCTAATAAATGTGAAGCTCATAAACTATTCTACCTTAAATAGAATTTCAGATTGAAGTCAACACTTAACGAATGCATCTACATTTTGATGCTTGACGAGTTTCATTGGACCTTTAACTGTTATTCTGATCGCTAATCAAAATGATCGGCTAGAACATACCTCACAACCCTAGACAATATTGTTACATCCGATATGATTCTAATCACTAAATTGAACTCTTTCAATGCTTTTTCAGGAAAAAAAAAATACTTCATAGTCAAAGTCTATACAAAAAATTAAGAGAACATTCCCACTATTTTTTCTTCGACACATATATCATATGGTCAAAGTTTGCACAGAATATTTCGAAATCACATTAATTAAACATGTTAATATACAGAGGGAACAAAAAAATACTAAAAATACTTAAATTTCTAGGTATGAATTAACTGTGTTGTGTTAATTAGCCGTTAGAACAAATTATTGAGATTGATAATATGTAACAAAGGAAAAAGAGGGATTAAAAGTATCGGAAAGATATAACGGCTTCGACAATGATGAAGCTCAGACACACTGATGATACCAGCTAAAGGCCGTTATAGGCCATGATAACAAGACATATAGTGCCGGATTATTTTGACGAAATAACCGGTTTTTTTAAGGGGAGAATTGCACAACTATGACACGATAGGCAATAGTTTTACCTTTTTGACCCCGATAACAGTGGTTCAGCAAAAATGATACCAGAGTGAAGAGCGTAAAATTCTATCGATTGCAACTGATGCCCTGTCTCATATTTAGCTTCGGCCTAGTCAGATACTACCTTTTATGGCAAATGCTGCCCTGCTGTATTTCTATCTGGCATATTCAAGTTCAACTAAATATTTATTATACTTTTAGCAAGAAAAGGTAGAATTATTTTGTCATAGAGGCAAATCTGAGTCCATAATTGAGGAGTACCATTGCCTCCATACTACTCTGTGGCAATGCATAAGATTTCAGTATATATATTTGATATGAGTCTATATATCTACTCCAACTTTGATGGACATGATTACCTTTGCAGCTGTTCTTGTTGTTGGACATGCGGATTAGTTAAAGTTCATGCAAGGTGGATCAGGCACCATTACTGTTTAATTTTCAGTTGTCGATCATTCAACTTAAACACTGGGCATCGGTTACAAATTGGGAGAAATCCTAGTTCTTGTGGAAAGTCTCTTTTCGAACACTGGGCATTGCTTGGAAATGGAATTAACTTTGCAAACTCTTGGACTGGACCAAGGTTAGGCAAATCAAAAGTTCCTAATTCGTTTAATGGAAATAATACTTGAAGGGGATACAAATATGCATATAACACAAATTTATACTAAATAGATTGTTTAAACATAAACCGAGAACTTACTTGTTGTTCTCGTTAGCGGAAGCGGTAGGATCTTGAGCCGTGGCTGGAATTACTAGCCGTCGGTAGTTGTCACGTACTTGACGAATCAACTCCTTTATCCACAGTCTAAACACCTAGTTATTTGGTAGAGAGAAAGAGGAAGAGCTGTATATAAAAGTCAGTTTTTTATCTGAGCCTATTACTACTGTATTTATAGTTGTATAATACAGTAGTTGTCCTCTTGTAGGACTCTATCAGGTAACTTATCTTTTTTACCTAGATAGACATTAAGAACACCCCTTTATGGGTGGACTCTTTTATTCAGATAAATCCAACATCTCCCACTCACACATAATGGGAGTGCTCTTACAATATGAGAAACATATTCTCATCTCATCTCTACAAATGTTCATACAGTGAAATAGACCGTGCGACCAGCATACTGTGAGAGCTACGTGTTATACATCTGTTAGAAGTATATAGCCTCTCGTTGAGTGCAAACCTGCAAGTAGATTATAAAGTATGCAATACCCTAGATCATATGAATCACATTTTGATATCCTCTCAAAATCTCAAATATCATTTTTATGTATTCACAATTATAACTCATAAGTTATAACTGATGCACCTGTGAATACAAAATTAATGAGATTCCTTTAATGATCTTCCTCTTCTCACAATTCTCTTAACATTAGCTCAACTGCTTTTCTAGATATGTCCCGCCAGACCGCATCCATTTTCATGGTCTTTTGAAAACACACTAAGATAGCTAATATTAGACTAAGTCTCAAGAGTCTGATCGGAGTCGCTGAGGGTACATAATTTGAGCCAGCATAAAGGCTATGGGTCTCACGCAACAGTAAGTTGAGATCAAACTTATGTTAACCCAAGGTCGACATTAGCACACATGGTATGAAACACGTGCTACAACATTTTTCTCATTTCCTTAAGGAGCGTATGTCTTTATAAATAATGTTGTATAGATGAAATTCAGACACCATATGTGTCTAAATTCGAGTTTCTTAAACTCACATCTCGCTCGCTAAGTAGACTAGGTGAACACCCTTTCACCTTAATAACCTTATGTTATTATTTAAACGACTGTATTGATTTTAAGCATATCGCTCTCAAATTATCCATTTGATAATTTTTCTTAAAATCAAGTCTCATCTCCACTTATCACTAAGATAAGGAGGCGGTTGCTTGTGTGAGAAGGCCAACCTCTTGTCTACCTGACATACTAAAATATAATTGAATAATGTACTAAACACTCAATAAATTATGAATATGTATGTAAGTAAATCAACTTTTTTGATTATCAAAGAACATAGTTTTGTGAACAACTGGAAAAATAAAAAATAATACAAAATCACTCAAAGTCTACGCAAGCCTTGAGACCTAGTGTATCTCACAAATGCATATCTAGCTAAAGGCTTGGTCAATGGGTCTGCTACCATATCTTCTGTAGATATTTTCACCAGGTTCAACCTCTTGCGTTTATACATGTCTCTTGCATAGTTATACTTGATATCTATGTGCTTAGTATCACAATGATGCTTAGGATTCTTGGTTGCATCAACTGCAGCCTTACTATCACAGTAGACCAGCACTGGTTCATCATCAGTGTTACCCAACAAGCTTTTGAAGAGCCTATTCAACCAAACAGCTTCTTTTGTTGCTTTTGACAGAGCCACATATTCGGCTTCCATCGTGGATAGTGCTACACATGATTGTTTCTTACTCTTCCATGATATGGCACCATTACTAAGTAAGAAGACATATCCTGAGGTAGAATTCCTCTCGTCTAAATCTCCTCCATGATCAGCATCAGTATATCCAACTAATCGCAAATCTTTGTTGCCTTGATAGCAAAGTGCGTAGTCAGCTGTTCCTCTCAGATATCTCATGATCCTCTTTACTGCTTGCCAATATGCTGGACCTGGATCGGATTGATATCTACTTACCAAGCCAACTGCTTGACAAATATCAGGTCTAGTACACACCATAACATACATCAGACATCCAACTGCGCTTCTATAAGGCACTCGCTTCATCTTTTCTGTCTCTTCAGGAGTCTGAGGACACAAATGATTTCCCAAGTTATGGCCTTTGCTGATAGGAGTGTCAATTGGGTTGCTATTCTGCATATTAAATTGTTCAAGAATTTTCTTAATGTAATTCTCCTGAGAGAGTTACAATAGTTTCTTAGGACGATCTCTTGAAATCTTGATTCCAAGAATATATGCAGCTTCACCCATATCTTTCATCTCAAATTGAGACGACAACCAGGCCTTTACCTCATTTGATAACTCCTTATCATTTCCAGCTATAAGTATATCATCGACATACAATTTCAGAATTACAAGCTTATTTCTTGATCTCTTGGTATAAACACAATGGTTTTCATCAACCATAGTAAAACCATTGGATATGATCACATTTTGAAAATGTATATACCACTGCCTTGAAGATTGTTTAAGCCCATAAAGAGACTTCAAAAGTCTACAAACCTTTTGTTCGTGGCCTTTTTCAATGAAACATTCGGGTTGTTCCATATAAATTTCTTCATCTAATTCTCCATTGAGAAAGGCAGTCTTTACATCCATCTGATGTAATTCAAGATCTAAACTTGCTACTATAGCTAGAACCAGGCGAATTGAGTTAAATCGCACAACAGGTGAGAAAGTCTCTTCATAGTCTATTCTTTTCTGTGGTGTATAACCTTTCGCCACCAGTCGAGCCTTATATCTCTCAACTGTGCCATCAGCCTTGAGCTTAATCTTGAGAACCCATTTGCTCCCAATAGCTCTGCATTCTTTTGGGAGATCAACTAGTTCCTAGACTTTGTTGACTCCATTTCATCTTCCATTGCTTTTATCCATTTTTCCTTTGAAGGGCATGAGAGAGCCTCTTTTGCATTTTTAGGCTCGTTTTCTACTTGTAAGAACAACATAAAAAGTTCAGCACTTTCGACATCAAATCGTCGGCCGGGAATCTTTTTACATAAACCACGTCCTTTTTGTGATTCTTCTTCGTTGTTCCCATTTGGATCAACGTTGCTCCCACTTGAATCAAGAACATCTATCCTGCTCACACTTGGAACAAGATCAGTGACCATCTCGCTCCCACTTGGAACAAGATCCATTTGGTCACTGTTTGATGTCAAATGATTACTTACATTCGCATCGATGAGGAAGGAGGTTGTTGATGTGAAACTAATTCATCATCTGTTAAATTTCTCCCACTCGAATGAAGTGATCTTTGTTGATCTTGATCCTCTATCTCAAACAAGGTTAGGTCTTGACCTACCTCTCCCTTTTTAGGAAACTCATCCTCTAAGAATGTGACATCTCGTGACTCAAACTCATTTACGCTCCCACTGTCTTGCTGACCTATAAACACATAACCCTTAGAGGTTTCTGAGTATCTTATAAAGATACTTTTCTTTCCTCTCGGGCCTAATTTGCCATATTTGTGAGAAGAATCATGTGTATAGGTAGCGCAACCCCAAGGTCTTAATACACTTAGGTTGGGTGCACTTCCATTCCACAACTCATATGGAGTGGTTGCAACTGATTTTGTAGGCACTCGGTTAAGTACATAGGTAGCAGTAAGCAATGCATCATCCCAATAACTAATTGGGAGGTTAGCTTGTGCCATCATTGACCCAACCATTTCTAGAAGCGTCCTGTTTCTTCTCTCCGCAACACCATTTTGTTGTGGAGTATTTTGGATAGTCAACTGATGAACAATTCCCTTTCCATCACATAACTCGTTAAATTGAGTTGACAAGTACTCTCGACCTCGGTCAGTTCGAAGAACTTTTATCTTCTTGTCTAATTGATTTTCCACTAAGCTCATATACCGTTGGAAACAACTTATTGCTTCTGATTTGTGGGAAATTAAATAGACACAACCGAAATGAGTGTAGTCATCTATAAATGTGATGAAATAGTACGCTCCATGCCTAGCCCTGACATTCATAGGCCCACAGATGTCCGAATGGACTAATTGCAAGGGATATTCAGCTCTAGTCACTTTACCGAAGGGTTTTCTTGCAGATTTTCCTGCTAGACAACTTTCACAAGTAGACAATTCCACATGTTCAATGCCAGTAAGCAAACCTTGTTTTGCCAGCCTTTGCATTCTTTGTTGGCCAATATGACCAAGTCTAGCATGCCATATGTTTACATCACTATCATATATATGTAAGGAAGCAAACATAGAAAAACTAGCATTATTATTAAATGAATCATAATCCAAATCCATAATAATAAAATCTCCGGTCACATGACCAAAACCAAATAAAGTTGAACCTGAAGTCAATTTGACAGAATTGTCATGGAAAAACAAGCTAAAGCCAAGCCTAAGCAAAACAATAACAGAAATAATATTCCGGCGAATTCCTGGAGCATAGAGGACATCATGTAGTAGTAGGTGTCGACCACCACGCAAGACTAACTTGCATATACTGATCCCTTCAACAACAACCTTATTGTTGTTGCCCACATAAATCCACTTTGTTCCACGTGAAATTCGTCGAAACTCCACAAACAAATTATGTTCCCTCGTTATGTGGTCCGTTGCTCCCGAGTCTACAATCTACAAAGGATTAGATTCAGTCAAAAACACTGAACTAGAAACACAAAGTTCACTAGTTTGAGTTTTGTGAAATACCTTTCTAGGAGGCTCAGAGCAATCCTTAGCATAGTGACCCTTTTTGTCACAGTTAAAGCATTTCACCTTTGCAACGTTGACACGTTTGGGATGTTTGTTATTGCCTTGTTGTTCTGCCCTTGCTCTTTTAGCAGGTTGAGACTGAGTTGGTCCTCTTTTCTTAACCCAATTCTTATTCTTTGAGCCACCTTTGACCTTAGAGGATGTTGCCATATGCAACTTAGCTGTTGGCTTAGAAGCCTCAAGCCGATCCTCTTCAAGCTCAAGAGATCTCCGGACATCTTTCAGAGTCTTGATTAGTTGATTGTGGGTCAAATGCATCTTCATATGATCCCAAGAATTAGGTAAGGACCGTATGACAGCTTGAACTTGTTGCTCATCGGTCAACACATGACCATCATCTTTTAACTCCCCAATCATGTTTGTCATAAGCCTTAGATGAGTTCTCACTGAATGTTCTGGGCGCTTCTTGTATGAGTCAAACTTGATTGTTAAGGATCGTAGCCTTTAAATAGAACAGGTACCAAACCTATTCTTCAAAGCAACCCAAAGACCCATAGCTCTTTGGTGATCCTTAAATTCCCTTAAGATATCATCATCTAAGGTGCTCAGCAATGTAATGCGAGCCAAGGAGTCTTTTTTTTTCCAAGCGTCATAAGCCGCACGGTCACGCCTATGCTGAGCCGTGGTGCCTTCCTCAGGCTCATCCATGACGATGTTAATTGCCTCTAGAGCCTCTTGCTCTTCAAGCACATATTGGACTTTTAAGCTCCAGGTCTCATAGTTGTCACCATTGAGTTTCAACCCTTTGTTGAGCTCAGCAATAATGTTCTTAGCAGCAGTAGACATTCTTTTAACAAAATAAAAAAAATATAGTGAAGATCTAAAGAAGGAATTTCTAAACGCAAGTACTATGTTCAACATACATATTCGGACAATAAGCACAAAGTTGATTAAGTTAATAAACACATATATTAATAATGGAGTCGAAAGTTCACTATGTTCTCAGTCATCGTCCAGAAATTAAACATATGTAAATTAACCTAGTCAACTACTTAGCTTAATGTCTAATCATACTAAAAACAACGTTTTGTTTTTCATGATCTTATAATCCCTTATGGATCTAAGTTAACAAATTAACTTTAAACTTAATTTTCAATTTTATTTAACATATTAAATAAAATAAGCTAAATGTTAACTAATTAACGTTTATGTAATTGGTAAAATAATTAATTTAATAAGACCAATGTTAAACTAATTAACATTCATAATTTGCTAAACTAATTAACAAATAGATGTAATATTAAATCAATTAATATTGCTAGCATGTTAAACAAATTAATAATATCGAATTAATGTTAATCTAATTAACATTTTACGCACAAATAATGTAATTATAGTTAATTAACATTATAATTTTATCATATATAAATACTAAATTTATATTTCTTTAAAACAAAGTATTTTGAAGTTTTAAAGAAAATAGTTCAGAATTATCCCTATAATGTTTTACAAAAAAAAAAAAAAAAAAACTGGCCATTAGCCAAACATAAAAGTGCATCTCTCAACGTAAACTCTGAAATGGGTCGTTTTCACAATTCTGTTAATATTACTTACTGGTGGGCTTTTAGCCCATGTAATCTTTGGAAATTTTACATAGAATAGACATTTATTAATGTCACTAACATTAAATAAATATATTGTTCCTTATTTATGTTATCTAGACCTTTAACCATAGGTATTCCAATTTTAATAGCCATTACTACTAATTTCACACTTACCTAGTTAAATGCCTAATTTCATGGGATTTATGGGGAACAGAAAAGCATTTTTCGTGCCTATATTTTAGAGGAAAATTCTACCGGTTATAATTTAAAAGGGTAAGAAATCTTTCCCTTAATTATCTTCTTCAATTAATTTATACATTTAAAAAAAATAAAACGTAATTACTTCAAACTCTCTCCTACCCAACAAATCTGCCTCTATTTTTAACACTAAAGACCTCCATTTTGCCAACACAACTTGATAGGCATGATATCACGTTTCTCATACTCTGCTACAATGCTCCGTTGATTTGCTTTGTCGATACCACATACCTTCTTCATTTGAAAAATAAAATTTTAGTTATAATTTGCATGTCCTCTTTATTTTACGTATAATTTTATATTAACAATATTCTAGATATATCACATATTTCATGGCTAAAGAAGCAATATTGATTCTTACAAGTGTATATTCAGTACATACCATATGCATATGACATGCACTGTAGGTACGAATATTTTGAGTATACACAACATATTTTAATGAGTGTCATTGATATTTTATGTATATGAATGTTTTGCAATTTTATTGAAATATTAAAATAGTTCGAACAATTTTTCCTAGTTGAATCAAAGAGAAAGACAAAAATAAATAAATAAATAAATAAATAAGTTGGAAAACGAAAATGATAGTCTTAATAGAATGATATATCAAATATTGCAGTCAAAATTCGGAAAGCAAATTTAATATGTAGTCGTATTTTTTAGATATAGATATTTGCATATTATTCTAATATTTTAGTTATGTTAATGTATATTTGATGTTATATTTATGCATATTATTTGCATATTTCAATTGTGTTAATGCATATTTAATTGTATATTTACGCATAATATTTGCATATCAAATATTGAAGTCAAAGCTCATATATATTATTAACAATAAAAAGATTTACGAGTTTTTTTGTTAAATTGGTTACCACATAGCTATAGTTTCAAAAGGAAGAAAAGAAATAGATAACAAATTCCGTAATTGTAGCAAATGGATTGATATTGCTTTTCTTTTTAACTTTATATATATTTCATCATTGTTGCTATATTTAAGGGAAAACTATTCTGTAAACATATTTATATAGGATATTTTTGGCTAGCCTTTGTGGAAGCTTTCATGTGGCTATTTGAATGTAGGGTCATGGTATATATTTGGTTAGATATGAAATTTTCTCGTAATCTTTCTGCAGGCCAAAAAATAATGGCTTGTCCTATTTCATGTAAACTGGCACCTTATAGCCATTCTACTAATTTAAAACAAAGAACCAAAGCCAACCATTTTAAGGCCTATTTCCGCAAATTCTCAAAACAAAACACCCACAAAACTAAAAAGGGATACTTACAAAAATACCCACAAAATATAAAATAATTACAGCAACTACCCACTATTTTCAAATATTACATGACCTACCCACTAAATTATTTACCAACTCTACCTATCCAGACTTGTATACCATAGTTTATGCAGTATACCATAAAGGTATATACATATAAGGTATAACAAATGTATACAGTAATAAATGGCCCTCCAAACCTTTATACCATAATTTATGCAGTATACCTTAAAGGTATACACCTATAAGGCATAAAAAAGGTATACAATAATAAATGGGTAGGTTGGGTAATTACTTTTAATTTTATGGGTGGTATAATTTTTAATGGGTATGACTTGTAAATATTTTAAATTTCATGGGTATAGAGTGTAAAAATCCCAACTAAAAAACGTTACCCTTGGGTAAAGTAAGAAACCCTTATTTTTATCTTCTTCAATTGTTTTCTCTGCCACAACCGTCATCCATTAGAGCACCCAGCTCCATATTTCCTTTACCCCTTTTATCTCTGATGTATAATTGGGTGAGATAGAGAGAAAAACCATAATATTTTTTTCTTCTCTTTTCTTTATAGCAGCCACCAGTATACTTAAAAAAAATAAAATTATGTAGTTGTTTCGGTGGCTTACAACCGGTCTTGGGTGACGTTTCGGCGGCAGGAGGGTTGTGTTCTTGGCGGCGACAGGGCAGACAACCAGAAAAATATTTTGGGTTTTCTTCAATTTCACGTTGTTGAACTTTTGTATATGGGGTTATTTTGTTTTAATTTGGTAGCTGTAGGATGTAGACACACCATAACTTATGGATACAAAGTTGTTATATGGATGAATTTTTGTTTACGCAGTTGTATATGAGAATACAGAAACTTTGTATTGACAGCAACAGTAAATGGATTAACCCATCCCAATTTCAAAATTTATAATTAAAAAAAATCATATATGCAGTTCAATAATTACCAAATAGATATTTTATACTATATGATTTTACAGACCAGAAAATCAGCCTAATGACATCTGATACCAATGAAGGGGATACAAATATACATATAACACAAATTTATACTAAATAGATTGTTTAAACATAAACCGAGAACTTACTTATTGTTCTCGTTAGCGGAAGCGGTAGGATCTTGAACCGTGGCTGGAATTACTGGCCGTCGGTAGTTGTCACGTACTTGACTGATCAACTCCTTTATCCACAGTCTAAACACCTAGTTATTTGGTAGAAAGAAAGAGGAAGAGCTGTATATAAAAGTCAGTTTTATATCTGAGCCTATTACTACTGTATCTATAATTGTATAATACAGTAGTTGTCCTCTTATAGGACTCTATCAGGTAACTTATCTTTTTTACCTGGATAGACATTAAGAGCACCCCTTTATGGGTGGACTCTTTTATTCAGATAAATCCAACAATACAAGATAAACATTCATTAGCATTTAAACAGATAATAGCCAGTAAATATAATATATATATTAGTACCTATATATAAACACCGTAGTGTCCTGCCTCCGGTTACAGATCCGATTGAGAATTTGACCCATAGCCACTTTTTGGATCTTAACTAAGACATAGCTTGTAAAATTTTGACCCATAGCCACTTTCTTAGATGCTGATTAACGAATAGTCTATCTTTAAAACATACTTGAGAATATCCACGTTAATAGTCCTTTTTTTTAAAAAGTAGCCAGTATTAGTAATACCCATTTAGCAAGAAAAATACAAATTTTTTGCTTGACCAGGACCTAAAAATAAAAAAACGTCCAATACTAAAATTGGATAAATTTTAGAAAACTATTTTTGTTAAATGGACTGAAAAAATTGCCACATAAACATGACATTCAACAACAAAAACATACCAGCGTTATCTCATAAGTGAGGTCTAGGAAGGGTGAGATGCAAATCAAATTTTACCCCCCTCCCTCAAAGGTGGAGAGGTTTGTTTTCGGTAGACGATTGGCTAAAGAAACATTTTTGAAAACATGTTTGGAAAATTAAGATAAAATACCATGATAAAGGAAAAGAGAATACTAACATAAAAACTAAATATAATCAAGATAATGAAATAACATTAGAAATAAAAACGGAAAATAGAATAAAAATATTACTGGGAAGGGTGTGATGTAAGCAAACCTCACCCTCACCAAGGTGGAGAGGTTGTTTTCGGTAGACGATTGGCTAAAGAAAATATTTTTGAAAATAGGTTTGATAAAATAAGATGAAAATACCATGATAAAGGAAAAAAGACTAACATACAAACTAAAGATAATCAAGGTAATGAAATAACATTGCAATAAAGACGGAGAATAGAATAAAAATATTATAGGAGTATATAAGAATAATACTAACACTAATTTAACAGAAAACGCTTGACTATTTTCTAATCATTTATCCTAATTTTCGACATACGCATTCCTATCTAGGATCAAACAAAAATAATCATCACCTACGAAAAATTTTATCGCCGTATATTGGGCCGTGCTTGCACGGGCACCACCCCACCTAGTATATGTATAATCATGTATGATATATGTATAGCGGCCAGAAAATGTAAACAATGCATGACCAGCTATTTGTGAAAAAATCTCGAGTTTAATTCCTTTGTCAATTTGACGCAGTCTACAAGTACATATCATGATTAAGATTTTCTATGCTTGTGTATACAGGGTGACAGGGAGGGAGGGAGGGAGGGAGGGGAGGTGAGCAAGATAATTCAATATTCACTCACTACTAAGACTCTCACGATCTTCCCACATTTTATTATACAAGAGCTCCAAGAGTAGCACACCTTTCCTAAGTAAAAAACAATAAAAAGTGTGTATAGAACAGATCAATAATATAAATTAACAAATAGTAGCAGCCAAATGATCACTCCAAAATATCAAGTGTTTATAAACATCGGATAACCTTCTTCTTTCTTCTTTTTAAATTGATTTTGTCCTCTATTACTGTCGCACAAAGGGATTTCTTGGTTGTCTCATTTCTATGGGAGGGATTGCCCAAACATAAAACAGAAAAGAAAGAAGAAGAGTGCAGTTGCCCCTCATTGATTTTTCCTTCTATCTTATATATTGATCTGTATAATTTAATTTATAATTCCTTTGACATTCAAATGAAACACGAGATATTGTGAATGTAAAACAAATTTAGTCATTTAAGAAAAAGATACAGTTATTAGTAGAACAATTTTCGATTAACCCACAAGCAAAGAAACATCTTGTTGCTGGCGTACCCCTAATGTACCTTATTCTTTTTTCTTCTATTGATTCCTTACTCGTTTTATATATTTTTTTAAAAGAAAGTCTTCGTTACGATAATAGGAGTAAACGTTAAGAAAACAATTTGGAAAAAATTCCTTATCTTATCCCATCTTTATTTGTAGCTAGAGAGGAAAAAATCAAATTGAATTGCTGCCCGTGAAATCTTCTTTCGAGCATGGCAATATATAAGAAGAGAGAAGACTTCTTTATAGTGGCTCCCACCACCTTTCTCCTTTTTTTTCTCTCTCTCTCTCTAAGTATTTGTAATAAAGTAAAGTTGTTCATGTTAGTTATTATTAGGCTGCTAAATGGGAGGGAAAAACACGAAAACTGCTATATTTCCATATTTGTCTTCCATTTACTATTTATACGAAATATTGTTGTGGTAACTATTACTATAAAACAAGTGGAATGTTATTGTTAGAAGGATTTGCAAAGTCTTAAACATATCTTTTGGTCCATGAAATACATTATACATATAAATGTCTCATTTGCAATCTTTATCAGCTCCCACCACAATATCCTTTAGGATGTCTTTCTATATCTGTATCTAATCTCAATTTTACTTTCTATCAGCCCACTAATTAAAGCACTCTCTTTATTCTAGCCATTTACTTTGTCTTAGCTGGTAGTATCTAGTACGTTGGTTAAAGTTTCTGAAGGATTACACACAATCCAAGAACATACAATTGTCCAGGGTCTAACCGTATTTGTTTCAATAGTCAGGGATGCAATTACATGTTGTTAGACACGAATTACACCGTAAAAGTCACAGTCTAAGGTCGTACCTGAGTTACAGATGAAGTTCTAATTCGTAGAAGATCACCAATGTTCTTCTTAGGAATCTACTACTAGTTCTTCACATAGAAGAAGAGAGTTTTCTATTCCAATTATTTGGCAGAGAAGTAGCAGTTGTTTGTTGTCTAGAGGAGGAAGATTAAGTTTCTTCTTTCTGCTTTCATAGAAAAGAAAAGACTTGGGTGTTCCAACAATATAGGACTTCCTTTTAATAGTTATGAGGAGACACAACTCTTCATACTATTTCCAATAGACATGTATTTTCTCTCTTTTTTTTAAATAAATATTCTAATAAATATATAACACATATATATTTATATATATTTAACATGGATTCGGGTTGACCCACATGGGTGCCCCGAATCTAATTTCCAACAGTTTCTTATGTAAAATTTAGCACAGCTACTTCTACTTAGGTGATCTGATCCTAAGGAGACACTTCAAAATCAACAACTTGGGTAATCAAATGAAATTCTTAAAACCAATAAAAGTTGTATGAAAATAACATACTCCTATATATTAGTGGAATGTTGTCAAATATGAAGGGCTGGCAATACAGATTTGATCAAGAAGACATGGATATCACCATCCTTGCATGTAGTGCTTCATGTCTCTTTCATATCTAGTTATATTTAAAGTTAATAATTTCTATATATATGTTTCGAATTGAAAATCTATATCTCTTTTAACCATGACCTCATTCCCTTGGACCAAGTATATTATATAAAGGTAAAACGGATACATTCGATGCCTTAGTCCAATAATCCAAGTCATCCTTTCTCGAAAATTCACAAAATTGTTTGGTCAACAGCTAAGAGAATTTACTAGTATTAGGTGAATGTTTTGGTGTAACCCTATACGTATTATTCTTTTCAGAACTGGTGCGCTCGTGAATATTGGTGAAGGAAAAGAAAAAATGAAGAAGAAGATTCCCAGTTAAGCTTGAACTTTGTACGTATATAAGTGACATAATACGGAATTGCTCTAGTAGACTACAACTGATCTTATTTAATTTCAGTTGTATTTCATCATATATCAAAGCCAAGATTTTTATAGTCATTGTGATGTTGTCTGAAGTTTCAACAGCGAAACAATTTTTTAAAATTTATTCAGTTGTTTGACATTTAAAGTGCCCCTTATGTTACTTTTAATCCTTAATTTGACTAAAACAACATTAAAAAAAATAAAATTAGGTAACAGTGTGTAATATGCCCCTGCACCCACCCCAACCCTCCCCAAAAAAAAAAAAAAAAAAGCTTTGTGAAAATGGTCTTGGCACCAAAAATTGGAAAGAACTTCATGTGGATTGTCAAAAATGTTATTTACGCCCACGTTCTTTTGTCGGGCTAAAAATTACACACCAAGTGCCCAGAAGGCCGCCTGCCGCAAATTTGTGAATCTACTTTACTATCATGAGATTTTTACTCTACATGCCCATATTTTATAAAATATTACATATTTTATTTATTTTAAATTTTATTTCACTTCATGCCTATTTTAACATAAATATTTACACAATTGACCATGGTACAAAAGTTCGCCTTTTAGTCGAACCATAGCTAATGCAACCGTCGCTACCGGCCGCATTTAGCCACAGTTTAATCGCATTTAGCCACAGTTAGCAACAACATTAAGCTGCGGTCCTACAATAACTACTTGAATCGAGGCTTACAACATGTAGATTTCAAGATCCAATTAAAATTTTCCGCATAAAACCCATGACTAATTTTATATTTATATTTTACTCCTTTATTTTAATCATAGTTCAACCGTGACTTAGTAATTCATATTTAAATGAAAGACATTTGCTAAATTCTATAACACAATGTGTGTGTGTGTGTGTATATATATATATGATAATAATAATCAAGATCTCTTGAAGCTGCAACTATAAGCCATTTGTACATATTAAACAAGATTTTATCCACTTATATACAATTTTGAAATATTAATTACAAAAAAAATAGCAATATTTTTCATATTACAAAATATAACATTATTTTTAATATAGAAGTTGTTACAAATAACTAAAGAGAAAACCCTAGCCCCCACATCATATCCCTCTGCCCTGCATTAATATGCCTTTTTACGTTTGGATTGAAGTGTGAATGCCATCGAACAAATGATTATTTTGGTTTTTTTAAATTTTAAATACAATATACTTTTTTGTATATATCACTACTAAAAAAACAGGATTTTTCGACTGCCAGAATTCGACCGAAAATCGGTCGAACACCTATTTCGACCGATTTTCGGTCGAACAGTACACTTGGTGAAAGTGTTCAACCGAAAATCGGTCGAAATAGGTGTTCGACCGATTTTCGGTCGAACAAAAAAAATTGTCTGGTACCTCTCGACCGAAATTCAGTCGAAATAGCGGTCGACCCACGCGATATACATTTCAGCAGACAGCCCTCCTTCTTCATTTTTTCTTCTTCTCCAATTATCTAAACACCATAACCCACCCCCAAACGTCAAAAAAACACGAAATCCACCATAACCCACCCCCAAAATCAACACTAAAACACAATCTACCCTCCTAATCACTACCCATAACAACAAATTCAAGGTAAATTCTTAATTTTAGGGTTACTTTAATTACTTTGTAAAACTTGAACTCTAACTTTTTAACTCAATTTTTTTGTAGTTTTGAAGCATATAACCAGTGGGGAATCAATTGTAGGTGCTATAGGAGCATAAATCAACGTTTAGGTACTTTTTTTTTTTTTTTAATTTATTCCGAATTTAATTAACTTTTTAATTATTTTGTAACTTTGCATATTTAATGTTGCATATTTAGTTACTTATTAGTTAGCAAAGCTTATTGTAGTAATTGTTGATGTTGAACAACTTGTTTGGTGTTGTTAGCTATTACAAAGTTAGGTTTGTGTTGTTTGGGATTGTTGTAGTTGTTGGTATTGTTTGGTAGTTTTGTTTGCAATGTGTTCTTGCCTTGGTATTGTTGAGAAGATGAACATGTTATGCCTAAAACGAATAAGCTTTTGTTTGTTTGAATTGCTTGGATAATATTAATTAATAGGGTGTTATTAGATAATATTGTTTCTTTGGGGCATTTCATCAAAAAAGTTTGTGTAGATATTGTTTCTCAATCTTGCAATATTTGTGTAGATATGGACATTAATCGTCGTCGTCTGTGGATGGATAATAGAAACTTTCCCGAGCGGCGGGGGTTGAGGCCTTCGTTTGTAGCGGGTGTTATGGAATTTCTTGATGTAGCCCGCAACACAGACGATTATTTAAGGCATGGCAAAATTAGGTGTCCATGTGAAATATGCGAATGTGTAAAGATACAAGATTTGGAGAATGTCGAGTTACATGTGTTCTTGCAATGAATGTGTTTATTTAATCTATTTAACCCGTCTAATTTTTGTGCAATGAATGTGTCAACAGGAATGAAGAATATTTTTTCAGGAAAGAAGGGGCCTAAAAAGGCAGGTGAGCCTTCACGTGAGCCGGCACAGGACACTCCTCCCCCTCGAGTGTTTGCAAGAAGGAAGGGGAAAGGAAAGGCAGGTGAGCCTTCAGGTGAGCCGGCACATGACACTCCTACCTCTCAGGTGCCGCATCACCTTCCTAGAGGAGCACCAGCAGCAAACAGTCCAGATTTTTTCAGGCAGCCCGGCATGTCCCAGGTGCCGCATTCGCTTCCTACAGGAGCACCTGCCGGATACAGTCTGGATTTTTTCAGACCACCTGGCATGCCTCAGAGCCATACTGGTTGGAGGCATCACTTCAGTAGTTATGACATGACTGAGAGCCAAGACGGTCCATCCCAGGGCATTCCCGGACTAGGCGATCCCAGACAGTCCACTAGTCCGTCTGGGTCGACTCAGCCGCCTTCCGACCCATCTAGCCCTACCTGCCCTTCGGTACAGCAGGAGATTCCTTACTATGATCCCAGATCGCCATATTACATCGGTGAGCCTGGCACTTGGGAAGACGGGCGTTTGATTATTTATCCCGAGGGGGATAAGAGGTAAGTATAGTATTTATGAAGTTCTTATCTATTTAGCAGTAAGCTTTTAAATATTAGTATTTCTATTAACCCGTCTGTTTTTTTACGTAGCTTTTGCCCCAACACTGATGCTACTCCTGTGCTGACGAAATGCATGAAATCTCAATGGAAGGAATCATGGCCATCCTGGGGCGCCGTGCCCCCTCATGTAAAGCAACAGATAATGCAAGCTTTTGAGGTGATAAATATGCATACGGTTTTTCACTAATTGCAGGTTTTCTTAATGATTATGTTTAAATAAAATATTTTGATGAATATTGCAGGTTCAGTGTAAGTGGCATCCGGCTCTGGACTATAAAGTCCGTTCTAACTTCCCTAAGAAATGCGCGGATGTGTACAAGAACGCAATGTACAATGCGCGCAAAAATGGGAAAATGCCCGGCTTCCTCTATGATCATCAATGGAGAGAGCTGCTGCAGTATTGGGGTACTCCCGAATTTCATAGGAAGAGCGAGCAAGGGAAGAAAGCTCGGGCATCTACTAAGGGTGGATCGCTGCATACCGGCGGCGCAGTTAGCGCTGCGACGCAGAAGATGCGCTTGGTAAAGTAATTTAATTTATAAGAATTACTATAATAGTTTATTTTCTATCTAACTTATTCTCTTCTTTAATTTGTAGGAAAAGCAACAAAATCGGACTATTCCGCTCTCTGAAATGCACAAGATCCGCCATATCAAGAAAGATAAAAAGGGCGGAGAAACATGGGTCGAGCCCCGAGCACAAGAGGCCTGGGTAAGTACTTAAATTTAAACTAAAGTCGCGCCAATCCTTCAAGTTTAAAACTTCATAGTTGTACCGTTGATATATTTATGTTTTTCAGGAAAAAGCTACAAAGGCCCTTGAGGACTGGACCGCGACTCAGCAATCTGAATGCGGAAGCAGTACCCCAGTACCGCTAACGCTCGAGCAAGAAACCAACTTATGGTTGGAAGCGGTCGAAGGGGTGAAGAAGGGTTCAGCTTATGGCATTGGAACACTGTATTCATCTGCCAAGCATAAATCGAACTATTTGGGCTCGTGTTCAAGTGCTCCTCCAAGCTCTGCTCCCGCTCCAGAAATGACTCGGATGCAAGCGGAGATCGAAGAACTGAGAAAACAAAATGAAGCTATGCGCTTAGCACAGGAGGCGCATCAGAGAGAAGTGCATGAAATGATGCGCGCATCACAGGAGGCGCATCAGAGAGAAATGCATGAAATGATGCAAGAGCTCCTCAGGAACCAAAGAAAAGGCAAAGGAAAGCGTGATAGCTCGGGAAAGGGAAAGAGCAAGAGCAGACATTGCCACCATTCACCGTCTCAGTCTGATGCCGGGTCTAGTTCGGCTTCTAGCCATTAGTAGTGAAAGTTGAACTTTAAACTGTTTGTTTAGTTTGTTTGAATATTGTAAAACTTGAACGAATGTTGAAAGACTCCTTTCTATTGTTTGACTTTGTTAGCCTTGTTTGAATAGCGTTTATGAATGTCTTGTGACTGGTTTTTCTGCGTGTTTACAGGTGGTATAGGCCTAATTTCAGCTTTTATGTTGCAGGTTTTTACAGGTTTTCGACCGACTTTCGGTCGAAAGTTGGTCAAAAAAATTACCAGACCTTCGACCGAATTTCGGTCGAAGGCCTATCGACCGAAATTCGGTCGAAGAACATGGACTAAGGTGACATGCTCTTCGACTGAAATTCGGTCGAACCTCGGTCGACCTTCGACCGAATTTCGGTCGATACTTGAATTTCGACCTGAATTTTATCAACCACCACAATCGGTCGAAATATGGTCGATAGGTCGACCGAATTTCGACCGATTGGGCGGTCGAAAATGACGGTTTTTTTAGTAGTGTATCGTGTACTCTTCAGGATTATCTTTTTGTGTTTGGATTGATATGTGAGTTCCTATCAAACATATGGACGTTTCAATTTTTATTATTTTAAACAAAGTATACGTTTTTTGTATGTCGAATACTGTTTTGGTATACCTATTTGTGTTTAGATCGAAGTGTGAGATGTTATCAAATAAATGGAGGCTTTGGTTTATATTTTTTTTAACAAAGTATACCTTTTCTTGTATACCGTATACTCTTTTTGGTATATCCTTTTGTGTTTGGATTAAAGTATGAAATGCTATCGAGCAAATAAATATTTTATTTTTTGTTGTTTCGAACAAAGTATACCTTTTGGGTATATTGTACACTCTTTTGGTATACCTTGTTATGTTCAGATCGAAGTGCGAGATATTACATAATACATACATATTTTAATATTTATTATTTTTGAAGAAGTATATCTTTTTTGTATATTGTATACTCTTTTAGTATACTCTTTTGTGTTTGGATCAAAGTGTGCGATGCTATGGAGAAAATAAATATTTAAACTTTTGTTGTTTTGAACAAAATATACCATTGAGTATACTGTATACTCCTTTGGTATACCTTGTTATGTTCGGATCGAACTGCGAAATTTTTCAGAACACTAATTTTATTATTTTTAAAGAAGTATACCTTTTTGGCATATTGTATACTCTGCAGGTATACCTTTTTGTGTTTGAATCAAAGTGTGCAATGTTATCGAGCAAATAAATATTTCAACTTTTTTTGTTTTAAACAAGGTATATCTTATTGGTATACCGTATACTCTTTTGGTATACTTTATTATGTTCGAATCAAAGTGCGAGAAGTTACATAACACATAGACTTTTTAATTTTTATTATTTTTAAAAAAGTATACCTTTTTGGTATATTGTTTCTTCTTTTGGTATACACTTTTGTATTTGGATAAAAGTGTGCGATGCTATCTTTCAAATAAATATTTCAATTTTAGTTATTTTAAATAAAGTATACCTTTTGGATATACTATATACTCTTTTGGTATACCTTGTTATGTTCGGATCAAAGTGCGAGATATTATATACCACATAGATATTTCAACTTTTATTATTTTTAAAGAAGTATATCTTTTTGATTTATTGTATACTCTTTTGGTATACCCTTTTGTGTTTGTATCAAAGTGTATGATGCTATCAAGCAAATAAATATTTAATTTTTGTTGTTTTAACAAAGTATACCTTTTGGGTATACTGTATATTCCTTTGGTATGCCTTGTTATGTTGTAAAAATTTCGCGTAGGGGCCTGTTTGGCGCGCGCTAATTGATTTGTAGCTGTCAAAAATAAATTCGCTGAGAAATAGCCACCTCCGGACAAGTCTCAGTATTTATACTGGGAAGCTTCAGTAAACTAACCCCAGTATAAAATATTGGGGCTTTGAACAAGTTTTATTCAAAGCCCCATTATTTTGTTTTGGGACTTTGTATAAAGCTTCAGTTTGTTCAAAGCCCCAACATTTTGTTATGGGACTGAAACTTTATATATAAAGTCCCATAACAAAATAATGGAATTTATCCCTTTGATGAGACCTTTGTTATGGGATAAATCCCATTATTTTGTTATGGGATAAAGTCCCATAACAAAATAATGAGACCTTTGAACATGTTAGTTCAAGGTCCCATTATTTTGTTATGCGACTTTGTATTAAGCTTCAGTCCCATAACAAAATACTTGGGCTTTGAACAAGTTTTATTCAAAGCCTCAGTATTTTGTTATGGGACTAGTCTGCGGTGTTTTCCAATGCATGAGCGTAAGTGCGCGCACAAATTTTTGGCTATTTCTCAATTAATTTTGAAACGGTGGATAAAACACTTTGAGTGCGTGTGCGAGATGTTACAAACATAGATATTTTTATTTTTTTATTTTTAAAAAAGTATACATTTTTGGTATACTGTATACTCTTTTGGTATACCCTTTTGTGTTTGGATCAAAGTGTGTGATACTATCAAACAAATAAATATTTAAATTTTTATTGTTTTAACAAAGTATACCTTTTGGGTATACTGTATACTCGTTTGGTATACCTTGTTATGTTCGGATCAAAGTGCGAGATGTTACATAACACATAGATATTTTAATTTTATTAATTTTAAAGAGGTATATTTTTTTTATATATATTATATACTCTTTTGATATACCTTTTTGTATTTGGATTAAAGTGTGTGATACTATCGAGAATAAATATTTTAATTTTTTTTTTTTGAACAAGGTATACCTTATTGGTATACCCTATATTCTTTTGGTATACCTTATTATGTTCGAATCGAGGTGCGAGAAAATACATAACACATAGATATTTGAATTTTTGTTATTTTAAAAAAATATACCTTTTCGGTATATTGTATACTCTTTTGGTATACCCTTTTATGTTTAGATCAAAGTGTGCGATGCTATCGATCAAATAAATATGTCAGAGAGAGGGAGACTTGAGTTCCTTGTTTTATACCTCAAAATAAGAAGGTAATTAGTTAATGGGAAAATTACGCCACATAACCATTGGAAAAGAATAATTACTGTTTTTGTCCATCTTTTGTTGTTTCTTTCTTTCCATAATCATACATATATTTTAAATATTTAGAATATATATTTAAAATTATGTACTTCGAATATATATATATATATATATATATATATATATATATATATATATATATATATATATATATATAATATATATTTCAGATATATTTTCAATATATTTTAAATATTTTAGATATATATTTATGTATTAAGTTTTTGTATAGAAAAAGTTATGGACAGTTAAAAGTAAATATTTGTTGATGGGCGGATATTTATGTAAATTTTCCGTTGTTAATGAATATAAGATGTAAATAAGATGAGATGTAATAGGTAGAGCCTTGTAAATAAGATGAGATGTATGGGTATTTTTTGAAAATCTCCCTTTTATAACAACATTTTATTATATATAAAAATCAAGTGGTGCCAATTCTTTTATGTTATATTTTACCTATGCCTAACAAAATGAAACCTATAACCATAGTAACATGAGAAAATGACAAAAAAAAGGGCCTCTCAAGTCCTTAATAAAGTAAAGGGTCATTCATTTTCTTTTTTCTTTTCTTTTTTAATAAATGGAAGTAAGGATAAGTAAGGGGTTGATTAGTAATTCTAAAATTTATGGGTAAACCTTAAAACAATAAAAACTTTTAAATCTACATAACTTTCGCAGTAGTATGGTTTTTTTTTTTTTTTTTTTTTTTTTTTTTTTTTTTTTTTTAAGAATCACTCTATAGTTACTCAATTATCGTTATATTAATATGTTAACGTTTAATTACTTGTATAATAACTCGATAGTTGTTTAATTGTCATTTATTCACTATATTAATGTTAACTATTTATAAAATCGTTCTATAGATTCTCTATCATCGTTAAATTGATAATTTAATGTTAACTACTTGTATGATCGCTCAGTAGATTTTCAGTTATCATTAATTCACTACATTATGCTTAATTATGCATAAAGTCACTCGATAGATGCTCATTATAAATAAATCATTAAGTTAATAGTTAACTATCCATGGAGTCTATTGATAGACGATTAACTGTCATTAAATCAATAAGTTAATAGTGAACTAATAGTAAAATTGCTTGATAGATGCTCAATTGTCATCAAATTCAGTAGTATAATATTTAATTATTTGTAGAATCACTTTATAGGCACTCAATTATCGTTAAATTGATATGTTAACGTTTAGCTACTTGTATAATCACTCGATAGTTGTTCAATTTTCATTTATTCACTACGTAATGTTTAACTATTGATAAAATCGTTCTATAGATGCTCAATCGTTATATTGATAAGTTAATATTAACTACATGTATGATCATTCGATTTTGTTCAATTATCATTAATTCACTACATTATGCTTAATTATGCATAAAGTCACTTGATAGATGCTCATTTTAAATAAATCATTTAGTTAATAGTTAACTACTCATAGAGTCTATTGATAGACGATTAATTTTCATTAAATCAATAAGTTAATAGTGACCTAGTAGTAAAATTGCTTGATAGATGCTCAATTGTCATCAAATTCAGTAGTATAATATTTAATTATTTATAGAATTACTTCATAGGCACTCAATATAAATTGTTCAATTGTCATTTATTTACTACGTTAATGTTTAACTATTGATAAAATCGTTCTATAGATGCCCATTCATCGTTATATTGATAAGTTAATGTTAACTACTTGTATGATCAGCCAGTTTTGTTAAATTATCATTAATTCACTACATTATGCTTAACTATGCATAAAGTCACTTGATAGATGCTCATTTTATATAAATCATTAAGTTTATAGTTAACTATTCATAGAGTCTATTGATAGACGATTAATTGTCATTAAATCAATAAGTTAATAGTGAACTAGTAGTAAAATTTCTTGATAGATGCTCAATTGTCATCAAATTGTGACCCATTATCGTCTTATAAGTCTCTGTAATACTATCTATAATACCATAACTGATGCAATCGAAACTACGAAAGCGATAAAGAGATAAAAACGAGACGAAGGCTCACACAATTGTTCGAGTAGCAACGAAGAACTATGTTTCGTTATACCCCAAACGATGGCAAGGATCACCTACGCTATGCAACTATCCTCAAGAGACACGAGGCTCGAGCAAATAGAATGATCAAAGATGGATTGAAGAGCAACTTGGATTCATCCAATTGATTCAAGCCAAAATGGTTACAAGGTTCAAGAGCTATGCTCATTCAATGTTTTTGTGTTCAAAGTAAGGTAAAAAGACAATAAATGAAGGAGGGGGTGTATTTATAGCACCCCTTTACAATGTTCCATCAGATTCTGGTCCGCTGTCCCCCAAGTTCTCTGCGCGATCGCGTGGGAACTTGGCTTCTGAGGCGCGTGATTGCGCGAAGTGTGGCGCGATAGCGAAGGCTTGACAAAACCTCTTCGCGATCGCGAAGGTCTGCACGCGATCGCGAAGAACAGATCTTCTTCGTTAGGCAGTGAGCTCAGACAGTGCTCCCCTGTTTTGCCCTGTTTTGCTCCCCTGTTTCCTGCACTGTTTCCTGCCCTGTTTCCACTTTGATTGAGCTCCAATGCATTGTCTTCAAGTCATCCCCGGAGCTCATATCATCCACGCCTTTCCAAACCAAGTGTAAGTGAGCGTCTTGTATATCCTTGGCTTGACTTCGAGTGAATGGTCTCGATGCAATTTGGGTTGCATCATCCTCCCCTTATTGAGAAGATTTCGTCCTCGAAATTAAGGCGTCCTCCTCCAATGTATCATCACCTACATCAAAAGAAGTCAAGTCACTAACATTGAAAGTGGTCGACACATTATACTCACCGGGCAAATCTATCACATATGCATTGTTGTGGATCTTGGACAACACTTGGAATGGGCCATCGCCCCTCGGTGCCAACTTCCCCTTCTTTTGGTTGGGAAATCTTTCTTTGCGGAAATGCACCCACACCCAATCGCCCTTCTTGAAATCCACCTTCTTCCTTCCTTTGTTTTTCTTGGTTGCTATCTTCTCATAGGCCTCCTCCAAAGTCTTCCGCGCCTTGGCATGAAGTTCAAGCAATGCCTTGGCCCGAGCTTTACCTTCAAAATCAACAACCACATCCCTTGGCAAAGGGGTAAGATCAAGAGGAATCAAAGGGTTTAAAACCATAAACACACTCAAATGGAGTCATGCCAATCATACGATGCAAAGTGCGGTTATATGCAAACTCCATGAGTGGTAGCTTATCAATCCAAGTCCCGGCCTTTCTTTTGGTCATAGCCCTAAGTAGAGCTCCCAAAGTCCGGTTCGCCACCTCGGTTTGCCCATCGGTTTGAGGGTGGTGGGACGTGGAGAATAGCAACTTGGTGCCAAGAGCACCCCACAAACACTTCAAAAAATGGCTAAGGAACTTGGAGTCCCTATCACTAACAATGGTGCGAGGCACCCCATGCAATTTCAAGACATTATCAATAAACAAGGAAGCTACATGTTGTGCATCATTAGTCTTTTTGCACGGAATAAAGTGAGCCATTTTGGAGAAACGGTCAACGACAACATAAATGCTATCATGTCCTCCTTTAGTCCGGGGCAAAGCCATAACAAAATCCATAGAAAGATCAACCCACAGACTAGTAGGTATGGGCAAAGGAGTGTATAAGCCATGGTTGTTGGATCTAGACTTGGCCTTCTTGCAATCCAAGCAAGCATTGCAAAATCGCTCCACAAGAGGCCTCATTTTTTGCCAATGGAATTGCTCTTTAAGTATGGCCATAGTATTGTCCACCCCAAAGTGACCCATCAAGCCCCCGCAATGTGCTTCTTGAACTAGCACATCTCTCTAAGAGGACTCGGGGACACACACTCTCCCATTCTTGAAAATGTAGCCATCTACCCATTGGTATTTTTCCACTCTTTCCCCACTCACTAGAGCATCATGAATGCTCTTGAGCTTTGGGTCATGATCATACAATTATTTGATGCTTTCAAAACCCATAAGTCTAGAAGCGAGAGTGGTAGCAAGAGCGAATTTTCTAGAAAGCGCATCGGCCACAACATTGTCCTTACCCTTTTTGTAATGAATCACATAAGGGAAAGACTCAATGAACTCCACCCACTTGGCATGTCTCTTGTTCAACTTTTCTTGGCCTCTTAGATGCTTGAGTGAATCATGATCACTCTTGATCACAAATTCCCGAGGCCATAGGTAGTGTTGCCAATGGGCTAGAGCTCTCACGAGGGCATACAACTCCTTGTCATACATGGAGTAATTCAAGGTTGCGCCCTTCAACTTCTCACTAAAGTAGGCAACGGGTTTCCCTTCTTGCATGAGAACACCCCCGATTCCCACCCCCGAGGCATCACATTCAACCTCAAAAGCCTTCCCGAAGTCGGGCAATTGTAACAAGGGGGCGGTACTCAACCTACTCTTCAATTCTTGGAAAGCTCTCTCTTGAGGCTCTCACCACACAAAGGATTTATCTTTCTTCACCAACTCGGTGAGTGGTGCGGCAATGGTGCTAAAGTCTCTTACAAAGCACCTATAGAAACTAGCAAGGCCATGGAAACTCCTCACATGAGAGACGGTGGTAGGAGTAGGCCAATCTCTAATGGCTTCAACTTTGGACTCATCAACTTCTACACCATTGACAGTAACAACAAAGCCCAAAAAGACAACCTTTTTAACACAAAAGGCACACTTCTTAAAGTTGGCATAGAGCTTTTCGGCTCGTAGCACTTCAAGGACTTGACTCAAGTGGCCAACATGGTCATCTATTGACTTGCTATAAATCAATATATCATCAAAGTAGACGACCACAAATTTGTTGATGAATGGCTTTAGCACGTGGTTCATTAGCCTCATGAAAGTACTAGGTGCGTTGGAGAGGCCAAAGGGCATCACCAACCATTCATATAGACCAAACTTGGTCTTGAATGCGGTTTTCCATTCATCCCCGGGTTTCATCCGGATTTGATGGTAGCCGGACCTAAGGTCTTTTTTTGAAAAGACGCTGGAACCACTAATCTCATCTAACATATCATCCAAACGAGGTATGGGATGTCGATACTTTACAGTGATCTTATTGACCGCTCGACAATCCACACACATCCTCCAAGTGCCATCCTTCTTTGGAACAAGGATCACGGGCACGACACAAGGACTCAAGCTTTCCCTCACCAAGCCTTTGGTGAGCAATTCATCAATTTGCTTTTGTAACTCCCTTGTGTCCTCGGGATTACTTCTATATGCCGGTATGTTTGGAATTTGAGATCCCGGGACAAAGTCAATTTGATGTTCAATACCCCTCAAGGGAGGTAATCCATCCGGCATCTCATCCGGGAACATGTCCTCATAGACCTTCAAAACATTTTCAATGGCACTAGGCAAAGGGTTAGGGTTAGATAAATAATCACTTTCGGAATTTAAAACCATACCTTTGTGCACTAGGCATATGAGCATCTTGGTGCCATCATTACCCCTCAAATACTCACCCGGTTGCATCATGGCACACATGCGACCGGTGGAAGATGGTGGAGTCTCGGCCAAAGGTTTGGCCACAACCGGGGACTTGGCGTTAGCCGCTTCCCTCAACTCTTTCATGCGCCGATAGTCTTCACTTACTTGCTTTGGGGTCAAAGGTGTAAGCACAAACCTCTTTCTCTCATGCCTAACCGTGTAAGTGTTGGCCCGGCCATCATGAACCACTTGTTTGTCGTATTGCCAAGGCCTCCCAAACAAGAGGTGGCAAGCTTGCATTGGCACCACGTCAAACATGTGTTCATCTTGGTAGTTCCCAATCTTGAATCTAATCAAGACTTGCTTCACTATCCTCAACTCCCCACACTCACTTAGCCATTGTAAACGGTAGGGGTTCGGGTGTTTAATGGTAGTCAACTTCAATTGTGAAACCAAGGATTGGCTCACCACATTTGCACAACTACCTGAGTTAATGATCATGGAACAAACTTGTCCCTTCACTCTAGGGCATGGAACAAGTTTTCCCTTTGTTCATCTTCCCTCTCCTCACTTAACATGGTTCCCAAAATGCGACGCACCACAAGGAACATATTAGGATCATCCCCCTCCGTCGCTCTCTCTTCACCCTCAACTTCCTCACTCTCCTCCTCAACTTCACCCTCGGACTCACTTTCACCCTCATAGACCAACCCATCATCCATCACAATTATTGTTTTCCGGGTAGGGCACTCTTTGGCAAAGTGACCATAACCCTTGCATTTGTGGAATTGGAAAGAAGAAGAAGAAGGAGTATTTAAAGTAGTTTTAGAAATACCTCCAACCTCTTTGTGGACGCTTCTCGGGGTGGCCTTTTCAAGAGGCTTCTTCACATCTCGACTCCCACTTGCTCCACTAGCATATGGGCTCTTCCATTCTTTGGTGCGAGTTGATGGAGTGGTAGTGGTAGTACTCCTATAGCGAGGAGCCTTCTCTTCTTTGAGCCACTTTTCGGCCTCAACCGCGGCATCACAAACATCTTGTAGAGAGTGGAAGATGTGTAGTCTCAATTGGGAAGCAATCTCCCGACTCAAGCCACTTTTGAAACGGATGATAGCTTGTTCCTCATCTTCCGTTTCCATATCAAGAGCCATCCGGTTTTTCTCAAGGTCGTTGAAATATTAATCAACAGACTTGTAGCCTTGTTTCAATTCATAGAGCCTTTTGAGTTGCTCTTGTCGATACTTGGGAGTCACATACTTTTTGTTCATTACTTCTTTCAACTCTTCCCAAGTGATGTTCATCCGCAACCCAAGTCTTCTCCTTGATCGCTTGATGGATTCCCACCAAGTAGAGGCATAGGACTCAAATGAAGCTATGGCATAAGTGGCATTCTTCTCCTCGGTCATGTCATTTGTGTCAAAGACCCGTTCCAATTGGACCTTCCATTCAAGAAATGCTTCCGGATCACTAGCCCCTTTGAAAGGCGGGATAGTGATCTTCACACTATTGAGATTAGTGTCACGACCCCCACGGTTTGGTTCCGGTTGAACCCCATAGTTGTCATCAACATCCTCATATTCCCTTCCCAAGTTTCTTCCCATATAAGCTCTTGGATGTCCTCGACCTCGCCCACGACCTCTATCTACACCTCGGCCTCCATTCATCGCTCTCCTATTTGGATAGGGAGCATCAAAGTAATCATCATCAAGTCCGAGACCCTCCCCTTCTTGAACCTCATCAACTTGTTCAAGGGGTGCAATGTTTCTTCGAGGCCTTAGGAATGGAACATCTCCTTGGGGATTTCCCAAGGGTTGGGGATTTCCCAACATTCTTTCTCTAGCAAGAGCCTCATCCCTCAACCGTTGTCGACGAACTAGCTCCGCATATTGGTCTGGTTTCATGATTGAATCATCACTAGTACCTTCATTGGCATCCTTTTGGACACTCGGGGTCCTTTCCTTTTCAATAACTTCCATTTTGAGGCTTAAGGCCTTCACCTCGGCTAACAAGCTAGCCAAGACGTCGGTTGAAACCTCAATGGTACTCTTTGCTTTCTCCTCCGCCATGTACCTACAACAATCAAAAACAAGAAAAGAGATTAGAGTAAAAGTCCTTACTCACTCCCTCACTTTTGTCTGTCGCTCGGGTTCACTCAAGTTGGGGGTTATGTTCACACAAACTTGAGATCAATGGCTTCCTCGTAGTTGCGTAACCTCCTCAATGATCAATTCAAGTCACAAGAACCAAATGCTCTTCGGGAAGAGTGGATTCAATGGGACTCGATAAACGCTAAGCTATTTGGTGCGCACTTGAACCAAACAATTAACTACGAATCTACTTTGAATTCTACTCTCCTTCTAGGCACGAGTATCCTATTCGCACAATGGATTAGTACTAATTAGGTAGAACTGTTATCCTCAAAGTACTAACCGGAAGTGACGCGATCAAATGTTCAAAGATCGAATCGTCACTAAACGGATTCGGAATTGGATGAATTTTGGTTTGTGATCTAGAAACTCACCATATTTGATGATGCTATGGGAGTTTTGGTGGTTGGAAACTGTTACGATGCCTTTGCGAACATTTTGCCCCAATTCAGGAAATTCTGAAATTTAGTACCCTTTGCGATCGCGTGAGATGGGGCGCGATCGCGATGAAGGAAAGTGCAAGATTGGCGCGTTCGCGTGGAATACTGCGCGATCGCGCAGGTCTGTGCAGCGAACCAGAAACCCGACTGTAAACTTCAGTTTTGGCAAACAAACAACCCCAATTCAACTTGTTTTTCAGTTTTCAAGCTTTCAAATGGTGTTTTCAACTGTAGTAAACAATTCCCAATGGTTTAGCCAAACAAACAACCAACAAACAACTTGTTTCAATGATGTTGGACAATTTCTTCAAAAATTTTCAAAACCTTCAAAATTCAAAATTTTGATTTTCACTCCAATACTCCAAATGATGTTATGGGGGTATCAAAATGACGGGAAAACTATAAGGAGTAAACCCCGATACCAAACAACCAAGAATTTATAACATCAATCGAGTTCTAGCAATTTTTTGTGAAATCTTCAACCTAGGGTTTAAATTTTCCAAACTTTTGATTCTCAACTTGAAATGATGTTTTGATGGTACCCAATCAAAGAGAATACGTATTCAAACAAACCCCGATAGTTGACAACAACAAAATCGCAACAACAAACGATTTCTAGCAATTTTTTTTTTTTTTTTTGAGATTTTCCAATTTGTGAATTTTTTTCTTCTATTTCAAATAACAAGAACAAGAACAAGAAAATAAACAAGAAAAAAAGATGACAAGCATGAAGAGTAGGATGAGGGTTCGTAAGAACGTAACCCTAGCCTTGCTCTGATACCAACTGATGCAATCGAAACTACGACAGCGATAAAGAGATAAAAACGAGACGAAGACTCACACAATTGTTCGAGTAGCGACGAAGAACTATGTTTCGTTACGCCCCAAACGATGCCAAGGATCACCTACGCTATGCAACTATCCTCAAGAGACACGAGGCTCGAGCAAATAGAATGATCAAAGACGGATTGAAGAGCAACTTGGATTCATCCAATTGATTCAAGCCAAAATGGTTACAAGGTTCAAGAGCTATGCTCATTCAATGTTTTTGTTTTCAAAGCAAGGTAAAACGACAATAAATGAAGGAGGGGTGTATTTATAGCACCCCTTTACAATGTTCCATCAGATTCTGGTCCGCTGTCCCCCAAGTTCTCTGCGCGATCGCGCAAGAGGTAATGCGATCGCGTGGGAACTTGGCTTCTGAGGCGCGCGATCGCGCGAAGTGTGGCGCGACAGCGAAGGCTTGACAAAACCTCTTCGCGATCGCGAAGGTCTGCACGCGATCGCGAAGAACAGATCTTCTTCGTTAGGCAGTGAGCTCAGACATTGCTCCCCTATTTTGCCCTGTTTTGCTCCCCTGTTTCCTGCACTGTTTCCTGTCCTGTTTCCACTTTGATTGAGCTCCAATGCATTGTCTTCAACTCATTCCCGGAGCTCATATCATCCACGCCTTTCCAAACCAAGTGTAAGTGAGCGTCTTGTATATCCTTGGCTTGACTTCGAGTGAATGGTCTCGATGCAATTTGGGTTGCATTAATAACTAAGATCCTTGTTAATAGAATTCGCCCCATCTAGATAAGATCATTGGTCCTTACCAATCAAGTTTTTTTTCCAGGAAGACGAGCAATAGATAATGCTATTATAGTACAAGAAGCTATTCATTCTTTCAAGCATACAATTGGTAAAGCCGGTAAATGATGATCAAAATAGATTTGGAAAAAGTCTTTGATCGCCTAGAGTAGTCTTTTGTAAAATATAGTCTCCACTTTTTTAATTTTTCCATTAATATTATAAATCTTATCATGGATTGTATTACTTCGTCTTTAATTGCTATTCTTATAAATGGGAAGCCAACCAAATATTTCCTACCTTCAAGAGGTATTGGGCAAGGTGATCCCCTCTCTCCCTACATCTTTATTATCTCTATGGAAGTCCTCCGCTGTAATATTAACAAGGCCGTAAGTGACTCCAAATGGCAACCTATCAAGCTGTCAAGGCAGGCCCTAAGTTATCACATCTTTTTTTTTTGCAAATGATCTTATCTTGTTTGGTTCCACAACCAGGAAAAATGCTTCCACAATCAATGGTGTCCTCGCAAACTTTAGCAGATTCTCTGACCAAAAAGTTAACTTTTCAAGGTCCAAAATGATATTCTCTAAGAACACCCCTGCTAGTATTTGTAATTAAATTCCTATTATTTTAAATATATCCACAACATCTCAGATTGGCAAATATTTGTTTCCCGATTACTAAACATCACCACAAGAGTTCGGATTATCAATCTATTCTTGATAATATGAACTCCAAACTTTAGGGTTGTAAAGCAAATTGCTTAAGTATTCCAGGGCGAGCAATGCTCATAAATTCAGTTGTGTCTGCCATTCCAACTTATTCTATGAAGATTAATTTGCTACCAGCAAAGCTCCTCAAAACCAAGTTCAGAGAAATTTCCTATAGGGGTCGACCGTGGAAAAACAAAGAATCCATCATGAAAATTGGGACTTAGTCACACCTCAAAAAACTAGTGGTGGCTTAGGCCTCCACAAAGAAAACTGAAAAATTGAGCTCTTGTTTCTGGGCTAACATGGAGGCTGAAAAAGGATAAGGATAAACCTTTGGTACAGGTGTTGACGAGCAAATATTGAAGGAATAGAAATATTATCAGGAAAATTATTGCAAAGTCAAACGACTCTTATATATGGAAAAGTATTGCAAAAGCTAACCTCGTATGTCTGGAGGCTATATCTTAGACGGTGGGCACACGTGATAATATTAAGCTATGGAATGAGATCCTTAATCCAAAGGCCTATACCAAACCACCTTTATCAAGTAACTGTCAAATCTATAATTACTTCCTCTTCTTGGGATTTATCTAATCTATATTTCGAGCTCCCACCTCAAATCCAAAATATACACATTGTAGCCATAGTAACAATCAAGATGACAAATTTCACTGGAACTTATCTCATGATAGGCCGTTTGACACCAAGGCAGCCTACACCCGATGGGCTTCAACCCACTGCCCAACTAAACAAACTCTTGAGGGAAATTCAACCTCTTGGATTTGGAAACTACACATCCCAAATAAAATAAAAATTTTCCTATGGTCTTTCAGACAAAACAAGTTACCGACTGCTCAGAACCTATTTCATAAAAATATTATTCAATCTGAGTCATGTAAACATTGTCCCACCATCATAGAGTCAAATCGTCACATTTTTGTTGATTGTCCAAAACCAGGGAAGGATGTCTGGGCTCAACTTCAGCTGAATCCTCCACAAGACTTCCCCAAATGGATAAGAGAGCTGTGTTGTAAAAATGGGTCTGGAATAGACTTCAAAAATATTTCTTTTGAAAAATATATCTCATTTTCCTTATGGCAAATTTGGAAAACTAGGAATAAAAATATCTTTGAAAATACTTCTATCCTTGTGAGCTGTAATTCGATCGTATCTCAAGTGGCCGAGTTCTATTATATAAACTCAATATCCATGACAAAAGAATGCATCAAGTCATATCTATATCAAATGGCACCCACCGGATGAAGTATGTTATAAACTCAACACAGTGGCGCATTCAATCAATCCAAGGGTAAAGGAGAATGGAGGTATTATACGGAATACGCAAGGAGTCTGGCAGATGGGTTTTTCTAAATGCCTCTCAAGATCCTCTATAATCCATGCTGAAATAAATGCCCTATCAAGGGTTGTGTCTGGCAAATTCATTTAATGCAAAACCACTCCAAGTGAAACTTGATTCAAATATACTATCACTCATGTTGAAAGGAACAAATGAGATATATACTAATATTTTACATGATTGCAGGTCCCTATTATCTGACTTAGGATGCATGAAGTCAAGCACGTATATAGAGAAGCGAATTTTGTGGCTGATTAGCTATCTAAATATGGTTGTAATGCTTCTCAGAACTCCTTAGTTTATTTTAGATATACACCATCTTTGGTTATGTATGGACTGGATTATGATTCCTCTTCTCGACTTAGGGAGAGAAAGGGGAACTTTTGTATTATTGACTAGTCATGATATATAATATATATGCTCCATTTAGCAAAAAGAAAAAAAAAACGGTGATCCCCAACCCTTCGAAGCAAATGCCACTTAGAAGTGCCCCCTATATCAGGGCCCCTGAGGAACCAAAATTAGAGTGCCTATAGCTGGACCCAACGGAGATGTGGGTGACTCCCAATTGAGGTTTTTGGATAGAGCTTTCAATGTAGGATTGACTTGATTGAAAGTCACACAAACTTGCCTATTTGCAATATGTTGTTTAGCGATAAACTTGTTATGTATTTTGATTAAGTGCTTCAGCGTAGCTTTCCAAGAACTGGACCCCACTTTGGCCACACCCTTTTCCGTTTCTTCATGCTCTCGAAGGTGATTATCCCTGGAACTGAGTCGTTTCCGGTGGGAAATTGGGTTGATTGATCTGACATTTCATATGAAATTTAAAGTGAAGGAATTAAGCAAGTTTAAAAACTAGAGATCTTGGAGTAACAAAATTATATGGGCCCTACGGTGGGCGCTGTATTTCCCAAAAATGTGTCAGGTTTTACAATTAAATTTATTTTTAGTTGAGTCTAAGGCTACCGTTTTTGTATCTCAATTCGATCGATCGATAAGCAATTTACGTAAGCAGGTTAACCGATTTCAAAGTTTTAACCCGGAAGTAGCTCAAAAATCGATGTTAAGTAGGTGGATTCGACGGTAGGTTGAAGTCAAGCAATTCAAATACAAATGATGATGAGCAAACAAGTTCGAAGTAAAGGACAAGCTAGTATTGTATGACGAGATGACTTCGTTTCAGCAAGATGCACAGTTAAATTATGACAACAATAATTTATCCGATAATGATTATAGCAATCCGATGGTGAACAAATACAATACGATGGAAAATGAATATAGTCAATCGAATAATATGGGGCAACAGTGATAAATCCGATGTAACTTAACGATGAACAAATCAGTGAATTGTTTATGCGATGAAAATAACGATGAAGGGTTGCTTAAACTAAATGCAGTAAACGAACAAGATATGTCACGATTAAGGCAAGTATCGATTTAAACGAATAAGCAATGAATAAATAATTAAAGCGATAAAAGCTTATTGTATTCGATGAATCGATGAATGGTGCTTCAATGGAAATAACAGATCTCCTTCCACGTTTGAACCAAGCTGCGATCAAACTTGAATACAGCGAATCTCTTAGTACAAATTGACCGCGCAATGAAACAAATGACTACAGCTTTTTGGCAAGAGAATAATGACTTTTTAGAATGAAAGAATGTTGCTCAGATCAGTGTGTCTCGAATGAAGATGTGAGGTCCTATTTATAGGTTGAAACAATGGGGAATCCTAAACCCTAGTAGATTTCCACTTCTCCACGTTTCTCTTCCCACTGTTTGCACGTCGTCATCCATTCCACTAAATTCGCCAAGTCTGTTCCGATATTTTAGAGATGAGGATCAGTTGAAGTTTATCCACTATGATGTCGTCTTCGATTTTATCCGATCACAATGTTGCACAATCGATCGAAATCAAACCGAGGCAGTTTCTTTCCGATCTCTACACCTTCGAAATCAATTGGCATCTTGTAACACGACCAAGTCTGTTCCTTTTGTGATCGAACAGAAATCGACCAATACAGATAGTCCCCCCGCTTGCCAAGTGTGTTCGTAAAACTTTTGGCAAGTGGCTTGAATTTTTAGCGGGAAAATACGTGGCACGTTTCTGTCCCTCCATTTTGAAACGTCAAATGTCGCCTCAACTTCCCATCGTGACACGCGTCAGGAATCGTGCGGGTGTCGGTTTCCAAGGCAATGATGACTTTTGCCCTATAAGTACCAGTTTCAAACCTTTTTTTTACAACTTTCTGAATCTTTTACAACCTTTGATTTTACTAAAATTCTCCCAGTTCTTCAAATGAATCTGCAAATTGTTGTTCTTCAAGTGAATCTCTGTACATTGTTGAATCTCGCTGATCTTACCCAAGTTCTTTTTTTTTTTTTTTTTTTTTTTTTTTTTTTGTAACTCTGTTTGACTTGATTGTTGATTTTGCATTCTGATCTTGTTTTGCGACAATGTCTTCCTCTTCACAACCAAGAGTTGATGCTGAAACTACTCCTGCTATGGCAGTTGCCGCCACAGCCCCGCCGCAGTCCGGCGCAGTGGTGGAGCAGGCTTCCACCAATGCTGGCCCTTCAGTGGACAAGAAGGGAAAGAAGCGGAAGGAAAGGAAGGTGAAGGATTATGGTCCCAAGAAGTCGTGGTCGGAAATTCTTCCGAAGAAGTTCACATACGAGAATGATTGCAAGATTAGTGAAGCGGAGCAAGGGAAGAAAAAGAACATCCCGATCGACTCAGTATACTGCGCAATCACGCCGGAATCGATACCACGAGTTCGAGAAGACTGTGGTTGGAAAATAGGTGAGATCGACGTGATGTGTCCTCCAAGGAAATCAACGTTGGCGACTCACGTTGAAGGTCATTCAGTGGTGCTAACTTACCCTTTTACGATCGGGTTTTCCCTTCCGGTTGATAACATTATCGAAGAGCTTTGTAGAATGTACAAAGTCTGTCTTGGGCAGCTTTCTCCGATGATATGGAGAACGATCATAATAATGCGGTACATCGCAGCGGAGGCGGAAGTCGAGCTGACTCTTCGCCACATCCTTAACATATATTCTCCTCGAGTCTACAAAGGAGGGGTGATAAACTTGGCCAAACGAGGTCAACGGGCCTTGATATCTGATAACGATGATGATCTCCGAGGATGGGATCAACGTTTTGTTTTTATTCCTACGGAGCTGCTAACCGACCCCGAAAAGGAGTTGCTACCAAATGTCTGGAATCGAACTCGTAAGTTTTTCATTTCTTCGTTTTCTTTTTTGAATGAATTCAAGACCACTGAATCTTCGAAGTTCTTCCGAAAATTTTCAGCTGAGGCGGTTGAGTTTGATCAAGTTTCTGACATCGTACCCTGGCTGATAAGGGTACTTGACAAGACGACAAATGATAAACGAGCTTGGAAGCCAGTCGCGGCTTTAAGAACACTTAAAGCTAAAAATCATGGTAAATTCGAACTCTCCTTGTATTTATGATTTCTGTTTCGTTGACGCCCTTCGATAATTTAAAATAAATCTCAGGTATCACCGGTGCTGGAGGTGAGCCAAGAGACGAAGAGGCTGAGCCCGAAGGCGGGGAAAAAATCGATGATGCTCCTCCCCCGAAGAAGAAAAAGAGATCGTTCCAAGAATTGAAGAACAAGTACTTGCCAAAAATGGTGGTGGTCGAAAAAGAGCAAGGGGGCAGCCCATCGGCTGCATCTCAAACCATAGAGGATGTGATCGCTGGAACGAGTTCAGCGATCGCAGCGGCGAAAGCCGCCGACAGAGTGACTCCGGTTATTGACATCGAGGGGGAGGAAGCCGGGGAGGAGTTAGAGTCTGATCAATTGGTGAAGCGTCCCAAGAGGCCAGCTAAAGAAAGACTCCAAGAAGCGGCCATTCAGCTTAAAATGGCCGAATAAGGAGATCTTTCCGTGGACGACTACCATCTTTCTCCTATCGCCGAAGACGCCAATTCGGGTTCGGGAGGTTTGCCTAGTAGGGAAGGCGCTCTTGTCTCTTTAGGCGCCGCCCCTGAAAATCAAGAGGTGATGATCGAGGCTTTCGATCGTGAATTCGAAGAGAGGGACCCAGCAAAAGGGAAAGCGCCAGCTTTGGATCGGTCGATTGCAACGGCGAAGTCCAAGTATGATGAGGAAACGGGTTCATCATTTTTGGCGTGGACCATGCCGATCCAATTGTGCCTCTTCCCAGGGGCGAAGAAGCCGCTGCTTTTGCTTCCTTGGGTGAATCTGAACAGAGGGGTGTTAGATCGCTCACGATAGAAGTGCCACCCAATGTCGATTTGCTTAGATGCCCAAGGCGGTTGGCGAACTATTTGTTCGATGTCATAGGCCCAATGGAGTAAGCTCGGCTGAACACGCACGAGGACCTGAGTTTGCCTTCCCAGATTTCCTTTGGTGCCTTCAGGGTAAGTTCTATTTTCGAACCTCTTTGTATACTTTGTATAGACTGTATAAACCTATTTTCAAACGTTACTTGTTTCAGAACTGTATAATGGCGATCGAGACTGCTGATCAGATTCGCCAACTTCAAGATGGAGCCAAAGTTTTGAATGAGCAGATCGTTCATCTTACTTCTGCGGGGGAAGAGTTACATCGGAAGCTAAAGGCGGCAGAGACCAAGAATGCTGAACTCTTAGCCAACTTCGATAAGAGCGCAAACGAACAAGCTCTTCGTGAATCGGAGTTGGAATCACAGATTCGGGCTCTGAACGCGCAGCTGAGTGATCACGAAGCCAACTCCGATCTGAAGATAGCTGAACTCAACTCCATTTTGGAGAGCAAAGACAGAGAGCTGGCTGATCAGTTCGTAGAGTTGATTGCTCTCCGTAAGAGTAACGATGGGCTAAAGGCTCAAGCTGACAGTTTGACGGAGAGGAACTTACTACTCCGCAAGGAGTCCACCAAACTAAGGCGCGACCTCGAGGAAGAGTTTGACAAGAAGAAAGATTTAATCCTTGTCAAATCAAGGCGCGATGTCCTTAGGGAGATGTTGGACCGAACTGTTGATGTTTCCACCGAGCTGAGCGACGCTATTGCCATCGTGAGATTGACTCGTGAAGATCTCGGTCTCCCAGCGAGTTCCTCCGATGAAGGCTCTGATGGGGATGCTGATGAATGATTTGTTTTTTCTTTGTACTAAGTCGTTTTTTTTTTTGAAGTTCTAATCCATGTAGATATAACTTCTGTATATATGACTTATGAATGAAATCGCTTGTGTCATTGTTGTATTGTTTTTGCTTTTCGAAGATGATACAACCGTTCGAAAAATTTGATGTTCAACGATAGTTGTTGAAAGAGATTAAGAAATAATTGGGGCCCAATGTCTCAGTGCGTAGTGAGGAATGACGTCTTATTTTCACGAAATGCACTCTCCGCTAAATATCTGAAACGATCGCAAAAATCGAACAAGAGCGAATGTGAAGAGAACCAAAAGTGTTGCATACTGAAGCAAGCCGCTAATGGGCCTTTAATATATTCTAGATCGTGTGATTCGATCGATTACAAGGTGCGGCCGTAAGGCACAGATTCTTGATCACTACTGGATCGTTTACACAAAGTTACAACTGATAATAACACTTGACTTCGGATAAAAAAGCGTCGAATTTTGAACGAGTCCCCTGTTCGAGTGAACGTTGGAACTTCTGTCGAGTTTGAACGAGTCCCCAGTTCGAGTGAACGTTGGAACTTCTGTCGAGTTTTGAGCGAGTCCCCAGTTTGAGTCGAGTGAACGTTGGAACTTATGTTGAGTTTTGAGCGAGTCCCCAGTTCGAGTCGAGTGAACGTTGGAAATTCTGTCGAGTTTTGAACGAGTCCCCTGTGTTGTCTTCAATCGATTCCGTTTCACTTTCCGATCGAAAGTCCCCAGTATCTGCCGATGATCCTCATTCTAACTCCTTCCCCCCAGTGTTTGGGTGCGAAGAATGAGTAGGCGAACACTGATTCTTGACTTTGATACCTGAAACGAAATCATTGGACGAAAAAAACCAAGAAAACCCGTTATAGATGAAGACCACGTTAGAGTGTTCGTCAGACTTATCAACCCCGATCGGAGCGTTTTGAGCTCAAGTGTTCGTGGGTGATGTTTGTCATCATTCGACCCCAACTATGCCTATCATCTAAAAGTGTTAGTATCAAATAATCGATTGAATAGTTTATTCCAACGGAGAAATAATAAAAAATGCGGAGTAAAAGTAAGAGGTGAAGATTGATACCGCAGAACCTCAAAATAGTATTTCTTCAATTGTGTGATATTCCAATTGAAGTCCACCGGTTTGGAATCCATTGTTTCAAGTTGGTATGATCCTTTTCCGATCACTGCTTTGACGCAGAAAGGTCCTTCCCAATTTGCTCCTAGCTTGCCTTCGTTGGGCTCATCATTCTTCGGTCTTTTGACCCTTAGCACATAATCACCTACATTAAAAGATCGATACCTGAGCTTTTTGTTGAGGTAATTTTCTGCCCTTTGCTTTTGTGCCTGTATTCGAACGAATGCCATGTCTCTTTTTGCTTCGACCAAGTTCAGATCTATCAACATGGCCTCTTCGTTAGCCTCCTCGGTGGAGTGGGCGAACCGAAGGCTGGGTTCTCCCACTTCCACTGGTATCACTGCTTCTGCTCCGTAGACAAGTGAGAACGGTGTCTCCCCGGTGCTGTGTTTCACCGTTGTCCGATGAGCCCACAGTGCTCCAGGGAGTTCGTTCGGCCAGTTTCCCTTTGAATCATCCATCCTTTTCTTCAAATACTCTAGTATTGTTTTGTTGGAAGACTCAGCCTGTCCATTTGCACTGGGGTGATAAGGTGTTGATGCAATTCGCTTGATTCCCCACTTTTCGAAGAAGGCTGTGATTCGTCTTCCCACGAACTGCTTACCATTATCGCATGTGATCTCTTTCGGGATCCCAAAACTACAAATGATATTCTGGTGAATGAATTTGATGACCTCCTGTTCACGAATTTTAGCCAAAGCAATAGCTTCCACCCATTTAGAAAAATAGTCCGTAAGAATTAAGATAAATTTTACCCCACCGGGCGCTGTCGGAAGCGGCCCGACCAAGTCCATTCCCCACTTCATGAATGGCCACGGTGATGTGACCGAATGAAGTGGTTCTGCCTGTTGATGTATGAGATTGCCAAATCGTTGGCACTTGTCACATTTGCGGACGAACTCTTTGGCATCATCTGCGATTGTTGGCCAGTAATATCCAGCTCTTAGGATCTTTCGAACCAATGACTTGCTACCGGAGTGGTTGCCGCACTCGCCTTCGTGAATTTCTTTCAGCACATAATTTGTCCCATCTGGACCCACACACTTTGCTAAAGGGCCGCTAAACATTTGTCTGTAGAGTTGGTTTTCTAAGAGACAATATCGTGCCGCTTTAGCCTTGAGTGATCGGGCAGATTTTTTGTCATCGGGAAGGGTTCCTGCCTGCAAATAAGACAAATATTTTTTTCTCCAATCCCAAGTGTGGTTAACATTGTTTACCTCTTTGATGCTCCGACAGAGTGGTGATTCGAACAGGTGGACCACTGTTTCATAGATTTTTCCGTCGATGGTTGCTGCAGAACCGATGTTGGCTAGAGCGTCTGCTTCGATGTTGTCCTCCCTTGGTATCTGAGCAATTTTCCATTCTTGGAAAAATGTGAGGAGATTTTGCACTTTTTGAAGCAACTGCTGCATCCTTGGGTCTCGAACACAGAAATCGCCTTGGACTTGATTTACCACTAATTGAGAGTCACTTTTGATGTCTAGTCGTTCGACCTTCAAGTCTTTTGCAATTTTCAAACCTGCAGCGAGGGCCTCATATTCGGCCTCGTTGTTAGTTTTTGCATGTAGTTTGATTGCGTACCTGAGCTTTTCACCGGTAGGTGCTATCAATAAAACTCCGATGCCAGTCCCCTTTACGTTTGAAGTGCCATCGGTGAACATTTTCCAAATTCCGGGATCGGGATCCCTCATCATCAATTCTTCCTTTTTTGCCTCCGGGAGGATATTAGCGCTAAAATCTGCTACAAAATCAGCCAACACTTGAGATTTTATGGCGGTGCGAGGCTGATAAGTGATATCGTACTCGCTCAGCTCGACCGCCCATTTCATTAATCGACCAGAAAGATCTGGCCAATGTAAAATATTTCGTAATGGAAAAGTGGTTACGACAGATATTGAATGACATTGAAAATAAGGTCTTAATTTTCGTGCAGCAGTGACTAGTGCTAGTGCTAATTTTTCTAGGTGCGGATATCTTATTTCTACATCTAAAAGTGTTTTACTGACGTAATAGATAGGAAATTGGTTACCTCTGTCCTCGCGGACGAGGACAGCGCTTACAGCGACATCGGAGACAGCCAAATAGATCAGCAGGATTTCTCCTTCGATTGGTTTTGATAGGAGCGGCGCATTTGAGAGGTAAAGCTTCAGTTCTCTGAGGGCCTTTTTGCATTCTGGTGTCCATTCAAAGCTTTTGTTCTTTTTCAGCACCGAAAAGAACCTATGACATCGTTCTGATGACCTCGAGATGAACCTGCTGAGATAGGCTACTCGACCGGTCAGTTGTTGGACTTCCTTCACCGTTGTCAGGTCTTCGGGAATGCTCTCAATTGCTTTGATCTTGTCTGGGTTGGCCTCTATTCCTCTCTGCGATACGATGAAACCCAAAAACTTGCCGGATCCAACTCCGAACGCGCATTTCTCTGGATTCAGTCTCATATTGAAACGCCTCAGTATTGTGAAAGTTTCCTCCAAGTGACTTAGGTGATTTTCTCTTTCGAGAGATTTGACTAACATGTCATCGATATATACTTCCATGGTTTTTCCGATCAAATCTTTAAACATAGTGGTGACCAAACGCTGGTAAGTAGCGCCAGCGTTCTTAAGACCGAAGGGCATAACAGTGTAGCAGTAAGTCCCCATGTCTGTGATGAACGACGTCTTCTCACGATCCGATGGGTCCATCGAAATTTGATTGTAGCCTGAATAGGCGTCCAAGAAGCTCAACATTTCGTGCCCCACCGTCGAATCGATCAGTCTATCGATGTGAGGCAACGAGAACGAATCTTTTGGGCAGGCTTTATTGAGGTCGGTATAATCAACACATACTCTCCACTTGCCGTTTTTCTTTGGCACAACAACAGTGTTTGCAAGCCACTCAGGATATTTGACCTCCCTAATGAACCCATTCGCTAGCAGTTTTTCTACTTCGTCGTTGATCACCTTCCTTCGGAATCCCCCATTTGGCCGTTTCTTTTGTTTTACCGGCCGATGTTTTGGGTCGACATTTAGCTTGTGTGTGGCGACCTTTGGATCGATCCCCACCATATCTGCATGGGACCAAGCAAAACAATCAGAATTATCCTTGAGGAAGGATATGATTCATGATTTTACTTCGGGATCCAATTCTGATCCCACATAGACTTTTCGATCAGGCTTATCATTGAATAATGTTACTTCTTCCAAATCTTCTATCGTAGAGTCTCCAGCTTTTTGTTTATACGGTTCTCTCACGCATGGTGGAACCTGTGCGAAGTCGCCTTCGACTTCGGAATCCGGTAGCTGCGTTGAGGCGCACAACGGAGCCGAAGTGAAGCTTCCGATCACGGGTCCCACTGGTTTGTATGGTGAAACCTGTGCGAAGTCGCCTTCGACTTCGGAATCCGGTAGCTGCGTTGAGGCGCACGACGGAGCTGAAGTGAAGCTTCCGATCACGGGTCCCACTAGCTGTGATTGCTACAATCGAAAGCCATCCTTAACTGCTACTGAGTAACACTCTCGCGAAGCCTGCTGTTCGCCTCTGATTTCACGAGTTCTCCATGGGGTAGGAAATTTTACGACCTGATGTAGGGTCGATGGGACCGCTCCCATAGCGTGAATCCACGGCCGACCCAATATCACATTGTATGCCATTTCGCCTTTCATTACTTGAAACGATGTCTCATTCTCAACACCCTCTGCATAAGTCTTAATAATGAGTTCTCCAACGGTTACTTCACTCGAATTGTTGAAACCCGACAACACTGTTGAGCTAGGTATGATCTTGTCGCTCAACTGCAGTTGTTCCACTACCCTTGCATGTATAATGTTGACTGAACTACCAGCATCGATCAACACCCTTTTCACATCTGCATCATCGATCCTCATTGTGACTACAAGTGCGTCGTGATGAGGATGGATTCTGTCATCGAAATCAAAGTCTCCGAAAACGATCTCATCGTTCATATCATCTCGTGTTCGTTTGTCTCGTGTAAATGAGACCTTTGCGTATTTCTTGGTAGTATACGTTACTCCACAAACGTCATTTCCTCCGGTAATAACATTTACCGTCTTCCTAGGAGCAGGGGGTTTTGGCGGTTCGTCGTCTTTCTTCTTATTAAAATTGTTTCGTCCTCTGTCAGTTAACAACTCGACCAGATGCCCCTTCTGCAGCAAGCTGGCCACTTCATATCTCAACGCCTTACAATCCTCCGTTGTGTGGCCGAAGTCATGGTGAAATGCGCACCATAGATTTTCGTCCCTTGTATTTGGATTTGTTTTTATGCGACCTGGAAATTTCACAACCTTATCGCCCATCCCCTTCAAATGATTTACCAAGCTTGGTGTTGATATGCAAAAGTTATACTCCGTCACCTTTGGGGGGAGTGGTCGATCTTTCTGAGCTGAAGGTGTGTTCGAATTCCCTTTCTTCGATTGATTTTTCGAACTACCAGCTTCGTGATTATTGTTCCCCATTCGAGGGAAACTGTAAGGTTCCCATCGCTGGTCCCTGTAGTTTCGCCTGTCATATTCAACTCTCCGTGGTGGAGGTCGATCGTAATGATAATTATTTCGGACCCGCTGTAGTTCCTCCTCCTCAGCTCTGATCCTTGGTTCGCATTCCCGATACAGTACTTCGAAAGTCCACGCATCGACTTCTCTGAGACGATCTTTCAATTTCCATGCCTCAAGCAAATCAGTGCGCAAATTGTTGGCGAAGGTCAGGCAAGCCCACCTTTCTTCGAGATTCGGTATATGAAGCTTCTCATCATTGAACCGCTGCACAAATTGTTGGATGGTCTCCCCGGGTCGCTGCCTGACATTCAATATATCTTCTACCCTTGGTGCTATCTTTTTTGCTCCAGTATGTGACCGAATAAACTTAGCCGACATGTCGTCAAAATTCAATATCTCATTTTCAGGCAACTGAAGATACCATTTCAATGCTGGTCCTTTTAATGTCTCACAAAACTTTTTGAGGCTGACTGAATTAATTTCTTCCGAGGTCAAATCGTTCGCCTGAACTGCGACCGAGAACATATCGATGTGATCCCTCGGATCTGTTGTCCCATCGTATCTCAAACTTTCTGGTAATTTGAAAGTTTTGGGAATGGGCATTGGGGCTGCAGTTGCTGGGAAAGGACGCTTTGAGATTGACTTCTTAGCCACCTCGTCCGTTAATTTTGGGACACCTGGCAATTTCTCCATAAATGATTTTATCTCACCGAATTTTTTGTTCACTGTATCATTCAACAGAGTTTGCATCGTTGCTAACAATCTTACTTCTGCAGTAACCGAGGCCGGAGCTCCCGTAGCTGCCGCGGCCATACCCGATCCTCCAGATCCGACCCCCGCTGCAAGTCCCCCTGTTACGGCGCACTGAGGAACCGAAGTCGGAATGCTTGCTGGGGGTGTGATCGGTGGAGTGGGTGTTCTATTTCCGATAGAATTAGACAAAACCTTTAGCTGCTCCTGTATCATTTCGAACTGAGCGTCGTGTTTTCTTAAATACGCCATTAATGATGCGTTCACGTCTCCTGACTCAATTTCGACCATGGGCTCCTTACCCGGCCGTTGTCCTTGAGGTGCGTTCAATTGTGAACCAGCAGGAATGTCGTCGTGAGCTAGATCCTGCTTGCGATTGGTGGATTCATCGACCGCTTCAACGTTGGTCGGAACTGGAACCCCGTCATTGGGATTGAGCTGTTGACCGTTCAGAGCGGCGGCGATGGTGTTGCGTTCATCTGCCATTTCGAAACAAAGAAACAAACGTAAGTAGTATCAAGCGATTCAAATCTCGGAACAAAATCGATTGCCTAGGCCCCACGGTGGGCGCCAAATTGAATTTCCCAAAAATGTATCAGGTTTTACAATTAAATTTATTTTTAGTTGAGTCTAAGGCGACCGTTTTTGTATCTCAATTCGATCGATCGATAAGCAATTTACGTAAGCAGGTTAACCGATTTCAAAAGTTTTAACTCAGAAGTAGCTAAAAAATCGATGTTAAGTAGGTGGATTCGACGGTAGGTTGAAGTCAAGCAATTCAAATACAAACGATGATGAGCAAACAAGTTCGAAGTAAAGGACAAGCTAATATTGTACGACGAGATGACTTCGTTTCAGCAAGATGCACAGTTAAATTATGACAACAATAATTTATCCGATAATGGTTATAGCAATCCGATGGTGAACAAATACAATACGATGGAAAATGAATATAGTCAATCGAATAATATGGGGCAACAGTGATAAATCCGATGTAACTTAACGATGAACAAATCAATGAATTGTTTATGCGATGAAAATAACGATGAAGGGTTGCTTAAACTAAATGCAGTAAACGAACAAGATATGTCACGATTAAGGCAAGTATCGATTTAAACGAATAAGCAATGAATAAATAATTAAAGCGATAAAAGCTTATTGTATTCGATGAATCGATGAATGGTGCTTCAATGGAAAGAACAGATCTCCTTCCACGTTTGAACCAAGCTGCGATCAAACTTGAATACAGCGAATCTCTTAGTACAAATTGACAGCGCAATGAAACAAATGACTACAGCTTTTTGGCAAGAGAATAATGACTTTTTAGAATGAAAGAATGTTGCTCAGATCAGTGTGTCTCGAATGAAGATGTGAGGTCCTATTTATAGGTTGAAACAATGGGGAATCCTAAACCCTAGTAGATTTCCACTTCTCCACGTTTCTCTTCCCACTGTTTGCACGTCGTCATCCATTCCACTAAATTCGCCAAGTCTGTTCCGATATTTTAGAGATGAGGATCGTTGAAGTTTATCCACTATGATGTCGTCTTTGATTTTATCCGATCACAATGTTGCACAATCGATCGAAATCAAACCGAGGCAGTTTCTTTCCGATCTCTACACCTTCGAAATCAATTGGCGTCTTGTAACACGACCAAGTCTGTTCCTTTTGTGATCGAACAGAAATCGACCAATACAGGCGCCAAATTATGTAACCTAAATTCTATAACTTAGTTTACCAATTGAATTTATATTTGAAAGGCCACAAACAACCATTTATATCAAGATTCAATGGCGTTATGATATATTTTACATGATAATATAAGTGGACTAGTGACTAATAGATAAACTATAATTGATGAACAATTAGGGAACTAATAATTAGCAATGAGAATAGATAAAACAAGTAGAATCAAAAGGAAGAAAATATTATTGATTAAGCCGAATTGGGCTTTGAACAATGACAACAGTGACGAGCAAAAAATTCTATGTAAATCGATAGAACAAGAAAAAATACAACATATGTGTGTGAGAGCTTGGGGTTACAAATGAGGGGTAGGGGAAGTATTTATAGTGAGAGGTGCACTAACTAACTTTGATCATCCATTACTTCACCTTTCTTGAATGGATAAGTGACTATTGATCGTGATAATATCCTCCTCCGAGGATAGCAAAGTTCGTTGTGTCTTTATGGTTATCTGCAGCAGCCTGTGTGTAGTCAGTCTGGATCTGCAACTGTATGGATAAAGATTCTTCTTCGATAACTCTCTCTATCTTGCGTCAGTTTCACTCGAAGGAACTTGTTTCCTTCAGTCGGTCCAAGAATGCCACATATCTTAAAACCTGACTACGATATATTCGGACTGACTTTTACCGATATAAAAGAAAGGCTATCAAATATCCACTTGCTAAAAGTTAAGACGTAACTTTTTGCCAATTCACGTGTTAGTATATTCTAACTAAGAGACGAAAAGTTACCTAATAACCTGCAATTGTTGATTTATTCTGTTAAACTTGAAAATTTGAATTTTGATTTAGTTGTAAATATGTATTTGCCTTATAGTTTCATGATCGGTTAAGTATAGTACAACTAGCTATGAATTTACTAATATTGTATTAGCTATTTCAAAATTTTAATATTGAAATATGAATATGTGTTGAGAATTTAATATTATATTTTCTTGTATAAAATATTTCTTTTTATTTAATAAAATTGTATTTCCCAAAAAATATATCAGGTTTTACAATTAGATTTATATTTAGTTGAGTCTAAGGCGACCGTTTTATATCTCAATTTGATCGTTTGATAGATAGTTTACGTGAACGAATTAATCGACCTCAAGAGTTTGATGTAGAAGCAATTCTAAAATCGATGTCAAGTAAATTCGGTATCAAGTAAATTCGATGTCAATTAAATCCGATGTCAGGCAAGGATATAAATGCTGTCAAACAAGTTCGAACTAAGTAAAAGGATAGTGATATACGATGAGATGACTTCGTTTTATCAAGATGCGCAGTTATCCGAACACGGTTATGATACTTGAATCGATGAAAATAACAGCAATACGATGACAACCAAGTGAAATGAATAAACGTAAAACAATGGCGAATGAACAAATTTAATCGAACAATGGATCCGATGAACAAATCGATTAGTTGCCAAATGAATGACGATAACAGATTGTTTAAATTAAACACAGGTTAACAGGCAAAAGATGTTACGATCAAGATAAATGCAGATCTAAACGAAGCAAGCAACAAATAGATAATCAAAGCAGTAAAGGCTTATTGTATTTGATGGATCGATGGATGTTGCTTCAATGGAAAGAACAGGTCTCCCTCCACGTTTGAACCAAATCACGATCGAAGCTTTAAATACAATGATGATCTTTGACGTAACAAATTGACAAAAGTAAACGACACTGTTGAATATTTTCTTGACAAGAGAATAGTGGTTTTGAAGAATAGAATAATATTTGCTCAGATGAACGTATCTCAAATAGAAGATGAAGACAGTATTTATAGGCTGACAATGAGCCTTTTCCAACCCTAGAAGGATTCTTTCTTTCCTACGTCTCTTTCTCCACAACTGCCCACGTCCCTTTAAATACGTTAAGTCGGTTCCGATAAAAGTGGGATAAGTTCATTAAAGCTTATCCGCTAAAGCCAGCGCCTTCGTGGTCTTCTGATCAAGTTCTTGAAGCGAATCAATCGGCAAATGTCCTCGGAAACAACAACAAAAACCGAACGCATCATCCTCGTTTGAAGAACGAAAACCGACCAATACAGATAGTCCCCCCACTTGCGAAGTCCTGTGATCGTAACACTTCGCAAGTGGCTTGAAAGTTAAAGCGGGAAAACACGTGGCTCGCTCGTGTCCCTTCATTTTGAAACGCCAAACTGTCGCTTCAACTTCAAATCACTGCATGTGTCAGAGATCGTGCGGACGGCGGTTTTTGCCGATTTCCAAGATCATGATGACTTTCCTTCTATAAATACCAGCTCCATTTTGATTTCACGAACTTTACATCTCCTGCAACTTTTAAATCTTTCAAACTTTCTTCAAAAATCCTTCAAAACATATTCAGCACCTTGCGTTGATCAGCCTTGGTTACCCACTTTATTTTGTCAATCATCTTAATTTATCAATGTCTTCTCACAACACGACTGATGTTGAAAATGCTCCCTCCACCGCCGTTGCCGCCACGGCACCCGCCATGGCGCCACCGCAGGCCGTGGCCGTTACAGACAAAAAAGGGAAGAAAAGGGAGAGGAAGCCCAAAGATTTTGGGCCAGAAAAACTCTACACCGATATTCTCCCGAAGAGGTTCACTTACGACGATGATTGCAAGGTCAGTACTCAAAACGACGTTCAACTGGCCAAAAAGAAAAATATTCCCGTAGACTCAGTTTTTTGTGCCGTTATCGAGGAGTCAATACCACGGATTAGGGAAGATTGTGGTTGGAAAGAGGGTGAGATCGACGTGGTGTGCCCTCCAAGGAGATCGACTCTGACCACCTTTTACGGGGGTCATTCTGCCGTTTTGACATACCCCTTTACGATCGGGTTTACTTTGCCGATCGACCCAATGATCGAGGAATTCTGTCGCATGTACAAGGTGTGTTTGGCGCAGATTTCCCCGATGGTATGGCGCTTGGTCGCCATGTACCGATGGATTGGTAAGGAAGTGGGGGTGGAGGTGACACTCAGGCATATCCTTCACTTGTATTCTCCTCGAGTTTATAAGGCGGGCATCATTACCGTGCAAAAGCGAGGTAGTCGAGCCTTAATTTCTGACAACGATGATGATCTTAGGGCGTGGGATCAACGCTTCGTTTACATCCCCACGGAGCAGCTTGTGGCCCCAGGGGCTGAACGCCTTCCGGTTGGGTGGAACCGAACACGTAAGTTTGTAATTTCGATTGGCTTTATGTTCTTCCACGTTCTTACTCTCTTGTATGTGCAGCCAGCAAAGTTTTGTTCGAACTGGTTCCCGACATTGTTGACTGGCTAAAGAAGGTTTTGAAGGAGACCACCAACGATCAAAGGGCGTGGAAGCCGATCGCGGCTCTTTTGCAAGTGAAGGCAAAAAATCATGGTAAGTTTAGTTTTGCCTTTGATCAGATTGTGCTCTTTGTTATATTTTAACAGATCGCCATCGACAGGTATCACTGGTGCTGGTGCTGGGCCGGTTGAAGATGTGATCGTCGAGGAGGAGGAGGAGGTTAGGGAGGAGAACGTAAGTGGAACTCCTCCAAAAAAGAAAAAGAAAACCTCTTATCAAGACCTTAGGGCAAGGCTGCTTGTTAAGAGCGCTCCGCAGGGAGCTGGCCCGTCGGCTGATCCCGAGCCGATCGAGCAGATCGTTAAGGGGGCCGTTTCAGCGGTCGAAGCGGCAAAAGCCGCCGAGGGGGGAACTCTTGTTCGGATTCCCTCCGGGGAAGATGAGGAATCTGGGTCTGAGCAACCGTTGGAACGGCCGAAAAGGCCAATGAAAGAAAGAATGCTTGAAGTGGCTGAGCAGCTCAAGGCGGCCGAGGAGTACGACCGGGCTCATGTTGGCGATTTCAGTGGTGAGGGGCGGCCCATCCTTCCTCCGATAGCGGAGGAGGACTTGATCGACGTTACTTCTGGTTCGGGGGGGAAAGAGATGATCACTGCCCCAACCCTTGGGATGTTGTCTGCTGGGGGCGTCGATGGTGCCCCTTCGAGCGATATACCGAGGGAAAGGGATCCCAGGAAGGGTAAGCTCCCCCTTGACCGTCCTACGACAATGACGAGGTCGAGACACACGGAAAGCTCTGGCTCGTCTTTCTACGCATCGGACCACGAAGAGCCTATCGTTCGCTTTCCTCGATACGAGGAAGCTGCTGCGTTTGCAGCTTACAAAAGAGCCAAGGCTGCGGGGGAGGCTAACACCCGATCGCTGGCTATAACCGTCCCCGGAGAGGTTGATCTGCTCAGATGCCCAAAGCATCTTGCCAACTACTTTTTTGATGTGATGGGGCCGATGGAAAAGGCTCGATTGAATTATTACAGCGATGTGAGCTTGTCCTCCCAAATCGCTTTTAGTGCTTTTCGGGTAACGTTTCCTTCCAGTTTCTGTTAGTTTGAACCTTTTCTACTTTTTACCTTATGGGATCGTTTTGTTTCTCATTTTCAGAACACAATCATGGCCATCGAGTCAGCCGATCGGACTCGCCAGCTCGAAGCCGAAATAGCTCATCTGAACGAGAGAGTTGCTCTCCTTGCCTCCGCCGGTGATGGGTGGCATAACAACTTGAAGATCTTGAAAGTAAAGTACTCTGAGCTTGAAGCTGAATCGGCTAAAAAGGCCACCGCTCATGCTCTTCGAGAATCAGAACTGGAGTCCCAAGTTCGAGCTTTGAACGACCAGCTCGGTCAGCTTGAGAGTAGCATGGGTGACAAGTGTGCCAAACTGGAAGCTGAGTCGAAGACCAAAGAGTCGGAGATAATTCGTCTGAACGAAGAGCTTCGTACTCTTAGAGGTTTTAACGACGATCTGACGGCTCAGAACAATGCTTGGTCGGAGAGAAACTCGCTTCTTCAGAAGGAGTTGATTACCCAAAGGCATTCGATGGAGAGTGACTTCGAAGACAGGAGGGAGCTCATTTTAGTGGAGTCGAGGCGGGACTTGTTGAGGGAGATGTCTGAGCGTGAAGTCGATGTGGCTAAGGAGCTTGAAGAGGCAATACAAGTTGTGAGGATGACTCGTGAGGCACTTGGCCTCTCTCCAGATTCTTCCGATGAGGGATCAGATGGAGATGAGTGAACTTGTTTTCAGCTTTTTGTTTTTGACCTCATACTGTAATGAAGTCATGTACATATTTCTATTAATGGAAAGTTTGTTGCTTTTATCGTTGTACTGCTTTCCGAAGATAGTTTGATGTATCTGTTCGAAAATTTTGAAGTTACAACGATATTCGTCAAATGAAATGATTGGGGCCCAATGTCTTTAGCGCGTAGCAAGGAATGACGTCTCATTCTTACGTAATGCACTCTTCGAACATTTTCACGAGTTCGGAATGAAACTTAACCTTTGGTGAACAAAATGTAAAACGATCGAATAAACTGAACAAAACGTAAAGGTATACCAAAGTGTTGTATATTATTGAAATAAGCCGCTAATGGGCCTTTGATACATTTCAGATCGTATGGTTTGACCGATTACAAGATACAGCCGTAGGGCATAGACGTTCAACCGCTATCGGGTCATTTACATGAATTAAAAATCGATAACATCTGCATTCGGACAATGTTATCGAGTGGGCGTTATGACTTCTACCGAATTTTGAACGAGTCCCTAGTTTGAATGAACGTTGGGACTTCTGTCGAATTTTGAACGAGTCCCCAGTTCGAGTGAACGTTGGAACTTCTGTCGAATTTTGAACGAGTCCCCAGTTCGAGTGAACGTTGGAACTTCTGTCGAATTTTGAATGAGTCCCCAGTATCTGCCGATGACCCTCATGCTGCCTTCATCCCCCCCAGTGTTTGGGTGCGAAGAATGAGTAGGCGAACACTGGTTCTTCGACTTCGTTACCTGAAATAGAATCATTGGGAGACCAAAACCAAGAAACTCGTTATAGATGAAGACCACGTTAGAGTGTTCGTCAGATTTATCGACCCCGATCGGAGCGTTTTGAGCTCAAGTGTTCGCGGGTGATGTTTGTCATCATTCGACTCCAACTATGCCTATCATCTAAAAATATTAGTACCAAATAATAAAAGTATCTTCCGATGGAGGAATAATAAAAATTGCGAAGTGGAAGTAAAGGGTGAAGATTGATACCGCAGAACCTCAAAAATAGTATTTCTTCAGTTGTGTGACATTCCAATTGAAGTCCACCGGTTTGGAATCCATTGTTTCGAGTTGGTATGAACCTTTTCCGATCACTGCCTTGACGCGGAAAGGTCCCTCCCAATTTGCTCCTAGCTTCCCTTCGTTGGGTTCATCCTTCTTTGGTCTTTTGATTTTTAGCACATAATCACCTACATTAAAAGATCGATACCTGAGTTTTTTGTTGATGTAGTTTTCTGCCCTTTGCTTTTGTGCTTGTATCCGAACAAATGCCATATCCCTTTTTGCTTCGACCAGGTTCAGATCTACCAGCATGGCCCTTGTGTTAGCTTCTTCGGTGGAGTGGGCGAACCGAAGGCTGGGCTCTCCCACTTCCACCGGTATCAGCGCTTCTGCTCCATAGACAAGTGAGAACGGTGTCTCCCCGGTACTGTGTTTCACCGTTGTCCGATGAGCCCACAGTGCTCCGGGGAGTTCGTTCGGCCAGTTGCCCTTTGAATCATCCATCCTTTTCTTCAAGTACTCGAGTATTGTTTTGTTGGAAGATTCAGCCTGTCCATTTGCGCTGGGGTGATAAGGTGTTGATGCAATTCGCTTGATCCCCCACTTTTCGAAGAAGGCTGTGATTCGTCTCCCCACGAACTGCTTACCATTGTCGCATGTGATCTCTTTCGGGATCCCAAAACGACAAATGATATTCTGATGAATGAATTTGATAATTTCCTGTTCACGAATTTTAGCCAAGGCAATAGCTTCCACCCATTTAGAAAAATAATCTGTGAGAATTAAGATAAATTTTACCCCACCGGGCGCTGTTGGAAGCGGCCCGACCAAGTCCATTCCCCACTTCATGAATGGCCACGGTGACGTGACCGAATGAAGTGGTTCTGCCTGTTGATGTATGAGATTTCCAAATCGTTGGCACTTGTCACATTTGTGGACGAATTCCTTGGCATCATCTGCGATCGTTGGCCAATAGTACCCAGCTCTTATGATCTTTCGAACCAATGACTTGCTGCCGGAATGATTGCCGCATTCGCCTTCGTGAACCTCATTCAGCACATAATTTGTTCCATCTGGCCCAACACATTTCGCCAAAGGGCCGCCAAACATTCTCCTGTAGAGTTGATTTTCTAGGAGGCAATATCTTGCTGCTTTGGCTTTAAGTGATCGGGCAGACTTCTTGTCATCGGGAACAGTACCTGCCTGCAAGTAGGACAAATATTTGCTTCTCCAATCCCAAGTACGATTAACATTGTTTACCTCTTTAATGCTTCGACATAGTGGAGATTCGAACAAGTGAACCACAGTCTCATCAAGTTTTTCATCGATGGCTGCTGCCGATGCAAGGTTTGCTAAAGCGTCTGCTTCGATGTTCTCTTCCCTTGGTATCTGGGCTATTTTCCACTCCTGAAAAGAAGTTAGAAAATTTTGTACCTTTTCGAGCAGTTGTTGCATCCTTGGATCTCGAACACAGAAATCGCCTTGGATTTGATTTACCACCAGTTGGGAATCACTTTTGATGTCTATTCGTTCGATTTTCAAATCTTTTGCGATCTTTAAGCCTGCAGCGAGGGCCTCATATTCGGCCTCGTTGTTAGTTTTTGCATGTAATTTGATCGCGTACCTGAGCTTTTCACCCGAAGGCGCTATCAATAGAATTCCGAGGCCAGTTCCTTTGACGTTGGAAGCTCCATCGGTGTACATTACCCAGATTCCGGGGTCTGGATCTCTCATCATCAACTCTTCCTTCTTTGCCTCCGGTAAAATATTAGCGCTGAAGTCCGCTACAAAATCAGCTAAAACTTGAGATTTTATGGCGGTACGAGGCTGGTAAGTGATATCATACTCACTCAGCTCGACCGCCCATTTCATTAATCGACCAGAGAGATCTGGCCGATGTAAAATATTTCGCAATGGGAACGTAGTTATCACAGATATTGAATGACATTGGAAATAAGGCCTTAATTTGCGTGCAGCAGTGACTAGTGCAAGTGCTAGTTTTTCTAGATGTGGGTACCTTGTTTCGGCATCTAACAGTGTTTTACTAACATAGTAGATAGGAAATTGGTTACCTCCATCTTCGCGAACGAGGACAGCACTTACAGCGACATCGGAAACAGCCAAATAGACCAGCAGCATTTCTCCTTCAATTGGTTTTGACAGAAGCGGTGGATTGGAAAGGTACTGCTTCAGTTCCCGAAGAGCTCTTTTGCATTCTGGTGTCCATTCGAAACCTTTGCTCTTTCTCAATACTGAAAAGAACTTGTGACATCGTTCAGATGACCTCGAGATGAACCTGCTGAGATAGGCTACTCGACCGGTCAGCTGTTGAACTTCTTTCTCCGTTGTCAGGTTCTCAGGGATGTTTTCGATCGCCTTGATCTTGTCTGGATTTGCTTCGATTCCTCTTTGCGATACGATGAACCCCAAGAACTTACCGGATCCAACCCCGAACGCACATTTCTCTGGGTTCAATCTCATGTTGAATTGTCTTAGTATTGTAAAAGTTTCTTCCAAATGACTTAGATGATTTCCCTTCTCAAGAGATTTGACCAACATGTCATCGATATAGACTTCCATGGTTTTCCCGATCAAATTTTTGAACATAGTGGTGACCAGACGCTGATAAGTAGCGCCGGCATTCTTTAGACCAAAAGGCATGACCGTGTAGCAATAAGTCCCCATGTCTGTAATAAACGATGTCTTCTCCTGATCTGATGGATCCATCGATATTTGATTATAACCTGAATAGGCATCCAAAAAACTCAACATCTCGTGACCTGCCGTCGAATCGATCAATCTATCGATGTGAGGCAGTGGGAACGAATCTTTTGGGCAAGCTTTGTTGAGATCGGTATAGTCAACGCATACCCTCCATTTGCCATTTTTCTTTGGTACTACAACCGTGTTCGCAAGCCATTCTGGATATTTCACTTCTTTAATGAACCCATTTGCTAACAGCCTTTCTACCTCATCATTGATCACCTTCCTTCGGAATCCTCCATTTGGCCGTTTCTTTTGCTTCACCGGTCGATGTTTCGGGTCGACATTTAACTTGTGCGTGGCGACCTTTGGATCGATTCCCACCATATCTGCATGGGACCAAGCAAAACAATCAGAGTTGTCCTTGAGGAAGGATATGATTTTTGCTTTTACGTCGATGTCCAGTTCAGCCCCAACATAAACTTTCCGATCAGGATTGTCATCGAACAATGTTACTTCCTCAAGTTCTTCTATCGTAGAGTCTCCAGCTTTTTGTTTATGCGGTTCTCTCACACATGGTGGAACCTGTGCGAAGTCGCCTTCGACTTCGGATTTCGGTAGCTGCGTTTGATCGCACGACAGAACCGAAGTGAAGCTTTCGTTCACGGGTCCCACTAGCTTGCATGGTGAAACCTGTGCGAAGTCGCCTTCGACTTCGGATTCCGGTAGCTGCGTTTGATCGCACGACGGAACCGAAGTGAAGCTTCCGACCACGGGTTCCACTAGCTGTGATTGCTACAATCGAAAGCCTTCCTTGACAGCTACTGAGTAACAGTCTCGTGAAGCCTGTTGCTCGCCTCTGATCTCACGAATTCCCCATGGGGTAGGGAACTTCACAACTTGATGTAAAGTCGATGGAACTGCTCCCATAGCGTGGATCCATGGTCGACCCAAAATCACGTTATATGCCATTTCGCCCTTCATCACCTGAAACGATGTCTCACTCTCCACTCCTTCTGCATAGGTTTTGATCGTAATCTCCCCAACAGTCACCTCACTTGAATTGTTGAAACCTGACAGGATCGTTGAGCGAGGCACAATCTTATCGCTCAACTGCAATTGTTCAACCACTCTTGCATGTATGATGTTAACCGAACTGCCGGCATCGATTAGCACCCTTTTCACATCGGCGTCGTCGATCCTTGTTGTTACTACAAGTGCATCATGATGGGGATGAATCCTTCCATCGAAATCAGAATCCCCGAACACGATCTCATCGGTCATGTTGTCTCGTGTTCGTTTGTCTCGTGTGAAAGAGACTTTTGCATATTTCTTTGTAGTGTAGGTTACCCCCACAAACACCATCTCCTCCGGTGATGACATTCACCGTTTTCCTGGGAGCAGGAGGTTTTGGTGGTTCATCATCTTTCTTCCTATTGAAATTGTTTCGCCCTCTCTCAGTCAAAAATTCGACCAAGTGACCCTTTTCCAGCAGGCTGGCCACTTCATATCTCAGCGCCTTACACTCTTCCGTTGTATGGCCGAAATCATGGTGAAATGCACACCATAGAGCCTCATCCCTGGTATTTGGATTTGACTTTATGCGACCTGGGAATTTTACAACTTTGTCACCCATCCCTTTCAAGTGATTCACCAGATTTGGTGTTGATATGCAAAAATTGTATTCCGTTACTTTTGGAGGCAGTGGTCGATCTTTTGGAGCCGAGGATGTGTTTGGCTGGGCTTTCTTTGATTGATTTTTGGAGCTACCAGCTTCGTGGTTGTTGCTCCCCATCCGATGGAAACTGTAGGGCCCCCATCGTTGGTCCATGTAGTCTCTTCTGTCGTTATCAACTCTTCTTGCCGGCTGATCATAATGATAATTATTTCGGGCTAGCTGCAATTCTTCCTCTTCGGCCCTGATCCTTGTCTCGCACTCGAGGTACAATACATCGAAAGTCCATGCATCAATCTCCCTAAGACGATCTTTCAGTTTCCATGCCTCAATTGAATCAGTGCGCAAGTTGTTAGCAAAGGTCAAACATGCCCACCTTTCTTCGAGATTTGGTATATGAATTTTCTCATCGTTAAATCTTTTTAGAAACTGCTTGATGGTTTCCCCGGGTCGCTGCCTTACGTTCAAGATGTCTTCGACCCTTGGTGCTATCTTTTTTGCTCCCGTATGTGAACGAATGAATTTCGCCGACATGTCATCGAAACTCAATATTTCGTTTTCGGGCAGCTGTAAATACCATTTCAGCGCTGCCCCCTTCAATGTCTCACAAAACTTCTTAAGGCTGACCGAATTGATCTCCTCCGAGGTCAAGTCGTTTGCCTGAACTGCAACCGAAAACATATCAATGTGATCCCTTGGATCTGTGGTTCCATCGTATCTCAAGCTTTCCGGTAATTTGAAAGTCTTTGGTATAGGTAGTGGGGCTGCACTTGCTGGAAAAGGACGTTTTGAGATCGATTTTGTAATGCCTTTGTCAGCCAATTTCGGAACGCCTGGCAATTTCTCCATAAATGACTTGATTTCGTTGAACTTCTTGTCGATATTATCATTCAACATGGTCTGCATCGTTGCCATCATTCTTACTTCTGCTGTGACCGAGGCCGGAGCTCCCATGGCTTCGGCGGCAGTACCCGATCCCCCTAATCCGACCCCCGCTGCAAGTCCCCCTGTTACGGCGCCCTGAGGAACCGAAGTCGGAATGCTTGCTGGGGGTGTGATCGGAGAGGTAGGTGCTTTACTTCCGATAGAATTAGACAGTGCCTTCAACTGCTCTTGTATCATTTCGAATTGAGCATCATGCCGCTTCAGATACGCAAACAGTGCCGCGTTTGCGCTTCCTGAATCAGTTTCAACTGCGGGCTCTTCGCCTGAACGCCGCGCTTGGCGTGCGTTCAACTGTGAACCAGCAGGAATGTTGTCGCGAGTTGGATCCTGCTCGTTGTTGGTAGATTCATCGACCGCTTCAGCATGGGCCGGAACATGAACCCCGTCATTGGGATTGAGCTGCTGTTGACCGTTCAAAGCGTCGATGTTACGTTCATCTGCCATTTCAAGACAAGAAAGCAAACGTAAGTAGTATCAAGCGGTTCAAATTTCGGAATAAATCGATTGCCTAGACCCCACGGTGGGCGCCAAAATGTATTTCCCAAAAAATATATCAGGTTTTACAATTAGATTTATATTTAGTTGAGTCTAAGGCGACCGTTTTATATCTCAATTTGATCGTTTGATAGATAGTTTACGTGAACGAATTAATCGACCTCAAGAGTTTGATGTAGAAGCAATTCTAAAATCGATGTCAAGTAAATTCGGTATCAAGTAAATTCGATGTCAATTAAATCCGATGTCAGGCAAGGATATAAATGCTGTCAAACAAGTTCGAACTAAGTAAAAGGATAGTGATATACGATGAGATGACTTCGTTTTATCAAGATGCGCAGTTATCCGAACACAGTTATGATACTTGAGTCGATGAAAATAACAGCAATACGATGACAACCAAGTGAAATGAATAAACGTAAAACAATGGCGAATGAACAAATTTAATCGAACAATGGATCCGATGAACAAATCGATTAGTTGCCAAATGAATGACGATAACAGATTGTTTAAATTAAACACAGGTTAACAGGCAAAAGATGTTACGATCAAGATAAATGCAGATCTAAACGAAGCAAGCAACAAATAGATAATCAAAGCAGTAAAGGCTTATTGTATTTGATGGATCGATGGATGTTGCTTCAATGGAAAGAACAGGTCTCCCTCCACGTTTGAACCAAATCACGATCGAAGCTTTAAATACAATGATGATCTTTGACGTAACAAATTGACAAAAGTAAACGACACTGTTGAATATTTTCTTGACAAGAGAATAGTGGTTTTGAAGAATAGAATAATATTTGCTCAGATGAACGTATCTCAAATAGAAGATGAAGACAGTATTTATAGGCTGACAATGAGCCTTTTCCAACCCTAGAAGGATTCTTTCTTTCCTACGTCTCTTTCTCCACAACTGCCCACGTCCCTTTAAATACGTTAAGTCGGTTCCGATAAAAGTGGGATAAGTTCATTAAAGCTTATCCGCTAAAGCCAGCGCCTTCGTGGTCTTCTGATCAAGTTCTTGAAGCGAATCAATCGGCAAATGTCCTCGGAAACAACAACAAAAACCGAACGCATCATCCTCGTTTGAAGAACGAAAATCGACCAATACAAAAATAAATGTAATAAATATTATTTTAAATATAATTAATACTCCCTCCGTACCATTTTATCTGATATAGTTTGACTTTGCACGGAGCTTAAGAAATAAAGATTGACCTTGTAAAGTTAAAAAAATTGCCCTTGTAAGATGTAAAGAAAAAGTAAGAGAGAGAAGATTGGAGTAATTAAAAAGTTATTGGTAGTTTTTAATGTAAGTAAAGTCCAACAATGGTAGAATAGAAAAAATGCTATTAATTAGTTGTCAAATTAGGCAGTGTATTTTTTATTTTTTGGACAGACCAAAAAGGAAAGTGCGTCATATAAAGTGAGACGGAGGGAGTATTATTTTATTTTATAAAAATAAAAATTTAAGATATTATTTTCTTTTATAAAGTAAATACTGTTAAATATATTTTCTTAATAAAATAAAAAGCTAAGATTTGCGTATTTTTACCTATAACAGTAAATACAACCTAAACATTAGAGCCGCTAAATTTTCTTACAAATCTCACCACTATATAGAGGTGTTACTGTACTGTCCTTATTTATAATATATTCAGTGTTATCATACAAATGGAGTCTAGACTCGAGAGGATGTGATATAAAAAAGGGGAGTTTATTTATAAAGTAAAATAAAGGGGAGCTTGCTGAATTATATCATTTTCGTATTTTTATAGTAGATAATTTTGAGTATTTATATTAATTCACTCATTGACTTGATTATATATCCATATTTTCCAAGTTAATTCTCAACATTGTAGGAGTAAGGAAAAAACGAAAATGTGAACCATTGTATCTAGTTAGTATAAACCAACCATCATATATGCAGAAAAGTAGGTTTATGCAAAAACACAGAAGTTAAGAGAATGTCTCTAATGCTTTATTGTTCCTTTCTCTGTTCTTAATTCGTAATAGACGATGAAAATCATAGAGGTTTATGCAGAATGCAATTAGTCTCATAATTCATATGCCCACTGGTCACTAAACGTAATAAAATATATTTTATCACTATAATAGAACTTTTTAGATTAATAAATAAAACATCGATCTATTCTATTCAACAATGTATTATAGTCGTCTGCTTGTTGCTTTGTTGGAGAGTCGACAATGCCCATGATCCATTCATTCACCACTCTAGAGTATAGACCACGTTCTGATATAAACACTTACCTTGTTACAAAGCTAGTACATCCACTCAATAACCACTTGTCTTTGATTTTATTGCAAACGATCCCACTTTATTCAATAAGCAGAAAAATATATCAAATTAGGCTAAAGGCTTCATTCCTCACATATTAGGACAATCCAGGTAGGAACCTGATACCCTATTCGCATACGCAATACGCAGGCCAGGCCTATATACAGGGTTTAACGTCACATAACCAAACCCTAAATAAATTATATTTATAAGTTGCGCATAACTCACTGAGTACGAATATATAATAAATTCCAGTATCGGGGTCCATTTGACCCTTTAAACTATTAATTGAACTTATAAAAATGATGTCTAATTTTCCAAGTTTTACCGTTAAAATATATTCAAACACATGTAATAAACTCAAATAATATATTAGAATCATTACCTGAATGTTTCGGGGGTAAAAATACTATTTTCCTCCGGCTCCTTTTCTCATTTTCTGGTATTTTTCCACTGTATATTCTCGCGTTTCTCCAATTCTGTTCGTTTCGCTTCTCTGCTTCTGTTTCGTATTACTACTACTACTACTACTACCTGGTCCTTAGCTTAAAGCTAAGGACCCACCGCCTAACCTTAATTTCGTCTTTTTCTCTTTTTTTTTGTTTCCTTTTATTTTATTTTCTTTTCTTAACAAAAATTAAAATAGTACCCCACGATATTCGAAATAATTTCAACTTTTGCATACAAGTTATACAAAATATATGCAACATACTCGCGAAGACGGATTTCAAATCAGGCTCCCGAAACTCAAGATGCATATTTAAATGGAAAAGGTCAAATTATTTAACTTCCGGCATTTTAGCGGAAACTAGCCGAACAACATCGAAATTCACTTTCGAAAGTTTACAAAAATCATAAATAATCATACGAACCTAACGGCACTTTCGGATTTCGAATCGGAGCTCATTCGGCAAAACCGAGCTCGGAAATCTCTTTTTAATATTTATTGCCAATAAAAACTGAAATCTTCTTCCGATACCTACCAAACGAGGTCTGATTTAGCTCAAATTTTACAGACAGGTCCTAATATATATTACGAATATTTTAAAATTATCGGCACGCCAATCGGAGCCCTAACTTCCGAAACGACTGACTGAGGTCGTTTCAGGTTGCAAGTGTTAATACGATTTCAGAAGTGAGATTCTCTATTAACATAAACTTTCCTACCCCTCCCCCCACTTGTTATTACTAGCAAGTACCTTATTAAAATCAACTCCTATTAGCCAAGGCAGTTTATGAAGCTTAGAAATATTAATCAAAATAAAGACAATCTAGTTTTATAATCAGTGCTAGCATAAATGGCAGTAAATAAAAAGTTTTAGTAGAGGGAAGTATCTTTACCAGACCATGGATTTCTTGGACAATAAGGTGAACCTCATCAAGAGTGACAAACCTATTATTCCATAGAATCACGATTCCACCACATCACCCCACTTGTTATCACTAGCAAGTACCTTATTAAAATCAACTCCTATTAGCCAAGGCAGTTTATGAAGCTTAGAAATATTAATCAAAATAACGACAATCTAGTTTTATAATCATTGCTAGCTAAATGGCAGTAAATAAAAAGTTTTAGTAGAGGGAAGTATCTTTACCAGACCATGGATTTCTTGGACACTAAGGTGAACCTCATCAAGAGTGACAAACCTATTATTCCATAGAATCACGATTCCACCATATCTACCATCAACAGGTGTTTCCACCATATTGGTGAAGCCAAAGTCATCTCTAAGATGAGAGTGGTCTTGCATGTGTGTTTCTAGTAATGCAACAAGAACTTGTCGATGATAGTCTAAAGAAGACCTAAAATTTCTACGAAAATCATCAGTGCTAGCACCACACACGTTCCAAATCAAGAAATATGTTGGCCTATTCATTAAAGGGTTTTAGTTCTGGTTCTCCTGGTTCAGCAAAGGTAATGGTGCATTGTCCCTTAAAGTTGGACTCATTACCTTAGCATATTTTCTTACTCTTTGATTTGCGGGGTAACGAATGTCTATTGAGCATTTTTTCATTGAACGGGCAAAAGAGAACATATTTCTTCTCTTGAATTTCTTTGAATATCATAATCATTATTTCGCGTAGACTTACCACACTGACTTGTGGGTTTTCCTATAGAATACATTGGTCTGGATTTGCATTGGCTTGTTCTTGTCCTGGTACAAATGGTTGTTGCATTGGGATCCCTTGAACTGGAACATTGTGGTCCATCTCCATTCGAACTTGCTGGATTAGCCATAAGGCAAAGATTAGTTGGTTGTTGTCTCCCCCTCCCGGATGGTAGAAAGGTAGTTCCAGTAGTTGGTTCATTTGATTAGGTGCTAGAGGAAGTAGTAGGTTTTGATAAAGTATGTGGTCTATGAAGGCTTCCATCCCAAGGCGCATGCCATCCGAAATCATTTGTGCAAGGAAACGAGGGTTTTGGAGAGCCACAACTATTTTCTGGTTGTTCAAGTTGAGATTGAATAGTAGTACATGACCTTGTAGTGCTTGTTCCAGCCAACATTGTGGTTGGGGATCCATTGGTAGTGGTAGTAAAAAGGTGGGTGGTGGGCAATGTGGTTGTGGGGGGTTGTTTTGATTCTGGTTGTTCATGTTTAGATGAGTTTCAAGTCTTGAGTTGATTGAGAGAATAGTGCGTAGTAGTCTTGTTCTCCGATAGGTTGGTCGGTAAATTCACGTGTTACATTTTAAAGTGCATAGTGTTGACAAAGTTACCGATTGTCTAAAATTGGGTTAAAAAAATAACTTTAATTCTCTTTTAAGAGAGAGTCATGTAGTAAATACTAGATCTTATTATATGAGACATAAGCTCCAACAAATGGAGGAGGATTTGAGATTTAAATTTTATACGCTCAGTACGTTGAATTTATTGATCATCTCAATTAGTTGATTGGAACTTTTAATATTTGTTCATATATAATAGGTTTTTTGACACCTATACAAAATAAAAATTATTAAATTATTGGGTTCAACTGGTTTCAAGAGTTTATGCAGTACATCCGGCCTTGCGAATGACTAATTAGGTGGCGAAAAGCTTGAACAAAAAAGGTTTGCAAGAAGCGCAGTACTACTTAAGTCCATCTCATATTATAGATAGTATTTTACATTTTGGATTTTCTAAGTTAGCGCGCGCGCGCGCGCACATATATATATATATATATACATATACGAAGATCTTAGTGAAATATCATTCGACTTTTTTAATCTTCGTAAGTGTCTTTTATGTTGGTTAAATTTTAATTTTAGTTATAATAATACATAATTTTAATTATTTAAAAAATCAGGAAATATTCACCAAAATATTTGGTCAAACTCATTCACGAGTAGGTGACAAATAACCACAAATCAGTTAGTTTTCAATCTAAAACCTAAACACACAAAACTTTGATACACGTACCCCCAACACATTATACAACCAAAGTCATATTAGGTTTCAATGTTTAGACTTAATAGGAATTCTATATCAGCATGTCTAAATTTCACTAATATTTTGGAATTTGATCTAAGTAGTTTTCTACATCTACGAAGACACAAATATTGAATTTGATCACTATTAAATTTGTGTTTAAGATACCTTTTCAATATCGCTTCTTAATACGTTTCTTCTCTATATATACTTTTTTGTCTTGTCTCAGTGTGATCTTTATTTCTTTTTTCATTCTTTCCTTGATTAATTCCTTTAATCTCATATTGCATGTAAACTTTAATACAATTGATGTAAAGTATTATTTTTGGTAAATTCTTTTACTGGCTAATTTTTTAGGACTTTCCAGTTTTGTGTTTAATGGATTGTTAATTACTTGCAGATTGTTGATGATACGAGTTTATGATGTAGTCCAAATTGAGGATGATTCTAAGAGTCGGGCTAAAGAGTTATCGGACCTTCATCAATCTTGGATGATAGCTTGGAGAAAAGAGAACATTTGTCCGGGCAGCATGTTAGTGAATCCAAGGAGCACGTTGGTGAGCGTTGGTTGATAGTTGAGGCCGAGACTTAGAGAGCACGGTGAGCTACTCTACGAGCAGAACTACTCACTTAGATCGCTCGGCGAGATACTCAACGAGCTCCTCGTTGGGAGCTTCAAAAATGGGCAGCAACTTTAGATACTCAACGAGCTCCTCGACGAGCTCTTATTTGATACTTTGCATAGACAATCATAGTTAGGTGAATGACACTTAGTGGGCCCTGCATGGTCGTTTAAATTTAGCCTTTTTCATGGCTGTTCCTTGACATTTTAGGCGTGTAGGGTTTTCCTATAAAAGCCTAACACTTAGTCTTATTTCGGCAGTTCCTAGACATTACGTAAAAACCCAGTCTTTGAGCTTTTCCTATAAACACTTGGAAGATCGTTTCTTCCTGAGTGAAATCAGATTTGAACGTTTTTATCTTTGATCGAATTGTTATCAAGCCACAGGTTCGTCTTGAGGATAGTTCGTGTACTCTAGGTGCTCTTTGGATCCTAACAAAGGGGTGAGTAGACTAGTTCCCACTAAATCCTTTGTTGAATTTTCAATTAGTATCTTGTTTTTATCATTATTCTTGCTTCCATAATTTAGATTGCATCAGTCAGTACCAGAGCTTGGAAAGGGTTTGTTTCTACAACCCCATTCCTATTCTTCGTGCCCTAGTTTTAGGTTCTTAGTTTAGGTTTCCATTAAATTTTCGTTTTATTAAAAAAAAAAGGAAGAAAAACGTGAAAAGAACAAAAACAGACGTGTTTAATTGTTGGTTGATGATACTACATGCTTAGGGTTTGAAATCTTGAACTTTAAGTTGAATCTCGACTTGTTTCTTCAAGAATTTGGCCTTGTTTCTTGGAATCTTGAATAGGTGCTGCGTTCTTGGACTTGTAGAACTAATATTCTTGAGTTCTTGAATTGTTCTTGAACAATTTAGGAAGTTCTTGATTGAGTTCTTGATAAAAATACTAGAACACGTTAGAAACGAGTGAAATAAAACGTGCAGTAAGATTCTTGAAACAATCTTGATTGAATTCTTGAAAGCGTAGTTGAGTTCTTGAAATAAAATCTTTAGAATCTTGAAAGAAGAAAGAGCAGCGTGTTCTTGAACAACTCTTGAGCTTTGAAACGTGATTCTTGGCTAGAAGTTGGTAGTTCTTGATCAACAACTTGCTATTCTTGAGTAGGTTGAAAAATAACTTGATTTGATCTTGAAGTTCCATAGCTTTTGCACGTTGAATTGGTGGGATTGATTGCTGAATTTCTTTGTTGTTTAAGATGCTTGGAACGGCTGCACATAAGGGAAAGAAGGAGGAAAACCTAAGCCTAATCCAAGAGAGAAACAAATCCCAATTCAAAGGGGAGAAGTTTACCCACTTTCCAAATATGGGAATTAGTTTTCCTTTGGTTTTGGGAAAGTATTTGGGCGGCTAATCCTAGGGGAAAGGGAGTGGGAATTTCGGCCATCAAGTGCATTAGGAGTGGAAAAACTTGTCCAAATTTGAGTTGGAAAGCAAGGGAAAGAGGGAAAACTTATCCTACTAAAAAAGGGCTTGTTTTAGGCGCCTATTTAAGGGTAGAAAATCAGATTTTCGTAGGATTTCCTTATTTCTTTGTGAACATCACTTCTAATTAGTAATTCTTCTACTTAAGTTAATTACTAATCCTTGAGCTTGTAGGACTTCGTGCTAAAACTCAGAATTTTCAACTTTCGTAGTTTAATTCTTTGGCTTCCCGTGCTCACTTTAAAAGCTATCCGCCTATAGAGTCACATCAATTCACTCTTCCCGAAGAGAACTTGTGAACTTGTGAACTTGAAGGTCATCGAGAAACTTGATCAATTCTGAGGAAGCCATTTGGAACGAGTTGTGAGATCCTACCTTAAAATTTGAGTGAACCCGAGTGTCATTCAAAATTAAGGGAGTGGGTGAGGTATTTTACTAACCTTAACACATTCTATAGTCTTTAATCGAATTGTTATCAAGTCACAGGTTCGTCTTGAGGATAGTTCGTGTAGTCTAGGTGCTCTTTGGATCCTAGCAAAGGGGTGAGTAGACTAGTTCCTACTAAATCCTTTGTTGAATTTTCAATTAGTGTCTTGTTTTTATCATTGTTCTTGCTTCCATAATTTAGATTGCATCAGTTGGTAGCTGAGATGATGGAAGAAGCGGGCAGCATAATGGAGGTGACAAGAGAGGCATTGATTAGCATTGGAGAAGGAGGGACGCTTGGAGCTAGTTGAGGCCGAGCAGAGCTACACGAGCAGAACTACTCACTTAGAGAGCTCGGTGAGATACTCAACGAGTAGAACTACTCATGGAATAGCAGATAAACATGAGGGTGCTTTCGAGGTCGACATGATTAATATTCTCGCCGAAATGAAAGCAATGAGGACTGATTTGATACATTCCATTGATGCCATTGGAACACGAGATGAAAACCTTGAAAAATCAGCCAGTGCTCAGAAAAATACCGGGGAAGGAACTAGTGATGGTTCGACTGTGAAGCCTGAATAATTTGCTGAGATAGCTCGTCAACAAGAACCATTGCGATGTAAGAACCATGACTCCAAATCTGCTTGTAATGAGCTTAACTTGGGCAATTCTCAAGTAATTATGCCAACACCGAGGTTCCACAAGTTAAAGGTGAGTGTTTGTGGATATAAGGGTTTTAATCTAGAGCTTGACGGCTTGAGTGAACCCATGCTTATTTCATCGAAAGTGGTTAATCTTTTTCACTTAACATGGGTGAGACGAAGGTATCCATATTTCTATGATGGATATAAGGTTGAGTGGAAGGTCAAAGTAATAGTGTCACGAGGAGAATACCTAGAAACGATTTGGTGTGATGTGTGTCCTCTTCAAACATGTGACTTGTGTTTCTGGCAGCCATGGTTCTTACATCGCAATGTTCCATATGTGCGAGATTGGATAAGGCATGTGGTGGACGATGAAGGATGGCCCCTAATGTCATTCCCGCTTACAAAGAAAAGTCCCAATAGTACCTATGTCTCTTTATGCACGTAGATGAGTGTAATAATCAAAAGGAAAAGTTTGGGGGTGAATAATGTAGTTGGGCTGCCACCAAAGAGACAAGAGGATGTAGTTGAAAAGAATACGAGAGAAAAGAAAGGAGAAAAGAGAAGAGGGGAAGTTTTTCACTCTAACGTTATAATTCTTCTTTTTCCTCTAGTTGTTTAAATTCTCTTGCAGGTACCATTGCAAACAAGCTTGGGAGTGAAAACCACTTATTGAAAGTGCAAGAAGAAGGCATTTTAGGGGCTTCCCATGGTGATGTAGGGTTTGCCCATGTTGACTCTAAACTTGAGGAAGACAATGAAGGTAAACAAGGTCAATCTTGTGATCTTCAAGGTAAGTCTACTACACTCAATACTCTAGGAGCTAGTGAAAAGACAGTTAGTGATGAGAGTATGAGTAGTGGTAAATTTTTTTTGGACCCTACATTGTCGCTGCCTTGTAATGGACATTTGGATAAGATTTGTGACGATACACTAGTTGATCTTGAATGTGCTCCCAAAATTAAAACTACTTGTGAGTTTGATGTAATGAAAACTAGTGTTGAAACTTGTGTTAAGGGTCTAGGTATTAAAAATAATGCTTCTAGGGATGTCATTGGCGAAAGATTGCATGCTGTCCTAGAAGTAGAATTTAAATATCACTTGTTTGACCCTGGAATTGAAGGTGTAGAGTCCTTTTCGAGTTCTTTTAATGTCAAAATGGACCATTGTAATGAGACTGAATTATGTGATGAGTTTGGTGCTTTTGACGTCAATGGTGATGTGACTTTAAGTGAGACCTTTCTGTGAATCTATTCTTATGTGGAGATACTTATTTTTTAGATAGTGAATTTGAATTTCTTAACATTCCTTCTTGTGATGGAAATAACTCCTTGTTTGATAGTAGTTCACTTAGTAGAGGCCATTGTCATGAGAAGGGAAGTGTGCATCTTTGTTTAACTCCATCTTTTTCTTTGTGTTGTCCAAATGATAGCTTTGAGCATGGTTGTAATTCTAATTTTAAAAGTATGCTTATTAAAGTGGACACCATTGATGAAGTTACACTATGAAATACTTTTCTTTACTATTTATTTGCCTATGATGAGGGTCATGAGGGTGTTAGGAGTTGTTGTGAGAAGAATGAAAATTCCGGTTGTTACACATGTCTTGATACTTTTGCTTACTCTAGGATAGAGGATAGGAAATGCTTGTATCTCATGATTCATGCTTCTGGTATACTATTGTTGTGATTGGATACATCCTTGTTCCTATCGCTTGTTGTTACAATATAAATTTTGTGAGACGTGTATCATGTTTGATGTGTCAACCTTATTGGTTTTTGACTCGGGAATTGAGCAAAAAATTGGTCACTTGCTTGACTTAGTGGCTTTGGAATAGGCTGGTAAGATGTTCCTGCGTTTTGGTTTGATATGTCCTACTAGTGTTATGTGTAACCTTGGAAAGCACTCCGTGTATTTGAAAGTAATGCAAGTGGAGGGCTGATGCAGGGTAAAATACGCGGAAGCTAAACAACGATATAAACTATGCGGAAGCGATAAAACACAAGATAGATGATATCAAAGATATCGGGAAACAAGGATTGGGGAGTCAAGAAACGAGAAGAAAGAACGGATTAATGAATTCAAGACATGAATTAATAATCCAAAAGGGAGAAATAAAACTCGAACCTTACAAGGAATTCACACTAGTGGTGAATCTCCATAGATTCCAAGTCGTACAAGATTCTTGAAGCCTCGGGCTTCGGACTAGAAAGGCTCGGCCTTCTCTAATTCCCTCTTCTCAAATGTTCATACAATGTAAACTAACTAATGAAATGAAAGGCTAAGTGTGGCTTTTATAGTTTTTCCACACTCCTAGTGAAATGACTAAAATACCCCCAAAGTGGGCTAAGACATAAAAGGCCACTTAAGGGCAAAATAGGAACTTTACACAAAATCCCGTCAAGACAACAGGGGGAGGCGCTCCGCCTCAGAAAGGGAGGCGCTCCGCCTCAGGCTCCTTCAGTGAGAGGCGCTCCGCCTCAGTGGGAGGCGCTCCGCCTCAGGCTGCTCAGCTCTCTGGACTTTTGTAGGCGGTCCGCCTCATCTTTAGGCGCTCCGCCTCTTCCTGGGAGGTATTGATACGGCTCAAAATGGACTCTAAGTGTTCCTCCTTTGTCCGTAGTCGGTCCTCCCTCAAGCGTGCTCAAGTCCATGGCTCCAAATCACTCTCGAACCCTCATCCGAAGGCCTTGACTTGCCACCTTTGTGCTCTTCAAGCTTGGTTCTTGATGGTTGTTGCTTAGGCCAATTTGCCCGGCATCATCCTCCCCTTCTTGAAAGGATTTCGTCCTCGAAATCACACCATCAAAACCTACAATAAAAGTAAGCACAACCAAAATTTCCTACTTCACAAGTAGGTTAGCATTAACAAGAAAAGTGCAAATTGTGTGGAAAACACACTCTTGTGATAGAGCCAAGCATCAACACCCATTAAAAAGCGTATATCCCCAAAGGACACAATAAGTTCTTGGCTCAACAAGAACAAGCACTCAAAATCATAACAAGCAAAGAGATCAAAGTCATGTAACATGTAGCAATCAAATGTCCTATGACCCCTAAGCTTACTATCAACACACCAAGCCTTCAAATCAATTTTATCACAATGTGACACATCGGCTTTGGCATGACCAACACTCAAGGTGTGCTCAACATGTGGGAGGGAGTAAGTAAAATAGTTCAATTCACAACTAACATTGACTACTCCACTCCCCTTCTTAAGAGCATTCTCGCACACACCGAGAGGTACCTCCTCACCTCCAAATATTCCTCCAAGACAACCCTCGTCACTAGACAAACTCCCAAGGGAGGTCTCAAACAATGGATTATCTATAGAGTTAGGCATTCCAATCCATGGAGGTCCAAACTCACAACCTACTCTAGTTTGGTACAATTCACCATTTTCATTGAAGTTGCCATCATACAAAGGATTAGTATAGGCACACTTCTCAAGTTCATTAGCAAGAAAAGGTGAAGTTCTCAAACTAGAGACCACATCTAAACTTGAGGAGTCATCGAACACAAGTCGATCTATCTCATTCTCAAGAGACTCCTCAAGGTTACAACTTTCCTCACTACGACACAAGAAACCACCACTATCAAATAAACAATCAAAGGGAAGAATAGGATAATCATGCAATTCATCTTCTCCTTTATCAAACATGGGTGGGGTGTCATAATAAGGGTCACAAACAAGGTCAACTTCAACATTTTCACTAAAGAGAGGTTCAATGAAAGCCGAGCTCACATCATGATGTGGCTTTTCAATCCTCTCAACTAGTGGTTCATTTTCACACACGAGTTGACCCAAAGGCTCTACAGTAGTTGCAAACACATTATAGTAATGCAAATCATCAACTAGCCTAGAGTTCTCACTAACAACATCACAAGACAAGGAAGTATCATGCTCAAGGAGGGAAGAACTATCACATACCTTTGAAGTGTCATGATTGTCTCCACCTTGTAGCTCACATTCGGCATCTCCTTCACCTTGTCTTCCCATCTCGGAACATGGTTGAGGCTCCATCGGTTTGCCTCCAAGAATCCCTACACAAGAATTCAAACACATAGAAGAAAAAGATAAAGGGTTAAGGTTAGAATAAGGGGTGCCCTCACTCTCAATTTTTCTTTTTCCCTCTTTCTTTTCCCTCATTTTCTTTCCAAGGTCGGGTGTAGATTCGGGTGGCGAAAACTCACTCACATCACTCAACACAACCTCTCCTTTTTCCACTCGAGAGTTGTCACCGGTCGCTCCCTTACTCCTCTCTATCTTTTGTCTCTCAAATTCGGGCGAATTGGGACGAGGCCCAAGAATACCCATAGCTGGAGTAGGTGGACTTTTAACATCAACCCGGAATCTAGGACTTGAAGACTCATCACTTGACGTCTCCTTCTTCTTCATTGGTGAACCACTTGGTTTTGCAACTTGTGGTTGGTTCACCTTGTTGACAATTGCCAACTCTTTTCTTGCACTAGTCCCACCATTGCTTGTGTTTGTAGGACTTCTTGTTTGCACAAATTTCCCAATGGAATGAAGATCTCGCTGCTTGCTCCTTTGCATTGCCAAAGAAGGTGCACTAGTAGGCACTTGGCCCCTTGCCCGATAAGGCACAAAGTCATAAACCCTTTGCCCTATGCCCACAAGATACACATCCTTCATCACACTATATTGCACTCTCTTGCCTTGCAACCATGGCTCACCTAGCAAAATGTCAACATGTTGCATTGGATACACATCACACCACACATAGCATCTATAACTCCTATGAGATAGAAGTACCCGAGCTTCCTTGGAAACCCACACTCCCTCATACTCATAAGGATCCTCTAGCTTACGGCATGGTATCCTCAATTCATCAACCAAAGAAGTGCTAATACAATTGGCATCGGTCTCATCAAGTTTGAGCAAGTATCCTTCAATACCATTTACCTCAACAACAAACCTTCTTTTACCCAAGCGTTGTAGCGTGGCATCCAAGTGAGAAATTGAACGCCCATGAGTGTCAATACCGACAACTTGGGTCTTCCTTATTCCTCCACTAGTGGCAACACCACTAGAATAATTCCCACACGAGTCATAATCTCCACAATCAACATCCGACATCGTTGCAACACCAAAGAACAAAACCTCCCAAAAGTCACTCCCTCACGTGTATCACTCAATATATGAACACTCAAGAGCGAGGCCTTCACAACTTGGGAACCAAGGTGATCACAACTAGTATGTCCAAGTTAAAGTTCGGAATGGAGTTAATGAGACTCAATGGACGGACGGTTATTTAAGTGCGCACTTGAGGCCAAAGAAAGTTCTACGAATCTTCTTTGATTTCTAATCTCCTCTAAGCACGAATACCTAATACGCTAAAGGATTAATGTCTTTCAAGTAGGCCAATTACCTTAGAAACACTAACCAAGAAGCCCGTGGGCGAATAACAATGGAAACCTAGGCAAAAAACTACCCGGGAAAGCCTCAGGACAAGAGGCGCTCCGCCTAGAAAAGTCCAGAGGGCAGCCCAGAGGGAGGCGCTCCGCCTCAAAATGGAGGCGGTCCGCCTAGGGCAATTTCCTGCAACTTTGCGAAAAGCGTTTTGGCTCGTTTCGCACCCAAAAATCCAACGTTTTTCAACCCAATACACAAAATTAATGATACCCAAAGGTGTATACAACTATATTAACTAATCCCCAATGATTTTCAACCTCCAACAAACAACAACAAACTTCGATTCAAGATTGAAGCGCTTTCAAGAAATTTTCAAACTTTTGGGATTTTGATTTTCAAAATTTTGAGTCGTAACACCAAAACGTGATATATGGGTATCAAAACAACGGGAATACTATAAGGAACAAACCCCAATACTTTTTAACACTTGGGGATTCGGTTCCAACCCGATCTACCAAATTTTCTTGAGTTTTCTAATTTTTCAATTTTTTTATTTTTCTTCAATTTTCAAGAACAAACACGACAACAAAAAAGATAAGGATACTACGAACAAGGAACGAGGGTTTGTAAGAATATAACTCGAGCCTTGCTCTGATACCAACTGATGCAGGGTAAAATACGCGGAAGCTAAACAACGATATAAACTATGCGGAAGCGATAAAACACAAGATAGATGATATCAAAGATATCGGGAAACAAGGATTGGGGAGTCAAGAAACGAGAAGAAAGAACGGATTAATGAATTCAAGACATGAATTAATAATCCAAAAGGGAAAAATAAAACTCGAACCTTACAAGGAATTCACACTAGTGGTGAATCTCCATAGATTTCAAGTCGTACAAGATTCTTGAAGCCTCGGGCTTCGGACTAGAAAGGCTCGGCCTTCTCTAATTCCCTCTTCTCAAATGTTCATACAATGTAAACTAACTAATGAAATGAAAGGCTAAGTGTGGCTTTTATAGTTTTTCCACACTCCTAGTGAAAAGACTAAAATACCCCCAAAGTGGGCTAAGACATAAAAGGCAACTTAAGGGCAAAATAGGAACTTTACACAAAATCCCGTCAAGACAACAGGGGGAGGCGCTCCGCCTCAGAAAGGGAGGCGCTCCGCCTCAGGCTCCTTTAGTGAGAGGCGCTCCGCCTCAGTGGGAGGCGCTCCGCCTCAGGCTGCTCAGCTCTCTGGACTTTTGTAGGCGGTCCGCCTCATCTTTAGGCGCTCCGCCTCTTCCTGGGAGGTGTGGATACGGCTCAAAATGGACTCTAAGTGTTCCTCCTTGGTCCGTAGTCGGTCCTCCCTCAAGCGTGCTCAAGTCCATGGCTCCAAATTACTCTCGAACCCTAATCTGAAGGCCTTGACTTGCCACCTTTGTGCTCTTCAAGCTTGGTTCTTGATGTTTGTTGCTTAGGCCAATTTGCCCGGCATCAAGGGCTGTTGGAAAGATACTCCGTGGGAGTTATTATGGTATGCAACCCGAACTTGTAAACTCCATGAGGACGGTATGTTTTCTTGGCTTATGCTTATATTTGGGCTTTCTAAAGCTATGGCGATTAGTGTTATCATTTTTGGGCAGTTTGGTGGCGCCCTTGTGCCATCTCATGGGTGTGTTATTGTGGGGCTATTTGTCTATTGCCTAGCTGAGACTTGGGAGTTATCTAAACTAATTGTTGTCCATATTTTGCAGGAATTAAATTCGAGGACGAATCCTTCCCAAGAGAGAGGGAATGATGTAGATGTAATCCAGGGAGGAGAGAAGATAAATATCCATTGTTGCCGTGTTGATGATGATTTGATTTCGAGGACGAAATCCTTTCAAGAAAGGGAGGATGATGTAGTCCAAATTGAGGGGCTAAGGAGTTATCGGACCTTCATCAATCTTGGATGATAGCTTGGAGAAGAGAGAACATTTGTCCGGGCAGCATGTTAGTGAATCCAAGGAGCACGTTGGTGAGCGTTGGTTGATAGTTGAGGCCGAGACTTAGAGAGCACGGCGAGCTACTCCACGAGCAGAACTACTCACTTAGAGAGCTCGGCGAGATACTCAACGAGCTCCTTGTTGGGAGCTTCAAAACAGGCAGCAACTTTAGATACTCAACGAGCTCCTCGTTGGGAGCTTCAAAAACGGGCAGCAACTTAAGATACTCAACAAGCTCCTCGACGAGCTCTTATTTGATACTTTGCATAGACGATCATAGTTAGGTGAATGACACTTAATGGGCCCTGTGTGGTCGTTTAAATTTAGCCTTTTTTCATGGCTGTTCTTTGACATTTTAGGTGTGTTGGGTTTTCCTATAAAAGCCTAACACTTAGTCTTATTTGAGCAGTTCCTAGACATTACGTAAAAACACAGTCTTTGAGCTTTTTCTATAAACACTTGGAAAATCGTTTCTTCTTGAGTGAAATCAGATTTGAACGTTTTTCTCTTTGATCGAATTGTTATCAAGCCACAGGTTCTTCTTGAGGATAGTTCGTGTAGTCTAGGTGCTCTTTGGATCCTAACAAAGGTGTGAGTAGACTAGTTCCTACTAAATCCTTTGTTGAATTTTCAATTAGTGTCTTGCTTTTAACATTGTTCTTACTTCCATAATTTAGATTGCATCAGTTTATAAGAATGATAAACTAATAAATTGAATTTTTTAATTTTTAGATTTGATTGATTTATATTCAATCTCTTTTTAAAAATTTCTAGGGATTCACAAAAGGATGTAAGATGAAACATGGGAAGAACGTTGTTTTGAAGAAACTCATGTAAGTGCTATTTATATCTCTTTTTTGTTTCTTTTTTTTTGGACTAATGAATTAATCCATCTCTCTATTCACTTAATTTTTTATAGCATAACAAGTATATTTTGGATCATAACTTGGGGATTAATATTTTCTGAGTCCAAATTAGGGGACAATATCAAATTTAAGAGACCTGCCGTATTTATAATGTCTTTTGTTTTGAGTCATGGAGATAATTGATAGCATCACAAGGTTTTCTATATATACTTCAAGAAATTAATGAAGAGAGGCTTCTAGATATTATGATTCATATGAAATCCAAGTTTGAGGGGTGCGTATTTCTACACCTTGAGGAATCTGTTATATATATGTTCTTGCCTGAACTAATTTAATCAGCATGATATAATTTTTTAGTGTTGTGATATTTATCTTTTCTATGATTATTTGGTTTTGTGATATTTATATTTTCTAATCACTAGGACTTTGAATTCACCTACATGATTTTGTCTCATAAAGAAATATTTTAGAATTAGAAGGGAACAATCAAGTCGCAAACTCTTCTCGCCCACAATGATGAACAAGATTGCATCATGCCATATGAATCTTATTGAAGCATCGTTCACATGACATTAGGGATGTGAATCCTATTGAAGTATCTTATGAACGATTGAGGTATACTAAATTTTTTTCTTTTTTTTTTTGTGCAGGCTTAATTTGTAGTTCCTTTTATGTTTGGTTCCTTGATGATGAAGAAAGAATGTGTCATGCCTTTTGGAATTTCAATCAAATATGTAAATCATTGGACTCACAAATAAGCTCTGATGTCTTAGATTTGTGATTAGTATCACAGGGCTACGCTACAATATCGGAGCGGGTATAAATCTTCAATCATTATAATATTACTTATTGCAAAGCTCAATTTCTCTTAATATTAATTACCTTGTTCTTCTTCTACTTCTATTCAATTTTTGTTAATTATATTACAATGTTGATAACTAAATCACTTTATTCTTAAGCAAAGTAGAATGGAGCAGAGACTGGACGGATATCAATTAATTTAGTTTCATATCATCATGTTTGAATTAATTTATTTTTTCTAATTTCCGCAGACTGTCATTGTTATCATTATCTTATTGGAAAGAATTAAAATTATGAAAGCCCTATATTAAAAGTATGAAGGTTTTGATGAAATGTTGATAGACTTTTTTATCTATCACAAGTGTATTTCGAGTTGAATAAAATTATAATTTTAATTATACAGATAATTACAAAACAAGTATAGAAAATTTTACCAAAATCTCACGGTAAAAATAAAAAGCTCACACTTATTTCAACTAACTTAGATTTCAGTTGTGCATTAAGTATATACAGCATCAACAAGTTAGAAGAATTTTTGCAGATGAACTTTAGTGGTGCTGCGGAGTTCTAAGATGTTATTGATCCTATCGAGGTTATTTCCTTCGTCCCTTTATGTCATTACATATCTTTACGTGTTTTAAATATACTTACTTCCTAGAATCTTAAATTATTTTCTCTTTTATTATAGCTTAAATGCTTCAAAGTATCACAAATATAACGTCATTTAACTTTGAATAATTAAACAAGAAATATAGTTCTTTATGTGAGTCTTTCTCAAATTTTTCTTTTGCTTCTTCAATTAATAAGTGGTATTTCGTGTACTCAAGATAAAATTATATTGGACTACGTTAAAGGATGCTGATTCAGTTGATAAAGAGAGGAGAATGATCGGATGAGCAAATAAAGATAAGTAAATGATTAAGTTTCGTATTGCAGACACTAAAAATTTATTAAATTAGTCCATAAAAATTGGACTAGGATTCTACAAGATTAGCCCATTAGGATTACTTGGAGGCTACTCCACCAAACCCTAAGCCACACCTATATAAAGGGCTCCATATTTTGTAGCAAAAACATCTCAAAAATATTAAGGGATCACAAAAGACAAGACACCAAATGTCTTTCAAGCCACTTCTTGATAATCAAATCTATCAAGAAGATCTATATCATCCTACATTCGAGAAACACGCTATTCTAGCTCTCGAATTGTGGATAAATATTTAGGGAGAAGAATCAAGTGATAAACAAAATTGTACCTACAATTCTGATGAATAATATATCCTTCTTTTCTTTATTTGTTTGTGGTTGCAATTTATTTTCCATACTTATGAAAATTTATTGCAAAAAAAATTGGCACGCCCAGTGGGATCAGTTCTGCCCTGCATCTCTTCTCTCACAAGCAAAAAAGACGTCTTCAAAAATGGATGTGGGGGAAAGATCTCCAATACTTCAAATCTTGTCTTCGCATCTCCAACTCAAACAAGACTTGAAGTGGGGATATTTGTAGACGTCAAAATTTTGTTAGATTTTCAAAATTTAGGTTAATCTCTTATATGGGCTTCTTCAACCCTAAAGGTTAATTCTACGTTTCTTAGAGGCTACTCCACTTTAAACCCTAGCTTACTCCTATATAAAGGGTCACATATTCCCTTTAAAGAGCATCTCAAAAATATCAAGAGATCACAAAAGACAAGACACTAAATGTCTTTCAAGCCACTTCTTGATAATCAAATCTGTCAAGAAGATCTATTTCATCGTACATTTGGAAACACGCTATTCTAGCCCTCTCGGATTTTGGATAAATATTTTGGAAGAAGAATCAAGGGAATACACAAAGTTATACCTACAATTGTTTGTAACAAGTAAATTCGCGTCAAGAAAATAAATACCGAGACAAGAAAATATCGTAACAAATATAGTATTTGATTTCAATATATGAGTAGTATAATCTCTATAATTCCTCTGATTCGCCTTTTCAAATACAAGTTTTTAAGTAATGATCCAAGGGCTTTTGAGCTTGATCTTGAACCTTCCTTTTAATTCTTGAATCTTCCTTTATGCTTGAATCCTTAGAACTTGTAGAAATTCTTTGCAGCTTTTAAGAAACTTGTAGTGTTTGATCCACGAGCTCCTTGTTTCTTCTTGTTATGAATTCCTCTTGCTCTTGATTTCTGATCCCCTCAAATGAGAGGTTTGACCCCTTTATATTGATATGGGATGGAGAGGGCTCCAAGAAGAACTAACTGGCCTTGGTCCATAGACCGGCCAATCAAATTTAAGTAGTGACAAGGCCGCATTTGATTGGCCAAAACATGTCACTTGTACACATGGCACATTTTTATTGGCCATTTCGATTTGACTAGGATTTCCATGTTATTGGCATATGACACAAATCCAAATTTATGGGATTTGTAGACATCAAAATTTTGTTAGATTTGCAAAATTTAGGTTAATCTATTATATGGGCTTCTTCAACCCTAATGGTTAATTCTAGGTTTCTTAGAGGCTACTACACTTTAAACCCTAGCTTACTCCTATATAAAGGGTTACATATTCCTTTTAAAGAGCATCTCAAAAATATCAAGAGATCACAAAAGACAAGACACCAAATGTCTTTCAAGCCACTTCTTGATAATTAAATATGTCAAGAAGATCTATTTCATCCTACATTCGGGAAACACGCTATTCTAGCCCTCTCGGATTATGGATAAATATTTAGGGAGAAGAATCAAGGAAATACACAGAGTTGTACCTACAATTGTGATGAATAATAGTAAATCCCATTCTTCTTTATTTGTATTGTGATTGCAATTTATTTTCCATACTTATGCAAATTTGTTGCAAACAAATTGGCACGCCCGGTGGGACCAGTTTTGCCCTTCATCTCTTCTCTCACAAGTAAAAGCGAGTTTACAACAATGGTGGCCAAATGTGGGGCAAGATCTCCAATACTTCAAATCTTGTCTTCGCATATCCACTCAAACAAGACTTGAAATGGGGGCATTTGTAGACACTGAAATTTTACAAATATTAGGGTTTCTACAAGGTGACCCCATTAGGTTTACTTGAAGGCTACTCCACTTAAAACCCTACATCACACCTATAAAAGGGGTCACATGTTCTCTTAGAAGACATCTCTCAAAATGAGATCATCTCAAATCCATAAATTTGGGATAGGCAGAAACATTCAAGACAGCAAATATGTCTTTCTAGCTTCTTTTTGATCATCAAATACATCAAGGAGATTTAAATCATCCTACGTTTGAGAAATACGCCGCGAAGGCCCTCGAATTATGGATAACAAATAGGAGGGAAGAATCAAGGAGTTATCAGAATTGTACTCACATATTTTATGAATAAAAATATATTTCTTTATGTTGTTTGTAATTGTTTAAATTTTATTGCAAACACATATATTTCATTTTCCCTTACTTTGCTTCTCTTGGTATGTTCATACATTTTCTTTTTCTATACTGCAAGGTTCTCAGATTGAAGTTGCTCCTTATACTATGAGGACAAGTTCTTCCTTGCAAATGATATATTCGTATATACTATTCCTGAGTCTAAAATTGTTCTTCTTACATGATTGATAGCATCATTTATGGAGAACTAGATCGAGATAAAGATGGTCAAAGAGTAGCGAAAAGTATTTTTGATAAAATTAATCTATCAATGTAATTGTATTTTTACATACCATTACAAGCAACACAATCAAACTATGTTGTAACATTTTTACTAAAATTTTATCTATCCATTTTTTCGAAGGAACTCTTATGAGAAAGTAATTTCTTACACTTCTCATAGAATATCGAAATGCAGGATATTGCATTTTGTGACTGCAATGTTTGTTCTCTATGAAACTTAGTACTTTTGTATTGAGAATGCTAGCTAGGCGCACGATATGGTGTAGACTTATGTCACAAATGCACATAGAAAGGCTTAAATGAAAGAATTGTGAAGTTACTACACAATACAAAATGAGCTCACACATTAATTTCATCTCATGAAGTTTCTAGCACTTCAAAGAAAGAACCGATGCAGAAAAGATTGAGATCAATGAGGAGGAAATAAATGACAATTAGAGTATGAAAAGGATAGAACTAGAATTGAGAGAAGTGAGCGAGTTGCCGAAAGAAAAAAATACACTGCAAGCATAAAAAGTGTAATCACCTAATTTTGGCACACAAACAAAAAAAATTTCAAAACTTGCCAAGCTCATTTCCTAGGAGTTTTCTTTCGAATTTTCCTAAAATTTTAGTCATATTTTTTTAGTCTAACTAATGAGCGGAAAAAATGCAAAAAAAAAAAAAAAAAAAAAAAAAAAAAAAAAAAAAATTAAAAAAAAAATTAAAAATATGGTTGATTTTGTTGTCAATGTGTTTAATTGTGTAGTTTCATATGATTAGGATTTTGTGTATATTAAGTAGGCTATTATAATTCATTTGTGTTACGTTTAATAGTTTTGGGCTACTTGAAATCAGATTATAGAGAGATCCAGCCAAACTCAATTCCCACCTGACCCGGCCTATATCACTTCATACAAAATCAGTTTTCTTTTCCATTTTTGGCATGTCTCCACAAACTCACACATCCAAGGCAAACCCTTGCCATTTTTAACAAACTCCACCGGAAATCGCCCCACCTGTATGCCACCACTTCTCCGCCGGCAGTCCACCGTCAGACCACCGGCCGCCGCCGCCGGGAAACTACAAAAACACATCCCCAAACTCGCCCAGACCCCCTCGTCACGTATCCACCATTATTTTTGCCAAATTCTCGCTCATTCTTCTTAGATCGGGTTTTAAAGGTCCTACTCCGGTGATTTCTTGATTTCCTCCGGCCAAAATTTACATGTCCAGTCTCGTCTTCCTCTCCACGTTCTCGTCGTATATACCAATTGGCCGGAAACATCCTCCATCAAAAATCGAATGGAAACAGTTTTGGAACCCGTTGCTTGTGTATTTCTCGTACTTCTATCTTCCACTCTTCTCTTGTTCTAGTGTGTGTGTACATATATATATATACACATAAAAATATAAAATATCATTTAAAAAAACTTAAGCTCCACTAAGTTTAATTAAACCATTCTTGTTCCCCTTTAAAACATGTAAGAAATAAATACACTAATAGAGTCACTCACTCTACTCATTGCTAGTTAAAAAAAAAATACTACTAAAAGATAAAGGTGGAAAAGGAGCATAAGACGACTAGGAGCCCGTTTGAGTGAGTTTAAAAGTGACTTATAAGCTTATAAGCTCATTAATATATGTGTGTCACTTTTTGAGAAGCTAGGAAATTGTAACTTCTCAAAAAATAGCTTTTAAGTCACTCTTTGATTTATAAGCCACTTAAAATAAGCTGCTTATAAGCCCATCCAAACAGACTCTAGGAAGTAGCTCGTGAAAAGGACACCACCTTTAAGCTTTGCTTTCGGGACCTTGCATTAATGTTCAATTATTATTTTTACCTCGTTTGAGGCCAAAAGATGTTTTGACTTTCTAGACATTTTGTTTGCATTATTGCTTAGTGATTATCAAAATTAATGAGATTTCCTCCTGATTAAACCTATTCTAAGGTAGTCTCTGTATAAAATGACCAAACCTATATTTTTATATTAAATTTATAAAAGTTTAAAAGTAATATTAATTCATTTATAACTTCAAAGTGAGAATGATACAAAGGCAATGTTCCTTTCTAAAATAGACCGGATTGATAAGAAAAGCAAAACTAGATACGTTGTAATTCCTATACATGTCAATAAACTCTATCTAAAAGTACACTCTCATAGTAAAATACTTTCCGTCGTGGTGAGAGAACTAAATTGATATGCTATATAGATTGATAGCTCGATACTGATTTTATATATATGACTACAACCACATATAAGTAAAATCTTTAAAGAAAAATGTAAATAACTTTTGAAGCTATATGGATAGTGGACAAACTAACTTACGTAAATATGATAAGAAAATACAAAGGAGGAAAAGCAAATCTATGCAAAGTAAAGAATAACATTAAATACGGTACATTTTACAGTTCCTCGTTTATTTTTTTTGCTAGTTTTTGGGCATGCACTTGCGCGTGGATCTTTATAAATTAAATTAGATTTGAGATACAAACTTTTTAAATAGCTAATCTTTAATGTGATTATACATTTTTTTTATTGAACTATTTTTTTTTTTTTTTGTAAATAATAATTGAAAGGTCTAACAACATCTAAAGGGTAAAATGGTCACTTACTTTTTACCTAAGGGATTGACTCTTTATAATAGTATGATAAATATTCTGTAGACAGATAAATCAGAAACTACGTTAATTACAGAAGCACGCGTTTACTGGCTCTATTTTATTTAATGGCTAGTATTTAAATATATAATATATCGCTTTTGGAACAGAGAAAGAGTAGTCTTATAATGAGCAATCTTAAGTGGACCAATTGGCTATATTCTTCGAAGTTATGCAATGGGCGGTTGTGATGAAAGGAGTAAGTAGCCAAAGCATGTGATGTATGGAAAAGCACAAAATAGTGCAAGTCATATATTACCAGCCAAGCCTTTTCGTTTCTTCTTCCACTCCATCTCTGATTGAGGAATCTGATTAATCTAAGATTCTCGTTCGAAAGTTTCACTTTAGAAAGTAAATCGTTCATATTAAAAATAATTTTACTACAAAGTTGAACTCAAAATTTTTAATTAAGAATAAAAAAATATTTACCATTCTACTATAAACTTTATAATTTATAATACGAGATTTTTGGTTATATTCACTTGTTGTATTTTAAATTTCTATCCTTACCCAAAAAACCAAGAAGAAAAAGAATAAAAGAGTAAAATTATGAGTTCGTGAAACCCAACTTACAGGTGCCTCAGCCGACCAATTTGGACACCTTCTTTCCATGTTCTTCACCCCCGATATTTCCCTTTCTCGTGTCCTTTTCCTTTTTCTTTTGGAAAAGGATGATTTGTAAATTGAAGAGGACAAACAAGAGAAGGTTATAACAATTGTTGAGATTTGCAAATGCATGTATTGGGGAAAAATTGGCTTGTTACGCCTCAGACGCTTTGATTCAAAGTACACCGAACAGAGGTTCGCAAGTCAGGGCTCGAAGCAATCGATAAAATCACCGGAGCGATCAATCAAAGTCGTAGTTTGTAACATATATCGGTGAATGATCACCTCGGAGAATGACCACCTCGGTCGATCAGTCAGTTCACATCCACGAGGTCGATGACTTAAGCTTCGGTGGATCACCTCAGCCTCAGTGGTAAAACCGCCCACGATCTCAGTCCACTAACTCCACCTCTAAAGAGGGAGAAACGTGGGTGAAGCAGTGGGGGGATGTGAGATAGATAGCTTGTATTTATTTGTCTATAAATAGCATTTCATTTCATGTTGTAATGATCTAGAAATACTTGCTAGAACTCTGGAAAAATTTGTACTCACCTTCATATATTGGAAATCCTAAATCGGTTTAGGCCTTACATTGCATCGCTTAAATAGAGAGAGATTACATTTTTCTCTAGTTTATTTTAACTGTCTAAGGTTTTAATGTGCTCTTTAATAAATAAGTTAGTACATGATGTAATTTTTAAATTATCCTGATTTGTTTCTTAACTATTAAAGTGTAATTATGCTTAATCACTGTTATTCTTTACTAGCAAGAGTTCTTGGGAAAAAAAATTATTTTAGATTTCTAGAGCGACAATCATGTTTTTTTTTTTTTTTTTTTTTTTTTTTTGAGGTGCTAAGCCGCCAATTTTGAAACTATTATGCTGGCTATATTTTTGGTTACTGTCGTTTTGTTTTAAATTTTTTCGATTTCCTTTTGAAGTTGCTCTGAAGTTTAGAAATTACATAAATTCAGATCAATCACCATGAGATCAAGGACTTTGGGCTCATGTAAAGATGAGTTTTTGGTAGGGTTGGGGTTGGACAGGTGTTTTCAAATCAGTTGTTGATGGTTAAGTCCCATTAAGTAGTGTAGTAATGAAGTAGTACAAACAAGGTGAATTTTGGTTGTTGACTCTTGAATATACCACGAGGGGGGCATTAAGTACATATTTCACGTGGACAGTCTTCTCGACATCCTTATAACTTATATATCTTTCTTTTTAAGCAAAAATTTTAACCATTCAAATGTATATATGTGTTGGCCTAAATATGGACAGGTCAACAAATCAAATTTGCATTGGATTTAACTGATAATTTATTTGTATCAAAGTATTGTTCGAGCTTGGAACTGAGCCAAGACTGGGCGAAATACTTAAAAAATAACGAGGCAAGAAATAATTAGTATAATAAACGAGACAACAAATAGAAAATAGAGTCGAATATTGTATTGATTGTCCCCTGTTGTTTACAGATGAATCCTATTTGTAATCAGGAGAAAAAATGACGTTATAAATATCATAATTGTACCTTTATGGCCATTGCTCCGTGTTTAATCTTGATTGGCCCATGATCTTTCTTTTAATTGCTAGAGCAACAGTCGACGGTTATAGGGAACGACCCTCGTCTCCCGAGGTGTGACATCTGCTTGAGGTTACGAGGTTTTTCTTCGAGCTTAGTGCTTTGAGCTCGCTTCCCCTTGTTTCCTAAGGCAGTTTTCTGGGGCGAGGAACCATGCAATCTCTCCTCGGGAGTTTGCCTCGTGGCGCAATCTTCATGTTGCACTTCGAGGTACTACTCGAGACTTTGGTGATTTTTTATGAAATACAGATAGTCGCCCCACTCCTCGAGAGGTTGCCAAATCTGTCGGGGAGTGGAATGAACTTTAGGCGGGAGATTGACGTGGTTGTTTTTGCGGCGGTTGTCACTTCGAATTCCCATCAATCATCCGTGGCGATTGCTGATTGGGCGCCTTTTCCTATTTTGACTTTCCCATGCGGCTGTAATCATGACGCTTTTTAACCTATATATAGTTGAACCTTGCCTTCTTCTTACTTCTTCTTGCCTTCAACAGTAAAACTCTTGTATTTTCTCCCAAAAGATCTTCGAAAGAAAGATGTCCCAACAAAATTCATCACGTTCTCCTCCTTCCCTCGTCGACACTATGATTTTTGGTGGGGAAATAGTTAATGTCCCTGAACTGCTGGACGTTGTTGTTCCTCCTGGCTTCAACATGGAGGATCTTACTTGTCCTAGTGGTGTGGATCAAGAACACCAATTAGCTATGGCTAGGACCGCCAGAGTAGTTATGACGGAGGAGGAGGAAGTCGCCACGAAGGATGTGGGCGACGATGAACTCATTTCTGACGACTTGGAACTCAAGCCCCACCACGTCACTCTGTCAAAAATTGATCTTTCGAAGGATTTTGTTACCCAGCTACAAACTGAATCGAAGGCTAGGAGGAGAAGGAACATTCCTGTGGGGGATACACCAAGCTTGATTACTCAGGCGAACATTCATCTAGTTCGCTCTGATTGCCACTGGGGCCCCGAGGTGAGGGTTGGTATCCCCACCTCTAAGAGCTGAGTGTGTGATCGAGTCGAGGGGCGTTCCTTTGTTTTCACTTATCCTTTCGCGATTGGTTTCTCTCTCCCTATCCCCGAAGTGTTGGATAATTTTTGTCGAACCTTCCAAGTGTGTCTAGCCCAGGTTGGACCTGGGTTATGGAGGCACATCCAGTGCCTCGAGTTTTGAGTAAATTAGCGGGGGTACCTTTCACCCTTGATCATCTCTTGTATCTATTTTCCCCCACCCTTCATAAGGATGGAGTCGTTCAGCTCAAAAAATGGGGCTCGTACTCGCTGATTACGAAAAACGAGGATCTCGAGCACCGTGGGTGGAACGAGCGCTTCGTCCTCTTACCCACCGATCTTTTCTCCTTGAAGCCTGATTTCCCCGAGCAGTGGAATCGAGCCCTCATTCGTTTATTTTTATTTTACTCTTTTCTTTTTCTGACTCCCTGTTCTTATCTCTTTAGTCAAGGCGGTCCCGATTGTTCGCCCAAAGAACTTGGTTCAATGGATTCAGGCCATTATTGATGCCAAACCTAGGCCAGAGAGGTCGTGGATGGTTTTGGCTGCTTTGGATGAGAACCAATGGGCATGTAAATGGCATGGTGAGCTATTTTCTACCCAACCTTTAAGACTGGTCTAGTTTTTTGAGGCATTGTGCTTTGATGCCTCACTATCTTTTCTTTGTTGTAGGACTCCCCAAGAGGGAGATCACTGCGCCGAAGGAGAGGAAACGAAAGAAGGAGAGGAAGGACAAGAAAGAGGAGGTTCCCGAGGTTGGAGATGCTTTGAATGCCCTCGAAAATTTGATTGGAAACTTTCGAGGGGGAAAGGTGGAAAGGAAAAAGATAAAGAAAAGAAAGAGATGGCTCCCGAAGGGTCACCGGACCTTGGGGCCAAAACAGGTCAAGTATTTTTCCCTTTGTTTTCACCTTTCGTTTCGTTTGTTCCATTTATCACCTCCTTCCTTTCTTCTTTCAGTTTTGAGGAAGAAGGAGTTGTCCTCGGGGGAACTCCGGAAGCAAAGCAGGCTAGATTCGAGCCTGCCCCATTTCCTGAACTCACTCCTAATGGCGAGGCAGAGTTAAGACGGGATGAAGTTGTGGTTCCCTCTACTCATGAGCCTGAACCAGTTCAGGTTGCTGATAAAGACATGGGGAACATTCACCCCCCCTCTTCAGCAAAAATGAAAGAGGACGAGGCTGGGCCATCTCGAGTGGGGGAACAAGACTCCTCGAGCCGCCTCTAAGCCTGCTCCTGATGTGTCTTGTTAGAGGCAGTTTCGCTATATTAAGATTCCTTCAGAGCTTTGTCTTCTAGATGGCGACATCCAATTCCCGAGGCTTGTGGACTCTTAGGTCCTAAGGAATGCGATCGTCCTAAGAAGTCTCCTATCTCTTATTTGATGGCTGATGCTGCTCAGCATGCCATTCGTGTATGCTTTCTCTAATTTTCCCTTTCCAATTGGCATTTTGCTTCCTTCTCTATCAGGGCTGCCGAGATAGAGTGCAGCCTAGACGAAAAGCTTCGGTAGTTAAAGGCTGGATGGAGGCGAGAGCGAGCGAGTCTCGAGGCCCAGATGAGTGGCCTTTACAAGGAGTTAACGAATGCGAGGCTCGAGTTAGAGCAAGCTAAAAATGTTGCCAACAAGTCTGACCTCGAGAGGATCAAGGCCCTCGAGGCTAAATCTATCGTTGAAGGAAAGATGGCCCATTTCAAAGAACTTTGTGACACTGAGCTGAACAATATAAAAAACGAGGCTCAGTCAGCTATTAATGAGAGGGCCAAGAAGTTTCATGCAGACTTAAAGCGGAAGATGCTTAAGATGAATGAAATGGCCACGGAGAAAGAATATTTGGCTAAGAAAAAGAGTCAGCTCGAGAGCAAAGTCAAGTGCCTGAGAGGCAAGGCTGATTCTTTCTCCTCGAGGCGGAGAATGAGGAGGACTCGGGCAAAAGTTGATAAAAATTGGGTCGTTATTCAGATGAGGCTAAAGACTCTGAAGGAGTGTCGCGGCGGAGTTGACCTTAATGCCGAGATTGCCAAGGCCGAGAGCGATGCTGTCGTGGCCCAAAAGCTGATGGAAAATCTCCCTTCTAGCAGCGAGAGTTCAGACGAGGGAGATGATGACTCCGAAGCGAAGGCTTAGAGTAGTGCTTTTGTTTCTTTTTTGGTTAAGGCCTTCGTTCCGTTTACCTTGTAAACTTTGGGCCCTCGAGCCTTTTTTTTAATTAATGGAAATTCCCTTTATGGAAATATTGAATTTTCTTGCAAGACTTTTTCATTGATTCGAGCTAGCTTTAGACAACGTCTCGCCCTCGATCCGTAGGCTTAACTTATGACTAGCTATGCATGTTCAAATGAGAATAAAAAGATGACGAATCGAAGTTTATTCCATTGATTAGATCTGCATGCCTTTATTACAATAGATGCCTGGTTATGACATGACTTAGAAGAAGGAAACTAGAATAGCATGAGTTTATTCGAGCAAGTCCTAAGGGTAATCCTTAGGCGAGGTAATTGCTCGTGCATCGAGGGCTTTGCCTGGCGAAGTCCTCGGTTGTTGAGTCTTTGCTCGCTGCTATTTTCTTGGCCCGATCGAGGTGACTATACTCTTCATTGCGATTGAATAACACTCTCGTACTAGTCGTTGTTCTCCTTGGATGGCTCTTACCCCCCATGGAGTTAGGAACTTGATCACTTGATCCAAAGTAGATGGCACAATCTCCATTTCGTAAATCCAAGGTCTTCCAAGAATGACGTTGTAAGCTATATCCTCGGCCATAACCTGGAAGGTGGTTTTCTGGTTCACTCCCTCTGCACTAGTTGTAAGGGTTATTTCTCCCAAAGTCTTCTCGGTGGAGTTGTTGAACCCTATCAGTATGGTCGCCTTTGGGACGACTAGGTCTTTTAACCATATTTTTTTATCGTGCCATAGTTGATGATGTTCACCGAGCTACCTGGATCAACTAGAGCTCGTTTGACATCACAGTCATTGACCCTAAGCGTGATCACTAGTGCGTCGTGATGGGGAACATCATCCCACCGCAATCTTCTTTGCTAAATACTATCTCTTTGCTTGACTCACCAGCTCTTGCTCTCTTCTCCACCGTAACGGACGATTTTGACACTTTCTTTGCTGCAACAAAGTTTACTCCATTCACCTCCGAGCCCCCAGTGATGACATTCATTACCCTCTGCGGTAACTGTGTTCGAGGTTGTTTCTCTTCTCTTCTGTTCTTCGAGTAATTGTGCTTCCCTTTATCGCTTAGGTATTCTGCTAACACCCCCTTCTTGAGCAGGTGTGCCACCTCGAGGCGCAATGCTTTGCAATCTTCAGTTGCGTGCCCGTAGTCCATGTGAAATTCACAATGCTGAGTTTGGTCTCTTTTACTCGGGGGCGTTCTCATGTCTTTGGGTAGCCTCACTCCTTGATCAGTTATCCTCTTGATCGCGTTCACTAGCTCGGAAGTGGATATATTGAAATTGTACTCAGAGATTTGGGGCAGATCTTTCTCATTGGAGACCAAAGATGGGCCCGAGGATTTTTGGTTAAAGGATGATCCAGTTTTTCCTCTGAGCCTTTGGCTCACGTGCTGATGCCCCCCCAGGCGTTGACTTACGTGTTGCCTTTGAGTTTCGTTGTACAACTTGTATTGACCTTTTGAATTCCCTCGTGATGCATCGGCGAGTCGAGAGGACTCGGATCGACCTCGGTAGGAATGGCCTCGACCTATTCTTCTCCACTATGCTTCCTCGAGCCTGATCTTCGCCGTGGCTTGGTCATGCAATTCGTCCCAAGTCCAAGCTTGCCACTGCTGGAGCTCTTTTTTCAGCTCAGCTGCAGCCTCTAAATTGCTCACATTAAGGTTCTTTTCAAAAGCCATGACTGCCAAGTTGTCATCCATTTTGGGTATGTCCATCCTCTCGGCCTGAAAGCGCTCGAGAAAGTCTTTGATGGGCTCGAGATATCCTTGTTTTATGTCGAAGATGTCCTCTTTTCTTTTAAGGATCTTTTAGGCCCCATTGTGAGCTCTAATGAACATGTCTGCCAGTTCATCGAAGCTAGAAATGGACTTAGAAGGGGAGCATGTACCAACGTAATGCCTCTTTTTCCAGGGTGTCGGCGAATTTCTTCAAGAACATGGATCCTTTTCAATTGGGGTTAGATCGTTGCTTTTAACCATGGCCATGTATTACGTAAAATGGTCAACTGGGTCCATCGTTCAGTCATACTTCTTCAAAATTTTTAATTTGAAATGATTTGGGACGGGTGCTGGAGCAGCTTCAGGCTTGAAGGGTAGTTGGCGACATTTTTCAATGTTCAGAGCTCATTGGGGTTTGCGGACCCCTGGCACATTTTCGAGTCGTTTCTCCATGCTAGCCTCGAATTCCTTCTTATATTTTTCGAAGTCAGGTGCGACGCTCATTTGAGACGTGGTGGGTGATGCGATCCGGATTGGTACTCTAAGCCGTGGAGGGTTCATGCTCGACATCCGGAGCTTGGAGTGTTTTAAGAGGGCTGGAAAGAAAGAGCCAATTCAAAAGGATGGCCAAATGAGTAAAATGCAAGGCTGCAGGATTCTGGATTCTAGATTTTTTGGGTATGCTTCACGATCGCGATGCCATGAGCGCATTCGCGCAGAAAGACTCAATCAGAGTCCGCGATCGCGAAAGACATAACGCGGTCGCGAGGAGATCTCAGCATACATAGCGCGATCGCGAGACCACGTTCGCGATCGCGATGAAAGGCGCCCTGGCAGATTCTCAGAATAAACACTAGGGGCTCTTTAGTCCATTTATCATTGTCATTACCTAGCTACTATAAATAGCCTAATGTAGTGTTTATTAATTAGTTAGACTTTGATGATGAATATGAATGCGAGTGAACAATGGCTAAGCATATTGCTAGAGCACTTTATTTCCTTGGTTTGCAATTGAATGTTGATTCAATTGAGGACTAAATAGTATAGGTTCTTTTTGGTTGTTATCTTACGGGGGTGATTAGGTCACTTTTTCCTAATCCACTTCCTTAATTCCAAATCAATTCAAATTGGGTCTTGCTTTTATCATTTTAATTCCTTGTTATTTTTCTAATCCTAGTTAGGATCATATCATTTGGTATCAGAGCACGGATTGGTGTTTGTTCTTACAAACACTATCTAGGTTTTGAATATCAAAATCTGAAAAAAAAAAATCACAAAAAAATCAAAAAATCCAAAAATTGAGTCATAGGTTTAGGTTTCCTTTGGATGAAATCTTTGTTACCAATTGTTGCTTGGTGATTCTAGAAGCTGATTATCGAAGGAATTGAACAACAAACAACATTTGGAGTGATAATTTGAAGAATCAAAATCTAGGGTTCTTCAACAACGATTTGGGGCTTTTGCATTTTGGGTATTGTTCTTGAAGAATTGATAATTGGGGTTTGTTCACGGACATATAAGGAGCTTATATCTCAAATTTGGAGCAAAAACAAGTTGATTTGTGAAGATTCACGTGAAGAAAATTTCCAGAAATTTGGGTTTCAAGTTCAGCATCAGACCCAGAATTTGCTCTTTGCGATCGCGCAGGCTTATTAATTATTGCTCTTCGCGATCGCGAAGTGACAGCGCATAGTTATTTTTTACTCTTCGCGATTGCGCGCCTACTCTAGCGATAACGCTGAACAAAAAATCAGCCACTTTACAGATTACTCGGAACAGCCCCGAAACAGTTTCAGATCACCTAATCCTCTTTCATATCATCTAACACAATAAGTTTCTAGATCACACACAAAATTTCATCCAAATCCAAATGTGTTTGTGCCAATTCAATTAGTGCCTTTCTTCTTTCCTTTCTTTGACTTTTTCTAAATTCCGTCTGTTAGCGTTAATTGTCCATTTCTTATCACAACAATTCCTTCCCATCCGAATTGGATTGAGTTCGATTGTCAAATCGAAATTGAGTACGAAAGCAACTTGACTTTGCCAATGAGAGGAAAAAGGCAAGAGTGGTGAGAACATTAGAGTATGGTCACAAAATCCATTGACCTTGAGGGAGAGTGATACACGTGAGGGAGTGAAATTTGTGAGGTCCTTTTGTTATTATTATTGCAAATATGTCTTCGTATGATGACTGTGGCGGTTATGACTCCTATGGAGATGATGGGGATTGCTACAATGATTGTGGAGACTATGGTTCCTATGATGATGGTAGGAGTTACTATGATGATTCGGGGAATTATGGCTCTTATGAAGATGAAGCGAGTCACTATGGTGATCATGAAGTTCGTGGAAGCTATGAAGCTTATGAGGATGAACGTGACCATGAAAACTCCTATGCTTCTAGTCTTGGAGATGATGATAGTGACGCTTCAAAGTACAGTATTCCTACTTACTCTTCTTGTGATGAACATGAAAATGTAGATAGTGACATAGAGAGAATTGATGATGAAGCTTATTATAGAGATTATTCATTTGCATCTTCTCTTTGTGTTCCTAAAAATAAACGAGAGAGTAGTAGTGGTCTTTCTATCGGTTTGATGAGAAGTAGTAATTACTCCATAAGAGAAAGAGAATCTACATCTTCTAATTGTGCTAAAAGGTTTAATGTCTCTAATTCTTATGTGAAAGGCAACTTGAGCCCTAGAGTGGGAAAATGTGCTATATGTACTACAAGTGATTTGTCTTGGACTAACAATGCTTTGAGAACTATGTTTAAACGGAATCATTTTGTAGACAACCATGAGTGTGATGAAGTTTGTGTGGAGCAATTTTTGGAAGAAAGAAAGAACTTCTTCCACATAATTTGTAAGGTTGGAGGGCTTACTTGTGCTATGATAATTGATTATAAGAGTCATACTAATGTTTCAAGTGTTTCTTTAGTTGAGCAATTAAAGTTGGAAACTTGTCATCCCTTCCTCTATAGATGGCGTTGGTTGAATGGAGATGGGTTTGTGGTCATTACACAACAAGTGTGGGTAAAGTTCAAAATTGGCAATTATCATGATTAAGTACTATGTGATATGATGCCCATAAAAGATTGTCACTTGTTGTTGGGAAAACCATGGAAGCTTGCTAGAAATGCCAAGTATAGTGAGAAGTTTAGAAAGCATGCTCTCACTTTACGGGACCAAAATTTTATTCTTGGCGCCATCCCTCCAATGAAAGTCAAAGAATTTTATTTTGGAATGCTAGAAAAAGGAAGAAAGACAAAGGCAAAAGGGGTGAAGCAATGGTTGGATGAAGATTCTCAAGGAGAAAAATTGAAAGATGAGGTCAAGAGTACCCCTACTCCTTCCAAAGGAATTCTTGGCACATATCCTAATTCAAATGAACTTGAGAGAGAAAAGATTGAAAGGAGTAAGGAAGTGACAAGTGACAACTCAAGAGAGGAAAAAGGAGAGCTTGAGTTGAGTGAAGTGAGTGAGTTGTCACAAGAAAAGAGAGAGGAGTTTGAAAATAAAATGAGAGAAAACAAAGAGGGTAAACAAAAGAGTGAGGGTGAGGTATTCTAACACTTCTAACCTTTCTTGTTTCTCTAGTTGTTTTGTGTCTCTTGAAGGTACTCTTGAAGAAGCTAAAATTGGGAATCCTTCTTTGGAAGTGGTTCCATGCTTGGAAGAAAAAGAAGAGACCAATGTGAAGTCTCTAAATGAACAAGTGAGCTTCCTTTTGAAAAGCCAAGGTATAGAAGAATCTTTAGATGTGCTACAAGATAACAAAGTTAATCCTAACTCTTGTATTCCTTTGGGTGAGTCTGATCGAGACTTGAGTATGCTTGATAGCTTTACTTTTTGTGGAACTAATGATTTTTATCTTGCATTGATGATAGTGGTTGAGAGCATACACTAGTTGGACACACTTGTGAAAAGAAAATTGATGGATTTTGTGTGTATGAATTGTCTCACACTAGTGATGTACAAATGGATGAGCTTGAACATGATGAATTGAGTTTTGACACTCCACCTTTGTTTGAAAAATTTGCCAATGAGTTGCTTGATAGCATTTGATAGCACTCTTGATTGTGGTGGTAGTTTGTGTCAAGGTTTTAAACTATTTGAAAATCCATTGTTTGTTGAAAATAAGCAGGATGGAGTATTGAAAGGTGCTTTTAGTATTAACAATCCATCATTTTGTCAAAATGATTCTTGTGACTTGCTTAAGAGTGATAATTGTGTGGATGTTAGAAATCTAACTCCTAAGATGTTTGTTGAAAGCTTGTCTAATATTTGGAAGTCCTCCAAAGGTGAAGATTGCTCCTTAAAGAAGGAGGGAGGCACTAGTGATAGTGGTGTTAAATTAATAGATGCTAGCCTTAGTGTCAATTTCCTTTATTCCTAGTTTCGAGCATACATTTAAAGTGGATTTTGCTAGAGCCTCCAATGTTAAGAGTGATAAATTGTTAATGGAGGCTTGACATGAGTTGAATGAGCCTAAAAATGAAGATTGATCAGTGAATGAGCTTGCTTGTTGTTGCTTTTATAGTCAAGTTTTTGATGTTGGAATTGGAAAAATGTTCTTTATGATTGATTTTGATACTTGGCTATATCATAAGAGTGTGCACTTTGAGCATGAGTATGCGAGTGTTGTTCTATTCTCGTTATTGAGTAGTGCTTGGAAAGTTATTGAGTTGAACTTATTCGCGTCATGGTTTTGCAAGGTACAAGTTCGAAGTCGAATTCCTTTAAAGAAGGAGGGAATGATGCAATCTGAATTGGTACTTTAAGCCGTGGAGGGTTCATGCTCGACATCCGGAGCTTGGAGTATTTTAAGAGGGCATAGAAAGCAAGAGCCAATTCAAAAGGATGGCCAAATGAGCAAAATGCAAGGCTGCAGGATTCTGGATTCTGGATTTTCTGGGTATGCTTCGCGATCGCGATACCATGAGCGCATTCGCGCAGAAAGACTCAATCAGAGTCCGCGATCACGAAAGACATAACGCGGTCGCGAGGAGATCTCAGCATACATAGTGCGATCGCGAGACCACGTGTGCGATCTCGATAAAAGACGCCCTGGCAGATTCTCAGAATAAACATTAGGGGCTCTTTACTCCATTTATCATTGTCATTACCTAGCTACTATAAATAGCCTAATGTAGTGTTTATTCATTAGTTAGACTTTGATGATGAATATGAATGTGAGTGAACAATGGCTAAGTATGTTGCTCTAGCACTTTATTTCCTTGGTTTGCAATTGAATGTTGATTCAATTGAGGACTAAATAGTATAGGTTCTTTTTGGTTGTCGTCTTAAGGGGGTGATTAGGTCACTTTTTTCTAATCCACTTCCTTAATTCCAAATCAATTCATATTGGGTCTTGCTTTTATCATTTTAATTCCTTGTTATTTTCCTAATCCTAGTTAGGATCATATCATTGGGCTACAGTCCCCGAGATCCCAAACGAGATCCCGTTTGGGAGACCTCCCGTATTTGTCCCAACAGGAGCGGTGGTGTTGTTCCCTCCAGTAACATCGTGAAGGGAACATCACCGAGGACAGAATGGACTCTTCCGTTCCCAGCAAGGGCTCATGAAGAGTTTCGAAATTTCTCATTAAATTGGGCTTGTACGGCTGCTTAAGGGGCGGCTTGCTCTCGCATTTGCTGCAGCGAGTTCACCATGAACTGTTAGAAGAGGTCGCCAGAATTTGAAGATGTTGGTTCGGCTGTCAATGCTCCTACAGGAGGTGTCAGACTCATCGGTGGAGTGGATCTGCTTGGGGGCGTTAATCCAACTAATAGAGCTGAGGTGTTCGTTGGGATGGGGCTAATAGGTGGTGTCGAGCCAATTGGGTGTAATGGGATTCCACCATTGGTCTCGGTGGTTCCCACCGTCTTGCCTGGCACTTGAATGGTCATGTTGTCATTGACAGTGTCTGACATTTTGTTTTTGTGGAAGATCGCTTCGGAACAAATGTTATTACCAGCTCTCCACAGACGGCGCTAATTTGTGTTGGCCTAAATATGGATAGGCCAACAAATCGAATTTATATCGAGTTTAACTGGTAATTTGCTTGTATCTAAGTGTTGCTCGAGCTTCGAACTGAGCCAAGATTGGGCTAAATAATTAAAAAATGACGAGGCAAGAAATAATTAGGATGATAAACCAGACAACAAATAGAAAATAGAGTCGAATATTGTATTGATTGTTTCCTGTCGTTTACAGATGAATCCTACTTATAATCAGGAGAAAAAACGACGTTGTAAATATCATAATTGTACCTTTATGGCCATTACTCTGTGTTTAATCTTGATTGACCCACGATCTTGTGTTTAATCTTGATTGACCCACTATCTTTCTCTTAAATGCTAGAGCAACGGTCGACGGTTACAGGGGTTGGCCCTCGTCTCCCGAGGTGTGACATCCGCTCGAGGTTACGAGGTTTTTCTCCGAGCTCAGCGCTTCGAGCTCGCTTCCCCTCATTTCCTAAGGCAGTTTTCTGGGATGAGGAACTATGCAATCTCTCCTCGGGAGTTTGCCTCGTGGCGCAGTCTTCGTGTTGCACTTCGAGGTCTTGCTCGAGACCTTAGTAATTTTTTATCCAATACAATATATTAATTTGAATTGAATCGAAGTAACACAAAAATCTCATGAAACAATCAACAAAATAATTCATCTACATGTTAGGAATATTCGACATTCTTCTGGAAGTATATAATTTTCAAGTACTTTAAATTAAACCTGAGTTTATTGGTTATCAAAATTATGGAGTATTAAACACCCACTTATCTTCCCACGGGTACTTAACCTCAAAATTTACCTTCTAACAACTATTCAATCTCCCTCTTAATAACTTTGTGAATCACGTAAATAGTAATCTACAATTTGAATAGCACAAGTCATAACTCTGACCAATTCATCAGATCTCTTTCCCTAACAAGCTTTTGCATAGCCAAGAATGACTGTATGGGTCTAAATCCGACTTTTAGAGATACGATTGAATTTGTTCGGATTACAAATATTTATTCGAATTAAAATTGCAGAAGACAATGAAATAATGAAAACGATGTCGAAAATAAGAACATGAATAGCGGTTCCAATATTGAATAATTGAGAATACAAATTGGCAGAGTTTTGGTAATATTTGTGAATGAATATACATGATTACATAAGTGATACATATAGCTAATAGGCTAGGGACAATTATGGGCTTAACCCACCTTCCACACTCGGTGGCTAGTCCACGATCTTCCCCATTTAATGTTGAGCTCATGGCCGGAGATCGTGGGGCGTTAATCATGCTGAAATCGAACTGGCTCTCCCGAGGCTGGGATCCTTCCACATCGGGGCAATGAACTATTTGTTTTCCTGAAGCGATTTCATCCGTGGCTTGAACGAGCTTAACCTCGGAGCCTAACCTCGGTATCCTTTGCATGAATCTCGTGGCCAACTCATAGCTCATGTGGAAATCGCCCCGAGCCTCATGCCTCGGTTGCCACGTGTCTAAGTTATATTTTCACCAATACAGATAGTCCCCATACTCCTCAAGCAATTTCTAGAGTTCTCGAGGAGTGGAATGAGAATAGGCGGGAAAGGTGATGTGGCCATATGTACACCTTGTATTTCAAAAGGTTGAGATCACTTCGTATTCCCATCCACTCCATGTGGCGGTCAGGTGATGGCTGCAACTGTTGCACTTCTTCCCTAGGCAATGATGATTCTTCCGATGTAAATCCCTCAACTTGATCAATTGCACATTCTACTTAATTCAAAACCACTGTAGCAATCAATATTTCAAGAAAATCTTTAAACGAAACTTCATATTTTCTCTCAAACCCAGAATTGTGAACAACTCTTAGTGAAACATACCATGTCTGCACAAAATTCCTCCAGTCATTATGATGATCATGTCGCTGACACCGTCGCTGAGGCTATCACTGTAAATGTCGGTGGTGTCATAGTTAATTTCACAGATCCATTAAAAGTGGTTCTACCAGCGGCGGCTGGTAGTGAAGCGACGTCTGAGGCGGCAGATCTAATACCAATGCGGCGTAAGGCTACCGCCCGCCGCGATGAATCTGAAAAGATTGGAGATGAAGAAGATGACATCGGTGATGTCGAGGGTTAGGGGGAATTATCTGGATCAAAATAAATTCCCCTCGAGAAAGAACTCGAACCCTACCATGTTATACTCAGCTCATTCCACCCCAAGAAGAATTTTGCTTTGCAAGGTCAATCCGTCGTTCAAAAGGAAAAGAACAAAAACGTTCCTGTGTAAGCCACACCGTCGTTAATTACTCAAGCTCATATGCCATAGCTTCAGGAGGATTGCAAATGAAGGCTTGAGGTTCATGTTGGCATCCCGGACCCAAATAATTACAGCTCTGAACATATAGTTGGGTTTTCTTTTGTATGTACTTACCTATTCACAGTGGGGTTCACCCTACCGGTGTACGAGGTGATAGATTCATTCTGCCGAACCTACAATTTGTGTTTGGCTCAACTCGGCCCCAGATTATAGAGAATTATCGGGTGCCTTGATTTCTTATGCAAGGAGGTCGGGGTGCCTTTCACCCTTCAGAACTTAATTTCACTCTACTACCCTTACTTTCATAAGGATGGGATCGTGGCCTTGAACAACTGAGGCAAATACTCTTTGATAACAAAATTCAAGGACATTAGAGACCGATGCTGGGCTGATCACTACGTTCTTCATTCGACGGCTCAAATTTCCACCGAGCCTGGGTTTCCCGAGGAGTGGAACCTCAAATGTAAGTTTTCCTCCCCTCGATTTTTGTCTAATCACTTTGATTGTGATGCATTCCTCATACTTTGCATTTATTCACAGCCAACAAAGTTCCTATTGACCCACCAGCTGATTTGACGGATTGGGTCCAACCAATAATTGTAGTTTATACTAAATCCGACTGGACTTGGGTGAGCATCGCTGCTGCAAATAGCTGGGTGTGCAAGAGGCATGGTGAGTTTCTTTTCACATCTTGGTCCCTTCGAGGAGTGCCCACATTTTTTCTTTTATGACAATTTATCCCTTGCAAGGTATTTACTACCAAGCCCAAAGAGAAAAAGACCAGGAAAGGAAAGAAAAATGGGAAGGAAGCTCCCGATGTCGGTGCGAGCTTGGGCAAGATGTCGAGCTTGGTTGGCACCATTAGGAAATCCAAAGCCCCAAAGGGTTCTTTTGACCAAGGGCCCTCCTCACAGGGGGAAGATGATATTCACCTCGGTCACAACAAATCGATCACCGAGCCCACCAATGACGTCCCCTCAGATCCAAAAGACAAAAAGGTAGCCTCAGAGAAACCAGCTTGAGCTATCCACCCCTGAGTTGAGGCAAAGTCCAGCTCGGGCGCCAAGCCAGCTTTCGAGTCTCAGTCTGGTTTGAGGGACGATTCAAGTGACGAGGATCCCAAGGCCCCTGGAAACATCGAGATAGTAGACCTCAAGGGGTCTGGCTATGCTGCTGCCAAGGCGAAGGGCAAAGCAAAGGTTGACGTGGCCGAACTTGCTTACTCTTCGACCGATGAAAAAATAGTTGTGAACGCAACAAGTGAAAACTCTACGTCTCTCAATGCTTCGATTTTTGAAAGGGTCACGAGGAGGGTCGAAGTCCCTTCTAACTTGAATCTTTTTGCCGGTTTGATCAACGTCCCCTTATGCCTTGCTCAGTTGTTCGGGCCGCTCGAAGAAGCTCATGTCAAGCCACTACGGGGACAATGATGGCTCGATCTGCTACTAACGAGGTTCGGATAAGTTATTATGATTATAACTTCCCTTTTCATTTAACATTCAACTCTAACTCTTCATTTTCTTTCGCAGAGCCTTATGTATTCGCTTAGGTCAATTCAGCACGAGGCTTTCCAAGTGGAAGAGCTTCGATGGCTGAAGGCTATCTGGAAAGATAAAGAGGCGAAACATAAGGCTGAAATATCTGCTCTGAGGGCTCAGATGACTGAGGCTGATGTCGAGCTCAAGCAGAAGACCGAGGCCTTTGCTTCCCCTCGAAGCTCAAGTGCATAATTTGTAGATGACTCATGAGAGTGAAAGCTTGAAGCTGACCAATGTGGTCCAAGAGCTACGAGGTTAGCTGGATCGGGCCAACGCCAAATTGATTGATGTTGCCCGAGACTATCACAACAAGCAGGCTGAGCTTATGCTTAAGACGAAAGGGTTGAAAGGACCAAGCAGAGCGAGTCCCAGTACTTGAGGCCGAAGCCATTCGTCTCCGAGGTGAGGTTGCTGCCTCAGTAGAGAAGGCTAAAGTTAAGGCCATGTGAGCTGAGCTGGATAAAAACTGGGCAATAATTCAGACTCGGCTAAAAGCTCTCGAGCAGTGCAAGGCTGGGAAGATAGACTTAGATGAAGAAATTTTCAAGGCCAAGGACCACTTGGCTCAAGCTCAAGCTATCATGGATGAACTCCCTTCAAGTGAAGATTCTGGTGACGATGAGGCCGAAGAAGAAGAAGAAGAAGAAGAAGAAGAAGAAGAAGAGGAAGAAAGAAGAAAATGAATATGGGGCTTCCGAGGGTGAAGATGGTTCCCCTCGGGAAGATGACCCCGATGCTTAGAAGTTTTTTTTTGTTATGGCCTTCGGGCTTGAAATTATAAACAACTTTTGGGGCCTTTGAGCCCATTTTAATGAATTTCAAGTTTCATCAAGTATTTGCCTTTATCTCATCGGGATGTATAACTAAACAGTTAGAATATTTTTTTGTTGGCAAGACTTAAGAAAATTTATGATAAATCGATACTAGCCGAAATGATGTCTCGCTCCCATTCCAAGGCATCATGGACAGTCTTAATTGCACAATATAACTTTGGGAGTTAGAAATTAAAACTAAGAGATGTCGAATCGAATCTATTTCATTAATAATAATAAGTTGTCGCTGGCGTTACATAGAACTTAATCGTGGTGAGACTTAGGCAAAAATTCAGAAATAACCACCATTGGGCAATAAATACATAACACTAAGTTAATCTATGGGCGACAGTCCCCGGTGGAAAGATTGCTAGTCTTTGGGTGTTGGCAGTCCCTAATATGACAGGCTTCGAGTCACGTCAAACTACACACCATCTCTTCCATCCCTTCAATATTCAGGTGTGAGTAGTGAGGACCCGAGCACTGTACTCCACTCCATCTGCTTCCTGAAAAAGGTCAAGCAAAGATAATAGGGGGTGGGTTAAAACCTTTCAACCTAAGCATCGGAGAGTTTGAAGGCTCGGTGTCGCAGGTGAAACTTTATTGGAGTTGGAGAATACCTAAGAGTCAGAAGTAATACTGCTTCAAATTTGAGATATTTTAATTCGGGGGTTCCATATTTCTTTTCATATCCTCTAACCGGTAAGATACCTTGCTGATAATAGCTTTGACCCGATAGGGTCCTTCCCAATTTGGTGCCAATTTCCCAAAATTTTTCTCTTTGATTGTTTGATTCGAGGCCTTCAATACATAGTCTCCAACTTTAAAAGCTCTAAGCTTAGCTTTCTTGTTGAGGCAAGCTTCGATCTTCCTCTTTTAAGATGCTAACCGAACCAAAGCTAATTCCCTTCGGCCTTCGAGCAAGTCCAACTCTACACGCATTGCTTGTTGATTTGCCTCCTCGGTAGCATGAGCGTACCAGAGAATTGGTTAACAAACTTCTATGGGGATCAAAGCATCCATCCCATAGGCAAGAGAAAAAAATAGGTCTCACCCGTGCTATTCTTCTCCGTGGTTCGAATTGCCCACAACACCCCTATGTGGGAAAAAATACGCCACCTATTGTTACGGGGATATGAGTCCAGCTGGCGAGACTAACTATCTTACAAGTAACTGAGCACTGAGGATATCCGTCCTCTCCTAGAGCCAACGACCATTTAGGCGGTTTGGCCACAGGGCACAGGGCACACATCCCGTCGCCTAGGGTTTACAGTCTCCTAGTTAGGATTTAGTATACCACCACCTTGACTTATAGGCCCATGGCCCTATTAGTACTTGTATATTACCTTATTTAGGACTGAGTATCACAACTATAAATACCCCTCCTTACATTGTATTGAACTAACTCTGATTCGCCATCAACTTTGGCTACTCTCAAGGAATAAAATTTACTTTGCTTTCTTCATAATGTCTCGCTTATTTACTTGTTTTTATTTTCATAGTATTTACTTACTTTTCCATCGTAAATTTAACATATTGCTTGTTATCTCGTTCATAATTAATTGTTTAACCTAGACGTACAAATTTAGGCATAAATAATTTGGCGCCCGCGCGTGGGACCCAGGCAATTGTAGGTATTCTACGAAGGAAAAGGAGCAATCATGTTTGGCGATGACAACAACGTTCCAAAGAACACCACAGATGGAGTGGACGAATCAGCAAAGGATCTTGACAACCCAGCGTCCAACAAAAGGATTCAGCCAAGCCGCCAAAATATCCTTCTCAAGAGCCGACCCCTGTCGCCAGTAATAAAGGGATCAACCGCCCATTGGAAGGTAATCCTGTGTTCAGAATTTTCATTACTAATCTCCTCAAAACTATGATAGAACAGGCGGAACAAAACTCCAACAATGTGATCGAAAGGGTGTCTCGCAAACTAGGCATGATGTATACGGAATCGTTCTAGAGGCCAGCGTCTCCATAAGGACCAGCACCCATGAATGATTCGCCAGCATCTGTGCCTAGCCGAAGGCTTAATATGGATGTTGTTCCAGGAGGCTCATCAACAATTAACAATCAGGATATTAAGGGAGCCCCTGGCATTTAGGATCTCATAAAGGAGTTGAAGGCCATCCATGACCGGATTGGTAACGTGCCGGGTGCTCCACCCCAAGTTACCACGTTAGACGAGCAGAAGTTTTACAAGCACGCTTACAAGGCAAGTGCCGCACCGGTTCGCACACCAAAGCACTTTCGTTTGCAGGATAACTTGAAGTATGACGGAACGACCGATCCGGATGAGCATATCGCTGTGTATTATACGGTTGTGAAGAGTAACGAGATTACTGAGGAAGAAATCCAGTCTACTCTAGTGAAGAGATGCATGATTTATCCAAGAAAATGCATTCCGGTGCCCGCAAGCGGGAGAAGCGCATGGAGGATATCTTTGAGATCTGGCAGCGAGACAACGAGCTGCTCAAAGATTATCTTGATAGGTTTCAGAGGGAACGAACCCAAAAATATTGTTGTGGTAGCCTTTGGCAAAATTTTGAATTCAAAGGGATCCCTGGCCACCAGAGAGCTGCAATGGAGTCTGACTCAGCACCCCATGTCAACATGGAACTCCCTACACCAGAGGTACACCGAGAAGCTTCGCCTAGAGCCCAGGGAATCTTCTGCTCCGGAGGAAGTCCAACTGGCTATCCAAGGCGTTATCTGCCAAGGACAAAAATAGGGGTATGTGGAGAAACCTCGAATGGGGGAAAAACGCAAGTGAAACAGGAAAGATAACAGGGACGATTTTCTGAAGCGGTAAGATGGATAGGGAACATCAGGGTCGTTATCCAAGGGATCGCTTAATATGGAGTGGGTTCCTAATTGATTTGAAGAATTGGGTCTGCAAGTCAACGTCGTGGAATTCGTAAGAGATCATATGAAGAACGCACAAATCCGTTGGCCAAGCAACCTAAGGGAGAAACCTGGTGGGAGGAACAAGGAGCTTTACTGCCATTTTCATAGAGACAATGGACATGAAACATCCGGGTGCAGAGCGTTGATCTTGGAAGTCAATGAATTTTTTGAACAAGGAGTACCTCAAAGACCTGCTCACCGATAAGGGAAAGCAGACCATCGCCAGAAATGAGAACCAGAATGCACCACTAAGCCTACCCGATCCTAAGAGGTCCATCAATGTGATAATTTGGGTACCAACACTGCTTAGGGGGTCAGAGGATATATTAGCAAAGCCCAACCAGGGTCTCGCCCGAGATGAGACGATCCTATTCAGCGAGGAGGACGCCATCACCCCGCACCATGACGCCCTGGCTATAGTACTTAGGATGGAAGACATAGATGTGAAACGCGTATTGGTCGACGCCGGTAGTGCTGTAAACCTCATCAGATGGGATGCAATGAAGGCGATGGGTGTTGAGGATCGAATCAGGTCGAGCGTCTACATGCTCGTAGGCTTTAACAATTTTTGTGAGAAAGCTATAGGCGAAGTTAACTTAAGCACCCGCTTGCCAGGGACAGATTATGTTTCGTCTTCTTAGGTAATCAAGGGATGTGTTCCTTGCATTGCGATCGTGGGCGATCGGAGATTCATCAAGACAAAGCAGTACCGTCCACCTGGCATCAGAAACTAAAGTATCCTATTCAGTGGGGGATAAAAGAAGGGAATGGTGATCAGGAGGCAGCAAGGGAATACTAAACAGCCGCAATCCTTAGAGCAGCTATCCCCGAGCAAGTTCCCGAGGTGGACATCTAGGAAACCCCGAAGACCTCGAAGCCGCAATCAACCAAGACTGCGATTCAAACGGTATGGTTGATTGACGTCTTTCGGGGGGAAGGAGTAATGATAATTGGAAGTACTTTTCTCTTCAGAATTTACTTAGCACATTAGTCTTGCTCTTAGATTACAATATTTTCATACTTTTTGGACATGTTACGGGTCTTCACCCACAACATCCTAGGCTCCGTACCTTTATTAATAAAACTACTATCTTACTTAGTCAATTTTACTCATTTATTTAGATCCATCTACGATCCAACTATTCATAGCCCCAACCATATACAAGTTGAAGTAATATACGCCACTTTACGTGACAAAAGTAGGGTACACTACTCGCTTAGAGCTAGACCACGTCTAACTCAGCCACCAGGCATTAATCGAGCGCTGATCTCGTTAAATCAACAATTGCATCTACACGGCGATGGGGACGCCTGTTCGCATAGAGCCAGAAATTTTTAAATACTCAAGTACTAAACGAACACGTTTTGTCTCAAAACACAAAAGGACCGTTTCCACATGGGCTAAAACAGTCCCATTGTGGGCACAAACAACCATCTACTACGAATGCAACCTAGCTGCCGTCTATAAGTGCACAACGGACGTAATTGCTCAAGGTAGGCACACTGATACACGTTCTTAAATAACTAGAACAGTCAGAACGACCGAAAGCCATCTAATTCTTAGGTGCAAACGCTCACAAAGGCATAACTTGGCATTACTTACTGTTTTTGGCGAAAATTAAAAAACGCCACAAACACAGACAAGTGATTTAAGTTAATACACCACAAAACAGGCCCAAAAATTACATTAAACATCCGTACGCGCAGATAAATGTCTAAATCATCAGATGTATAAAAAAATAGCATCAAAGGGGGGATTCTCATTCCTCTCTTGGGGGACTTCCTTCATCGGCAACACTCCGTGAAGGATCTGCTCCACCAGCTACAGGTTCCCAGTCGGTATCTCCTCTCTCTCACCACTCATTTTTTCAAAACCTTCCTCGAGGTCAGGACCAAGTTGAGCATCTGGCAGGGCAACAAGGCAGTATACGAGGCGATCTCAGTAGCAAGGACAAGGTTAGGGTCGTCACGAACCCGGAGAAGAGTGGCAAGAGCGGCAGCAACGTTGACACGATCAACTTCTGCTATGCGACGAGCATTTAGAGCTTCTCTCTGTTTATCTTTCAGTAGGCACTTCTTGCAAAGGTCTTCGTGGATTCGTTCAAGTGACGCTACTTTACCTTTCAGCCTGTCATTCTCATCTTGAAGGAAGGCGGAAAGACCCAGAGCATCTGAGGCATACTTCTCAGTGGCATTCATTCTTTCCTCCATACAGGATAGTTGATGCTGCGGATATCTCATGATCCCTTCTAGACGATTCACATTATCGAGATGAAGCTGCTTTGAGACCTTGAGATCTGTAAGGGACGACTTGAGAGCCTCCACATCCTGCTTGTACTTGCACAATTCACCGGTCAATGCCCTCTCCAAATTTCTGCTCTTCAGAACCTCTGCACGGTATGCATCTCGAGTGGTGTGCAACTCACCCTTTAATTCCTCAGCCTTCTCCACAAAGAGCTGCAAGCTAGCTACTTGTCCACATAGAGCATCCACTTCCTCGTCCAGATTGCCTTCTAAGCTTTCCCGGCAGAGTATCTCATGATACACCATGAATCTCTGGGTAATGGTAGAAACATGAGTTTGGAAAAAGAAGAACGATGTTGAACTTGACAATATAGTGAAAGGAAACATACCCGAAGGGAGCAGCCTGTGCCAACTTTAAGCAACTCGTGATTGTTATAGCTAGAGAGGTGTTCTTGTTCTGCAGGGCCTACTAGTTCAACGGTATGAACTGTCATAACCCGTGGAGATTTCATCAGGTTAACCCTCCCCAGCAATAGGGATTACAACCTCTGTAGCTCCACCTACGGGTTCATGCACGGCCTCTATGACAACTTCTTTGCTAGGACACTGCCGAAAAGAGTCAGAGCTCTCATGAATGGGTGATGTCAGTTTCCAAAGTCAATAAGGAAAGAATGATATTTCAAAAACTGAAGTCCATGAAACAATAGACGTGAAGGTTGTGGATCAGAAGGCATGGCTTGAAGTAAGACATCATCCTCCACACTAGCCTCTTCCTCAGCTATAGGAGTTTCATCAATCAGGCGTCTACGCTTTTGCGTAAAAGGACCAGATTTAACAGCGGCACACGGGGTTGTCTCAAAAGCCACAGACACAGATGCTCGGAGGACTTCTCCCTCGCCATCAGAAACCACAAGGGTTTTACTAGCAATGGGCATATTTGCCGGCCTAAAAGACCCTCTCATCTTCGAGGAACGAGATCTGCTCGCCGTCTCCAAAATTCTTCCACTAGATGTTTGCACATCATGCAATGGAGCAATATACAGGGCAATGATCTGAATCTCCACCAGCAGAGGCATATCACGACGAGAAAACCCCGGAAGCAGCAGTAAATCAGAATATAGAAGAAGCCTCAGGTAGAAAAAATGGTTCAATAATTACTCCCTGTGGTCTTTCGCCTGCTACCCGTTCGCGTTAGCCAGGGACAAGAAGGTCAGGGAATCGGGATGGTTCCTCGAAAAGATGTTGGTGACCCATGTCATCAGTTCATAATGACTCAAAGAGATGGTGGACACTACGTTCACTGCACAAAAGAAAGAAAATCAATTTGAAGCAACCACAGTTGAAAGTGAGAAGATAAGTTTCTGCGGACTTAAACTTTCTATTGAAGACCTCTTGAAATGGAAAAGAGGATTCCAAGTTGGCCGTCCGCACAGCCACGTACCTGTACACCCAACCACGATCTTTGAAATCTTTACTGTTGGGGACTATACCTTTCCTCCCTTGCTTCAAGAACATCAGCATCCCCACTTTATGAAGACGAGGAGAGTAGAAGGTCAGAAGATGATCAAAACAAAATGCGACCTGGGCGTGGTTAGCCAAGTGGTTAAGTACGACCACTAGTCGTCATACGAAAGGGCCAATTTGGCCCAAGAAAACATTGTAATGATGGCATATGTCCTCTATGATCAAACGGACGCGCTTCTTGAGATGAAGAGTAAAAGGGCACGTGTGAACCATCGAATAGCCAGCCCGATAAGAGGAAATTCTTTTTTCAGCACCAGGAGCAAGAATGGCAGCAAAATCCGACCATCTGCATTCATGCTTGATGTGCATAATATCACTCTTCGTGACTGCAGAAGGGTAAGATTCGATGGAGAGATTATTGTTTTCACCCTCTTTCTTAGAGGTTTGGACCAACATGTGGCCAAATTGAAGGTATTCGTGAGGTAATCCTGCGCTTTGAAGTTCGCTGGAAGAAATCTTGGACCTTGTGCCATGATGATATTATTAGCAAGTTTAGGAAAGAGATTATCTTTTGAGGAAGAGTCCTTGAAGATCTTGGAAAGGTTGTGAATAAACTTTCTCACTTACGACGTATAGGGAAGTGGAATGATCTCAATCACGTGGGATCGTAATTATGATTACTGCAGTTAAGTGGTATGCATCTCCATTGGGGTGTGAACAAAACAGCTACATCATTGAGAAGATACGCGGAAAACCCTTCCAATCATCAGGTGACATGTTGCTGTACTAAAGAACTTGTATTTAATACGACGCACGCGAAGAGTCAAGGAGGAGAGCATCCGTAGTGTCACAACTTTATGTCTGCTATCATGCTTCTTTCACTTCCTGACTGCTTACGTCAGCACTCAGAAGGTGGGGGAACTGACTGTGTGGGTAGAAATACGTCACCTATTTTTACGGGGATATGAGTCCAGCTGGCGAGACTAGACTTATCTTACAAGTCACTGGGCACTGAGGATATACGTCTGCTCCTAGAGCCAACGACCATTTAGGCGGTTTGGCCACAGGGCGCAGGGCACACATCCCATCGCCTAGGGTTTACAGTCTCCTAATTAGGATTTAGTATACCACCGCCTTGAGTTGTAGGCCTATGGCCCTATTATTATTTGTATTTTACCTTATTTAGGACTGAGTATCACAACTATAAATACCCCTCCTTACATTGTATTGTACTAACTCTGGATTCGCCATCAACTTCGGCTACTCTCAAGGAATAAGATTTATTTTGATTTCTTCATTATTTCTCGCTTATTTACTTATTTTTATTTTCATCGTATTTACTTACTTTTTCATCGTAATTTACCGTATTGCTTTTGACCTCATTCATAATTAATTGTTTAACCTTGACGTACGAATTTTGGCAAAAACAACCTCGGGCAATTCACCGTGCCACGAACCTTTTGCTTCATCGAGCCTCTTCTTAAGATTCTCAATAATTAACCTATTAGAAGATTCAGACTGCCCATTTGTGCTTAGGTGATATGGAGTAGATACCACCCTCTTAATACCCCATTTTTAAAGAAAAATAGTGACGCTCAAGCTGATAAACTCCGGGCCGCTGTCACATGTTATTTCCCCCGAGACCCCGAATCTAGAGATAATATTTTTCCAAATGAAGCTAATCACCTCTTTCTGCCTAAATTGAGCAAAAGCTCCCGCTTCTACCCATTTGGTTAAGTAATCTGTGAGCACGAGGAGAAATTGAACACTACCTTTAGCTTTGGGGAGTGGTTGTTGAACCCTCCCAAAAAAATGCATACAAGTATGCATCGGGATTTGACTTCAACAAAGTGGAACTCCAAAGGGCTTTCTTTGGAGTCGCCACCTAATTTAAGGATTATTAGGAACTAATGAGTGCAATTTATTCCTTATTTAAAAGAAATTAAATTAAATCAGAGATTCTGAGTAAGTGGTTCTATTAAATTCGAAAGAAGGTCCCTTGCGGGAGCACTTTCGAAAATCCGCTAAAAGCGGTTAATCCGGCGCTTTTCACGAATTTGTTAAGGATAATAAGTATATAAAGCTAATTTTACATAAGGATAATAGAAATAATATAAATAAGGTAAGACTTTAGTTATGCCGATACTTAGATAAATGGATGATCCGATTTAAGATTAATTAAATGGATAATCAAATAATGGTTAATTGGTTAATTAATTAAATAAATAAAGGCTAAATAAAATTATATAAATAAAATAAACTAGATAAATAATTAGATAATAATAAAAGATTACTTAATTAATTAATTAAATAGATAAATGAATAAAAAATAAATAACTTAATTAAATAAATGAATACTTATTAAATTAATATTAAATGAAGGAGTAAATGAATAATAATTGATTAATTAAATAAATAAATAAATATTTAATTGATTAAATGATTAATTGAAATTAAATAAATTAGATTAAGTAAATAAATAAATAATGGATTAAAATTTAATTGATTAACTAAATAAATAAATTAGATTAAATAAATAAATAGTTGAATATTTAATATAATAAATGAAGAAGCAATTCAAATGCGAGTTATGACGAGGGTACGATTTTAAATCGAATTTGATTTTGCACTCATTAATTGACAAATGATTATAAACATCCATAAATTAATTGGCGATTCGGTGAGAAATGATACAAAGCATTCATATAAAACAATTTAAGTAATTTACAATAGTTATTCACAATTCAAATATCATTTCTATCCTACAGGGCTCCTAATCCGGTCTGTGGGGGAAATCCTATACAACATGCATTTTCTAAGGGAGCGGGGAAAGATGGAGTTTAGAAGATAGAACCCGGAAGCGCAAACTCAATCATTGAGCCTTGGACTTTGTGATTTTTATTTTTTCTTTCTTTTACATTTTTTCGGGGATATCAAGTCCCGAAAATGTGGAGCGGATCAAATAACTTCCAAATGCATGCCATCCCCGTTTGTGAGTTTTGTCAGTATATGCAATAAGTGACAGAAAGAAAAAAAAAACAAATGAACACAGAAGAGAAAGTGACTCGCACATCTAGAACAATGAAGAATGAATAGGATCCAGTAAAATCATTTCAAGTAAAGATGCATACTACTTAAATTAATCACATTCAAGATCTCTTTAAGCTTCTAGGACTAAAGGCATAACAGACTCGACCCTTTTCTTACATGATCACAATACACGCATACACAGGCCGAGCAGAACACTAGAGTAATAGGAAAAGTCAGACCAAACAAAAGGAAGAACATTACCCTCCAAGCTTTGATTCACAGACAGGCAGGCATTGATAGAGACCTTACTGATTCAAACCTAAATGAATCAGTTTACTTCAAAAGAACTGAAGCTGACTGAAATAGAAACATGGACTAACTAGATTCTAAATAGAAACAGAAACCAAGACTCAAGGCAGAACCTTTTCTCACTTATCTTAAACATTCAACTGGAGCCAATACCATAACCAGATTCACATAGACAAGAAAAGAGAGAGATAACAACATAAGCTTAGCAGACAACCAGATGGAAGAGTTGAAACTGACTCAAAAATAAAATAAGAAAAAGAAAGAAAGCAGGTCTACAACTTCCTGAACCAAATGAATAGAAAGTTGAATATTGAAACTGAGAGAAAACAGAGAATCAAAAGAACTTCAAGCTAGGAAAGAAAAATAAAATAAATTACTAGAACCTACTTTGCTGCTTCTCTTACTTATAGCCAAGATAACAGGACTCCCACAACCCCTTTCTCAAGATAACAGGACTCCCACAACCCCCTTTCTACTCCCTGAAACAAACAACAGAGCACCAATAACAACTGTAGCTCCTGAATCATTCAAACCAAACTGCAAGCATAAAAAACTCTTTACACACACCTGCTACCTATTCTCCACAGGCTGCACCAACTCACTGCATCTCTACCTCCCCTTCAACCTTCCAGAACCCCTACACTAACTACTTGCAACATCTGCATACTAACATAGACACTGCAGCATCATCCCAAGCTCCCTCACTCACGCACAAGCCAACTTCACATACCCTCTGCTCTCACAACCTCCACACACACACTTACATACTTCCTCACTAAACTGAATCAAAACAACCCCTTTTAAACTCCTAAACTGCCTCCAAATACCATATAAAACATCTCAAATAGCTAGGCTAACACCTGCATTCCCTGCATATAAGACAACACTACCTGCAAACCAGGGACAAACCCTGACCTTCTCTACTCCTACTTTTTCTATTCCAAAGCAAGAACAAACAGGAACAAACAACCCCTTCTTTCATCATTCAAGTCAAACAGAAGCTGAACAAAGGGAACAAGCACCCTCCATGCCCAAATAACCTACATCATCTCCTCAGCTATCCTCCATATTGAGCAGCCTGAACTCACATACCAATAGCCTGACCTACCCCTCCCTGAACTAACCTGTGACAACAACTAACCCCTGCTATGCACTCTTCAACCTCATAAATTTCCAAGATACCCTAACAGACCCCTGCTAACTGCCTGAGCAAACAATTCACACACTCTCAACCCAAAACCACCAGGAACTGCCCTATTACTCCCACCCTGAGCTTCACAGAAACAACCAACACAAACCTCATATTTAATCAGCCCCCAAACCCTTTTAATACTCATTCATAAGAAGTCATAAAAGCTCAAAAACCAAGATAAGGAATAGAAAACAAATAAGACAGCAAGACTAGTAATAAAATGGTAATTTTATTGGAACACCTTACTATTTGGACATGCAAAAGTATTGAAAGTAATTCTTAAAAAAAAAACATCAATGATTTAAAGTCAAAATTTTTACTTAATCAATCAATATAATGAAAGCTTACATGCTTAAATTTGACATAAAGCTAAAGCAGGCAACAATGTTCAAGCCATAGAATAAGATTGTATTCATTCAACAGTTAGTGACAAAACTCATAAACTGCTCTTAACATTTATCTTATATTCCAAGTAAAGCTTCACAAATTCATACACAAGCTAGAAAAACATACTGTAAAGTGCATAAACATGAGAGTAATAGTTAGGATTTACCTTTTAAGGAGCAGCGAATGGGCGAGGATTCGAAAATAAATGAGACTCGACTAAGCGACTTGACTAAGTTCGACGACTCAAGCAAGGTCGTTGACTCGAATCTGAAAAATAGTAACAGTGACACTGATTTTCTTCTTTAAAGAAAACTGAGAAAAAAAATTAATTTGTGTATATATTATCTATTCTGCCTCTCTCTATTTTTCTTGGCTAAAAATGAACTCCCCTCAAAAAATCAGAATAAAGATGATTATATACCTGCAGATTTTGGGTTTGGACTCGAGGTGAAATTCCCAATCGCTCCCATTTCGTTTTTGCTTTCCATTATGAAAATGAGGGTGAAAATGGTCAATCCCACAGGGACTGTACCATTTTCAATCTCATCCACAAGGAATAATCCCGTTTGGCTTAACTCCACGGTTCGGATTGATTTGCATTCGAAATGGGCTGATGAGATCGAATGCTTGTACTGGAGAGAGGGTAAAGATTGGGGGGGGGGGGGGGACCAAGGAGTACTGATTTTGGACCGTTGCAAGAAGTTTGGAGGGAAATCAGGGGAAATTGGGTCGCTTGCAATTGGGAACGGGTGAGGGCTTTGGGGAATCGGGTTAACTGATGAAGTGGGGATGAAGTGTGTGTTATATGTGTGTTTGCATAAATGGACTGGCAATTAGGACTAGGAGCGATTTTAGCCTCTTTTAGATAAATCAATTGAAACATAGGCAATTGCACGGGGTAGGCTAGGATTTAAACTTTGAACGAATTTAGCCTCCTTTTAGTATAATCAAGTAAATGGGTAATTGCACACGTAAGCTAAATTTAAGGCCACATCTTACACATTTAGCCATTTTCTTTCTAATTTAAATGATTATTTTCTCAATTATAAAATTTACTCAAATTCAATTCTTTCTATAATAAATAATTATTTTTAAAATAAATCGGGCCAAAATTGGGTGTCAATAGTGGTCCAACTATATCCATCCCCCATTTCATGAATGGCCATAGAGACGCAACCAAATGTAGATGCTCGGCTTGCTGATGAATCATTCGAACATGGCGTTGACACTTTTCATATTTCTTAACAAAGGCCTTGGCAATATCTGGCCAATAGTACCCTGGTCGAAGCAATTTGCATACGAGAGCCTTTCCTCGTGAATGATTTCCATATTTCTCTTCGTGCACCTCTCTCATTACATATTCAGTTTGTCCTGGACCGAGGCATTTGCCAACGGACCGCAATGCAACTTTTTATATAATTGCCCTTGTATCAACGAGTATGGGACTCCTTGAATCATTAACTTTTTAGCCTCCTTCTTAGCAGCTGGTAAAGTCCCTAAGTCAGGCAAGAAGTGAACTTGGTACGCCAATCCCAAATATTACTCACCGAGTTGAACTCAGGCTTAACTCTTTCTACAGTAGAGGTAAGAAGACAAACGATTGAATCAGTCCCTGAGTTGTCTTCTTCAAAAGCAGATCCTAGATTAGCCAAGGCATTCGCTTCAGCGTTCTCCTCTCGTGGAATCTGTTTAACTCTCAATTCTCAAAACTTAGCCAAGATTTGATGAGCAAGAGCTTAAAACAGTTGCATTCTGGGCTCTCGAGCCGAAAAGTCCCTGAATATTTGATTCACCACTAGCTGTGAATCACTTTTCACCTCGACTCTTTCTACTCCCAGCTCTTTAGCTAACTCTAACCCTGTTGTCACGACCTCGTACTCCGCGTCATTGTTGGTTACTTGTTTAAATCTAATAGAATGCCTTACATTCTCCCCGTGGGACCTACCACCACTGTTCCGAGCCCCGAGACTTTTGAATTAGTAGCCCCATCAGTGTACAGTGTCCAAATCATAGAAATCGGTCCCTTAGACATTAAATCCTCTTGCTCTGCCTCGGGGAGTATCTTGGCACTAACCATAAAATCAGCTAACACTTGGGATTTTATGGTCGTTCGAGGCTGATAAATAATATCATACTTGCTTAGCTCGACAACCCACTTAGCCAGCCTCCCCAACAACTCAGGCTTATGAAGTATATTTCTCAGGGGAAAGGTAGTGACCACAACTAATGGGGTGGGATTTAAGATAGGGTCGAAGTTTACGTGCAGTAATAACTAAGGCAAATGCCAATTTCTCTAAATGAGGATACCTGGTATCAGCATCGAGGAGTGAATTTCTAACATAATATATAGGTTGTTGTTTCACATCTTCCTCTCGAACTAGGACGGCGCTCATGGAAAGATTTGATATAACCAAGTAAACCAACAAAATTTCCCCATCCTTTGACTTGGCAAGCAATGGTGCGTTAGCTAAATAATGTTTCAACTCTTTCAACAATTTCCTACACTCCTGCGTCTACTCGAAGGCACTTCCTCAAGACTAAGAAGAATTTGTGGAATCACTCTGATGAACCTCTTTGGTCCCCGAGAGTACCTCGAGAGTACCTCGAGGATTTCCTCTATTGCCCTAATTTATTCAGGATTTGCTTTGATTCCTCGCTCCGATACGATGAAGCCTAGAAATTTTCCTGAACCGACTCCAAAAGCACATTTCTCGGGGTTTAACTTCATGTTATATTACCTCATGATGGAAAAATATTCCCTTAAGTGGTTCAAATGATCTTCCATTTGAACCGACTTCACCAGCATGTCCTCAGTATAAACCTCCATTGTATAATCCTTGAACATGCGACACACCAACCTTTGATATATTGCCCCGGAATTTTTTAGGCTGAAGGGCATCACCTTGTAGCAATACGTGCCTCGATCGGTGATAAAAGAAGTTTTCTCTTCATCTTTTGGATCCATCAAGATCTGGTTATACCCCGAGTAAGCATCCAAAAAGGTTAATAGTTTGTGTCCAACCATGCAGTCTATTAACTTGTCTATTTGTGGCAGCGGATATGAATCCTTGGGGCAAGCTTTATTCAAATTCTTATGGTCCACACACATTCTCATTTCTTATTCTTTTTTGGTACGACCACCACATTGGCCAGCCATTCGGGATACTTGACTTCTTGCACGAAGTCATTGTCAAGTAGCTTACTTATTTCATCCTCGATCACTTTTCATCTGACGCTAGTGTGTGGCCTTTTCTGCTGTTTCACCGGAGCGTGGTGAGGATCCACGTTAAGTTTATGTGTCATAATCTCTGGGTAAATCCCAAACATATTTGCGTGGGACCAAGCAAAGCAATCATCATTGGACTTCAGCAATACAACAACGGCTCTTTTTGACTGAGGATCCAACTCTGAGCCAATGAACACTTTCCTCTCTGGAAACTCCATTGATAGTGCGAATGATTCCAACTCTTCAATAATTGAATATTCAGATTTTTGTTTCCAAGGCTCTTGAATATATGCCAGGATTTTATCAATCACATCCTTCTGGGAAACCGTTTCAACCACCGAACCTGATGCAATCCAAATTGAGCTCAAATACCAACCATTAAATGCCAAGCTAAGAGAGTGCAAAGGATGCAAGATCAAGAGCTTCGAGAGAGATTTGAAGATCATGCGCTTGAGCACATACGAGGGTGGACAAGGTGGAATGTCTCAACACTCCACAACCACTCCGGAACAAGCTCCAGCACAAGGCGGAGCGCCTTAGAGAGTGGGTAGACCGCCTACCCCAAATTCCCTCGAAATGCGGCTAAGTGTCAAGATGAACACTCACATGACTATGCTGAGGCGGAGTGCCTCTGAGGCCAGGAGGAGTGCCTCCTTCTAAAGGATTATCTGTGCTTTTGCTGAGGTAGAGTGCCTCAACGCTGAGGCGGGGCGCCTCCCTCTGTTTCGACCATGACGGGATTTTAATGAACTTTCGGTGTATTTCCTATGTTGACCCTACGTGGTCCTTAAATTTTTTACCCAACTTGTGGGCTTTTATTACATTTATTGCTAAGTGTAAGGGAATCTATAAATACCTTACACTAGGATTTTATTTCATTACTTACTTAGTAAATTTTGGAAGATAGAAGAATTGAAAGAGAGGCAAGGTCTTCTTTGTTGAAGCTTGAAACTTCATGGTATCTCTTTGCTTGGAACCTTGTGGATTTTCATCACTAGTATGAATCTTTGATTAGGTTCGAGTTTTCTTCCTCCCTTTTGGATAATCATTCATGTATTGAATCATTTTATCTATTCTTTCTTCTATTTTTGTTCTTCCAAATCTTAACTTTCTTGTTATCTTGTTGATTCTACTTTTATTTGCTTTCGCGTAAAATATATTGCATCAGAACCCCCTACTTCTTCAGACTCCGAGCATGTTGGTTGCTATTTGGAAGGTCCGCAGACTTCGGACATGTTGGTTTCTATTTAGAAGGTCCACTCGGGACGACTCCACTCTTCATGGCAACTGAATAGCATTCCCTAGCTGTTCATTATTCACCCCCGAATTGAACGAATACCCGATGAGGTAGGGAATTTGTTAACTTGATGAAGATTGGAGGGAACAACCTCTATCGTGTGTATCCAAGGTCTCCCGATGATAACATTATAGGCTATATCCTCGGGCATCACTTGGAACACAGTCTCTTTGATAACTCCCTTTGCATATGTGGTGAGAGTGATCTCACCTAATCTCTTCTCGGTGGATTTGTTGGAACCAGTCAATATGGTTGCTTTCGGGATGATAATTCATATATATTATATTGTACTAGGTTTAGATAGACTGTATTGTTTCCTGTGGTATACTAAGGTAAAAGGTAAAACAAAAATAATAATTAATAAGTGAGGGCATGATGGAAAGAAAAGAGAGGTAACAACACGATCACACCAAATCGATCGTTACATAAAGTGAAAGTGTTCATTGTTATGTAACGATGGATTTAACAATGGGGTTTTTTACACATATATACAAATTTACACTCATATATTACAAAATAATAGCAACATTATATAAATTACATCACATAGCAATATTTTTTCTAGCAATAATTTAGAAATTTCCAAATAAAAGGAAATTCAGTCTTTCCAAATATAACAGTATCTAAATCCTCCACCGATGTCAAACCCGAACCCGCTGGAAACCTAAGCCCCCAACAGAAATTCACCACGAAACTATCAACTGTACCAGAGTACAATTCTCAACAACTCAGCCCACCGCCGATTCTGCCGGAAAAACCCCCAATTCTCTTTTCTAGTGGGCCCACGCTCTTTCAATTCTCAATTCAGGTTCAAGTACCCATTCGCCGGTTCACTTTAGTCCCAATTAGTAAAGATTGGACCTTTAGAATGAAGTTGTAAAAGAAGTTGAAAGGGAAAATGAAAAGCGGCTACCAGGAGGAGGCTGGAGGTGGTGAGAGTGGTGGGGGTTGTAACGACCTCAAATAGTCGTTTCGGGAATCGAGACCTCGATTTACGTGTCGAAAATCCCAAAAGCTCCGTAAGGTCCATTATGACATTTCTGAAATTATTTAGCTAAAACGAACTTTGTTAGATAGGTATCGGAGAAAGACATCCGTTTCGGATATTCGTTAAGGCTAAAAGAGGTTTCGGAGCTCGATTTGAGCAAATGAGCTCTGATGTGAAATCTGAAAGTTGCGTTAGGTTCGTTTGGTAATTTATGACCTGTAGCAACCTTCAGAAGTGAAAACGGACCTCGTTTGATAGGACTTTTGAAAAAGTCTCCGTTGCGGAAGTTTAAAAAGGTTAAAAGAGGTTTTCGAGCTCGATTTGAGTAAACGAACTCCGATGAGAGATCTGAGGGTTCCGTTAGGTTCGTATCGTCATTTGTGACTTGTAGAAACTTTCAAATTTGGATTCCGGGGTCGTTTGATTAAAATTCGCTATTTTGGCGAAAGTCGAAATTTGGCCCTTTCCCGTGGGACCCACTTTTGAGTTCTAGAGATCCGAATTGAGTTTCGTCTTGACGGGCATGTCACACAAGTCTTGTATGACTTGTGTACAAATTTTGGGGTCATTCCGAGCTTCTTAGGGTCCCGTTTGGACCCAAAAACAGTGGCTGATCTGGTGCAAGCCAAAAAGCTGCTGAAATCTGTTTTTTTACTGTTCAGCCGGAAAAAAAAAATCAATTTTTCAGATCAATCCATAAGGAATTGGAAAAATGTCAAAACAAGAAAATTGTAGCTCTTTGAGTTGTGGTTCTAATGCCACCAACCTCGTATCATTTGGACATTTCTATAAAAAGTTATGTGTATTTTACCGAAAGCTATCCAGTGAGGTACAATTTGGACAGCATGTGGTACAACTCTTTAAAGCTGCGGGCTGCTATATATACTAGGGCGGGCATTTATTTTTATTTTCATGTTTTGAGCTTCTAAAAGTGATTCCAAGGGGAATTTGAAGTACCAAAATCATTCCTAAACACAAGGTAACTATTCTTACCCATTTTTAACGCTTTAATCCGAGGATCAAAGTGACGATCCTTGGAAAGAGGGTTTGAACCCTAGATTTGTGAAATGGGAGAAAATGATCGAGTTGGACTCGGGTATGTACAATAATGGTACTTTTGGACTCGTGGGAGTATGGGGAGTCCGGAAACATAAATTTTATGGGTTTTGGGTACGTCCGACCCGGGGGTATTTTGGTAAATTGCCTCTTAAATTGCGTAAGGGCTTAGAATCCTTTCCTCACATGCTTACGAGTGCGACACTATTTCTTTGGCTCAGAGAGGAGTCTTACGGAGGCACATCGTTTGGGAAAGGAGGTCGTTCCTTAGCCACTTGAGCCGATTTTGAGGTAAGTGAGACTTGACCTCTATTTTGCTTGCGGATAAGATTTGATCTTGCTAAGTAAGATGTCGAGTACTTAATTGACTAGCATTTTCTAGTAGATATTATTATGTACTACTAGTTATATTTATACAAAAAGGAGAAAGCACAAACGTGACTTGTGTATAGTCGATGTTGTGTGCCGGTGTATTATTGATATGCTCTAGGGACAGAGGCCGGTGGTGCGTTATGACCTAGAAGCGAAATTCCATCTAGGGACAGAGGCCGGTGGTGCGTTATGACCTAGATGTGGAGACTTATAGGGACAGAGGCTTGTGGTGCGTTATGACCTATAAGTAAAGTAGTTTATAGGGACAGAGGCATGTGGTGCGTTATGACCTATAAACAAAGCCGCACCGGGTGTGTGCTTATGCTATGTGCTAGGTATATCATTACTTATGTGGTATGCGAGATATATCATCGCCATGCTGTGTGTTAATTATATTATTGCTTATGCCATAGTATCAATATAATATTGTATATGCTGCCTATATTATGTATCTTTATATTATTGACCATGTTATGTATTCGCGTATTATTGCTTGTGTTGTTGTATAATTATATTATCGTATGTAATGTTTATGGGTTACTGTAAAGGTGTGGATTGTACTTCCGTTATCTGCTTATGCATTATCAAAGACTTGTCCCGAAAGGGTAATTTAGCGGGCCTGTCGATGATCTTACTGGGCTTTGGCTCATAACTTACTGTTTAAATGTGCAGATCCTTCTACTAGTCAGATAGCTGGACTTATCTGATCCGTTCGAGGCTGTGGCTATTTTTGCTTGAGGTGAGCCAACCGCATGGTTCGCGGTGGCATACCGTCTGATCCACCTTAGTGTTTAGTCGCTTCCTACATCTGGTATTATATATTATATATATCGGATGTCAGAATTCGTAGATGCTCTATTGACACTGTATTTCTGGTGGATGTCTACACCTACATTTTATTGAAATATTCCTATCTAAATTATCATTATGAGTCAGTTTAATTATTCGTGGTTCGCCTAAGGATGTAACACTTGGTGCCATCACGGCCCCGAAAATTGGGTCGTGACAAATTGGTATCAGAGCCCTAGGTTGTAAGTCGAGTCTTTGGGAGTCAATGGAGTAGTGTCCGAGCAGAGTCTTGTTTATGGGTATGTTGTCGACCTTACTTATAAGCGAGAGGCTGCAAAGGCATTTTAGGAGGAGTTGTTTCCCTTCATTTCATCTCTTCTCGTGCTATGATGCTTACATAGGTGCTAATCCTTTAATGTGATTATGACAGATGGTGAGAACGCGATCGTCCTCTGCTTCGGGAGCTGGTGACGCACTGACTGAGTAGGTCCGTGGGAGAGCTGTGCGTAGCACACGGACTGGTGCGCGGGCACCTACTCAGCCGAGAGCGGCTACTACCAGAGCTTCTGTGGGCAGACCTCCTGCTGCCAGACAGACTAGTACAGTGCCACCGGTGTCTTCTGAGATACCCGTCGCACATGTCCCATCGACTATGCCTTCTCTTGTGCCGGGCACAACGGTATCTATTCCTGCAGATGTTCTATTGCGGATGATGGGCATGCTTGGATCTCAGGCCTCGCCTATGGGCGATATGCCAGTACCTTCTGCGGTACCCCAGCCAGCTACACCAGCTATGAGTACGCCGACTCCTGAGGCTACTCCGGTGATTCCTCAGTCTACTCCAGTTATTAGTCCTATTGCTCAGCCTTCTACTTTGGCTCCTCAGTCAATATAAATTGTGAAGAATTACCTTGAAATAAAATGAACCTAATTTTAATAACATAAGATAACTCTTAAGGATAGACAAACATACAAGCTGTCTGAATAATACAACTGACTACCCAGAATACACAATTTTAAAGGTTTCCAGATCAGACATTTAAGAAGGCCAAAAGATATACACATCTCCCGAAGGGAGCAAAAGTAAGGAAAACTGTAATATCTGAAGTTGGTGGCCGCAATGAACAGGATGGCTCACCGTAGACAGCTGAGAACGTACTAGTCCTTAATCACAACGCGGCTGACTGGGTCCTGGAGCAGAACCTGCCGAATGAAAAGAAAACACAAGAACAAATAGGGGTGAGTCATAAGGACTCAATAAGAGAGGAAAAACTAGCAACCTCGAAAAATAGAAACACTAGTCAGGGAAACAGAAGCCATAGCAATCAACCAGATAAATCATTCATAGATATTTAATGCAATAAATCTATACAGCTAAAAAAAAATGCATATAAAGATATGCAATGATGTGTCATGATGAAATGGGGTCACATGTGCCCGAAACCTATCTCCGGCGCGGGACTCTCATCGTCTACCAGGAGATATATACAATAATGATCTTTCACCGGCGCGGGACTCTCATCGACTACCGGGAAGTATATACAGTAATGACCCTTCACCGGCTCGGGACTCTCATCGATTACCGAGAAGTATATGCAGTAATGATGGCCAAAGTACAATGCTCAGATTCCCAATGCAATAGCAATAACAGGACATATATATAATATAGAATGTAAATCCAAAGCTAAGGCGTAATGAGTACGCCTATCGGCAGCTACACACGTAAGGAACACGTGGTAGAAAATCCACGAGGCCAAGTGCCTCCAAAGAAATGGATATAAACACTTACCGTATTCCAAAGCTAATCCTGTTACTCAACCACTGGCTTTTCCTCAGTATTAGTTTCCAAACGATGTCTTTCTATTCAATAAGCAGAAAAATTATATCAAATAAAGCTAAAGGCTTCATTCCTTATGTTTTAGGGCAATCCAGTTAGGAACCTGATACCCTATTCGTATACGCAATACGCAGGCCAGGCCTGTATACAAGGTTCAAAGTCCCATTGCCAAACCCTAAACAAATTATATTTATATGTTGTCCATAACTCACTGAGTACGAATATATAATCATTTCCATCATCGGGGTACAATTGACCCTTTAAACTATCAATTTACGTCATTAGGGCGATGTCTAATATCCCTATTTTTACCGTAAAAATATATTCAAACACACGTAATAAGCTAAGATAATGAGTTAACATCATTACCTGAAGATTTGGGGTAGAAATTCCACTATTTTTCCACTCCTTTTTCCATTTTTCCTCTCTTTTTTTCTAATTTTTCTCTTTCTGTGCGTTTTTGTAATGTTTCTGATATGTATCGAAGTCATTGTGCTAGGGGATTAAATCCCCTAAGCCACCGACCTTTTTTCAATTTTTTAATTATTATTATTTTCTTTTTTTTAAATTCGCTACGACGATTAAAATTGAAATGGAACCCTGGAGAAGTCGAAATGATCCCAAATTTTTCAAGTAAGCTATACAAAATATATGTAACATACTCAGGAAGACGGATCTCAAATCCGACTCCCGAAACTCAAGATGCGAATTTAAAGGAAAAAGGTCAAATTATTTAACTTTCGGCATTTTTGTGGAACTAGCCGAACAACATCGAAATTCACTTTTAAAAAATCATAAAAGTCACAAATAATCATACGAACCTAACGGCGCTTTCGAATTTCGAATCGGAGCTCATTCGCCCAATCCGAGATCAAAAATCTCTTTTTAATATTTATTGACAATAAAAACTGAAACCTTCTTCCGATGCCTACCAAACGAGGTCTAGCTCAAATTTTATAGCTAGGTCCTAATGGACCTTACGAATATTTTAAAATTATCGGCACGCCAATCGGAGTCCTAACTTCCGAAACGACTGACCGAGGTCGTTTCATTCTCCTCCACTAAGACTTTCGTTCGTCCTCGAACGAGCAAGAGTCTAAAATAGATTTCACACCTCTAATGAGAATGCTTACACGAATTTTCAATGACATTTATTACGAAACCAAAATCATATACAATGATTAGAACTTTTAGGCTTTAAAGATCAAGTTCGAACCTGAATCGTCGAAGAGGTAAGGATACCTCTCACACATACTGGACTCAAGCTCACAAGTGTCCTCCTCACGTGGACGATTATTCCATCGTACTCGAACCATCGGAATCTGCTTCGAACGAAGTTTCCGGACATCACGCGCAACTATAGGAACTGGGAACTCCTCATAAGCCAGATTCACATCTAGCTGAGCAGGATCTAATTCGATTACTTCGGAAGGATCTCGGATACACTTCCGGAGCATCGATACATGGAAAACTGGGTGAACTGGCATAGAAGCTGGCAAGTCGAGCCGATAAGCTACCTTACCAATACGCTTCTCGATACGGAAAGGGCCAATGAACCTGGGACTAAGCTTTCCTTTCCTGCCAAATCTCTTTACACCTCGCATCGGTGACACTTTTAGAAATACCATGTCCCCGACCTCGAACTCTAACTCTCGGCTCCTCCGGTTCGAATATGAAATCTGCCTACTCTGGGCGGTCCGTAAACGATCCTGGATAACACGAACAACCTCAAGAGTCTGACGAACCATATCTGAACTCATCACCTCGACATCTCAAAGCTCAAACCAGCCAATAGGAGAACGACATCGACGACTGTATAAGGCCTCAAATGGAGCCATCTGAATAGAAGACTGGTAGCTATTATTATAAGAGAACTCTGCTAACGCCAAATGATCATCCCAGTAACCCCCGAAGTCCAATGCACAAGCTCTCAACATGTCTTCTAAAATTTGAATAACCCGCTCGGACTGACCGTCAGTCTGAGGATGGAATGCTGTACTAAGCTGCACCTGGGTCCCCAACTCTCTCTGAAAAGACTGCTAGAACTGAGAAGTAAACTGGGAACCACAATCTGAGATAATGGATACAGGAGTACCATGCAATCTAACCACCTGCTCAATGAAAATCCGAGCCAGTCTCTGAGCTGAATCAGTAGTCTTTATAGGGATAAAATGAGCTGATTTAGTCAGTCGGTCGACAATGACCCAGACTGAATCATGGCGCCGTAGGGTCTTTGGCAGACCAACTATAAAATCCATCATGATGTGCTCCCACTTCCACTCGGGAATGGGCAATGCCTGAGCTAGCCCTGCTGGTCTCCAGTGCTCGAACTTAACCTGCTGACAGTTCAAGCAACGAGATACATAATCAAATACATCTCTCTTCATCCCCTTCCACCAGTATAGCTCTCGGAGGTCCTGATACATTTTTGTAATACCAGGATGAATGGAATAACGCGAGCTATGAGCTTCACTGAGCACTAACTGCCTCAAATCCCCAACATCAGGAACACAGAGTCGACCATTAAACCGAAGAATTCCATCTGAATCAAGCTCGAAGGAGGGAACTCCTCCACTTAGGACACGACCACGCAACTCCTGCAGATGAGGATCCTCGAACTGTCTTCCCTTAATCTGACTGACTAAGGAAGACTGGGCTGCAATACACGCTAAGACTCGACTGGAGTCTGGGAGAAGAAATCTCACGCCGAAGTCGCCAAGGGACTGCAATTCTCGAGCCAATGGTCTCATATCAGCATAAAAAAAAGCCATGCTGCCCATGGACTTCCTGCTCAAAGCATCTGCTACCACATTCGCCTTCCTAGGATGATAATGGATAGTGAGATCATAATCTTTAATCAATTCAAGCCATCTCCGTTGTCGGCCGTTAAGATCTTTCTGAGAGAGAAGATACTGCAGACTCATATGATTCGTATACACCTCACATGGCTCGCCATAAAGGTAATGCCTCCATATCTTCAAAGCAAAGACGACAACTGCCAATTCTAAATCGTGAGTCGGATAATTCTTCTCGTTCGGCTTTAACTGTCTGGAAGCATAAGCAATTACCTTCCCGTGCTGCATAAGAACACAACCAAGGCCCACACGAGATGCGTCACAATAAACTACAAATCCACCGGTGCCCGAAGGAAGGGATAACACTGGAGCTGAAGTCAATAAGGCCTTAAGCTTCTGGAAGTTGGCCTCACACTCATCGGACCATCGAAACTGAACCGCCTTCTGCGTCAGGCGAGTCAGGGGAGCTGCAATAGTAGAGAACTTCTCCACAAACCTCCGATAATAACCTGCCAATCCAAGGAAGCTGCGAATCTCCGTCGGAGTAGTAGGACGAGGCCATTTCTGCACTGCTTCAATCTTCTTCGGATCAACCTTGATACCTTCACTAGATACTACGTGACCCAAAAATGCTACAAAATCAAGCCAAAACTCACATTTCGAGAACTTGGCATACAACTTACGATCACGGAGGGTTTGAAGAACCACCCTCAAATGATAATCATGCTCCTCGCAGCTACAAGAATAAATAAGAATATCATCAATGAAGATAATGACAAAGGAATCAAGGAATGGCTTAAACACCCGGTTCATGAGATCCATAAAGGCTGCAGGGGCATTAGTCAGCCCAAAAGACATAACTAGGAACTCATAATGGCCGTAACGAGTCCTAAAAGCAGACTTTGAGATATCTGACTCACGAATCTTTAGCTGATGATAACCAGATCGCAGATCGATCTTAGAAAAGAATTTGGCACCCTGCAACTGATCAAACAAATCATCAATGCGAGGCAAGGGATACTTATTCTTGATGGTGACCTTATTTAGCTGACGATAATCAATACACATCCGCATAGTCCCATCTTTCTTTTTCACGAATAGAACAGGAGCACCCCACGGAGAAATACTCGGCCTAATGAACCCTTTATTAAGCAAATCTTGCAACTGCTCCTTCAGCTCCTTTAACTCTGATGGAGCCATGCGATAAGGAGGGATAGAAATAGGCTAAGTCCCTGGCACTATATCAATGCCAAACTCGATCTCTCGATCAGGAGGAAGTCCTGGCAAATTATCTGGAAACACATCAGGGAACTCCCTAACGACAGGAATAGAATCAAGAGATGGAATCTCCACAGTGGTATCTCAAACCATGGCAAGATACGCTAAACACCCTTTATCCATCATCCGTTTTGCCTTCAGGAAAGAAATAACGTGCCCTATGGGTGACAAATAAGAACCCTGCCACACCACTGGTGCTGAATAAGGAAGAGACAACTGAAGAGACTTGGCATGACAATCTAACGTGGCATGACACGACGCCAACCAATCCATGCCAATAATGACATCAAAGTCAACCATATCTAGAATTAGAAGATCTACTAGTGTCTCATGACCCCCAAAAGATATAGTACAAGCTGGATAAACTCGATCCACAATGATAATGTCTCCAATAGGAGTAGAAACATATAATGGATCACGAAGACACATATAATCAACATGAAAACCCGAAGCAAAATAAGGAGATACATATGAATATGTAGATCCTGGATCCACCAAAGAATATGCATCTCGACCACAAACAGATAAAATACCTGTAACAACAGCTGGTGATGCCTCGGCATCCTGCCTGGCCGGCAGTGCATATAGCTGTCTCTGCGGCTGAGCTGAACTACCACCCTGAGATCCACCCCTGGAGGGACCACCTGAACTACGACCTCGACCTCTACCAGATGGTGGTGCACCTCTAATTGGCTGAGACCCTGAAGGGGCACCCTGAGGCTGCTGCTGCATAGGTGCTGGAGGGCGAGGGAAAGAACTGCTACTATCCTGCTGATAAAGATAAGGGCAATCTTTCTTATGATGCCCTAACTCACGACAATGGAAACATCCTGGGCCATACTGGCGCTGCACAAACTGCTGATGACTACTAGGAGGAAGCTGGGGATGACCCCGTCGAGGTCCTGGTGCGTCCTGAAAACCACGCGCTGGAAACTGAGCTGGTCTGACAGGAGGCCTACTCTGCTGCTGATGACTCCTACCTCCATACGAGGTACTAGAATGCCCTGGACCACGAGATCTCTTACTCTCCCGCTCTAACTCCTCCATACCTCCTGGCAATATCAACAGCAACATCAAATAGAGTACCAGCCTCAATCTCACGAGCCATCTGAGACCGCAAATAAGGAGAAAGCCCATCAATAAAACGTCTAACCCTCTCAGAGGGCTCCTGCATAAGATCTGGAGCATAGCTGGACATCTCAGAAAATAAAAGTTCGTACTCCGTGACTGACAGGTTACCCTATCCAATCCTCTCAAACTCTCTCCTCTTCTCATCCTCCTGACTGCGAGGGAAAAACTTCTCCATGAATCAATGAGAGAACTCACTCCAGGTCAGCTTAGGTAAGCCCTGCCTAGCTGATCGGAGTGCGGTCCACCAAGCTAAAGCTGGACCCTCAAGCTGGAAAGCAGTATAATCAGCTCCATACTGCTCAAGATATCCAAGGGCCTCTAAGATACGCTGACATTGATCAAGAAACTCACGAAGTTAAGCTTATCTGATTTCTAACCAGAGAACTTCGGAGGACTAAGTCGGGTAAAATAATGCAACCTTGCCGGATCATCAACCTGACCTGCTACCTGGACTGGCTGACTAGCCTGAACAGCCGGAGGTACAACACCCGCTGCCTCTGGAACATGAACTGCTGGGGCTACCTGTGGAGCTGGAATGGGGGCTTCCTGAACCTGAGAACCAATATCTACCACAGCCTGAGGAGCTGCCTGAGGGATAGGAGCATCTACAGCGGCCTGAGGAATAGGAGCATCCACAGCAGCCCGAGGAATATGAGCATCTACGGCAGCCTGAGGAATAGGAGGTCCCTGGGGCATCTGTGTCGCTAAAAATCTCATAAAAGCGTCATGAAGCGCGGGGGGAACGAATAAGCCCTGCTCCCCCTGCCCAGCAAAAGCTGGCACTACCGGAACCTCTGCAGCAAGATCAACACGATCCACCATCCTCGCGGCCTGGGTAACTCTACCTCTTCCTCGACCACGACCTCTACCGCGGCCAACACCGCCACTTCGCGGAGCAGCAGGCATAGGGGCAACCGCTGGCTCCTCCGCCTCTCGTCGATATTTGCGCGCGTTCTCACCATTTACTGCAGAAAATTAAAAATATTTAACTTCAGATAAGAAGACTTCCGCACGACATGGAAAGAAAGAAGGGAAACTGCCTAAATGCCATCATAGCCTCTCGTAGATAGGTACGGACGTCTCCGCCCGATCAGCGAGACTCTATTAGACACTGTCATGATCTGGAAAGACTCTAAACCTCGCTCTGATACCAACTGACACGACCCGAATTCTCAGTTAGGCCGTACGGGCACTCGACCCCCTCCCCTAAACCTGTCGGGCGAACCCTATTGACTGAATCGATATAAATTGTGAAGAATTAACTTGAAATAAAATGAACCTAATTTTAATAACATAAGATAACTCTTAAGGATAGACAAACATACAAGCTGTCTGAATAATACAACTGACTACCCAGAATACACAATTTTAAAGGTTTCCAGATCAGACATCTAAGAAGGCTAAAAGATATACACATCTCCCGAAGGGAGCAAAAGTAAGGAAAACTGTAATATCTGAAGTTGGTGGCCGCAATGAACAGGATGGCTCACCGTAGACAGCTGAGAATGTACTACTCCTTAATCACAACGCGGCTGGCTGGGTCCTGGAGCAGAACCTGCCGAACAAAAAGAAAACACAAGAACAAATAGGGGGTGAGTCATAAGGACTCAATAAGTGAGGAAAAACTAGCAACCTCGAAAAATAGATACACTAGTCAGGGAAACAGAAGCCATAGCAATCAACCAGATAAATCATTCATAGATAATTAATGCAATAAATCTATACAGCTAAAAAATGCATATAAAGATATGCAATGATGTGTCATGATGAAATGGGGTCACATGTGCCCGAAACCTATCTCCGGCGCGGGACTCTCATCGTCTACCAGGAGATATATACAATAATGATCTTTCACCGGCGGGACTCTCATCGACTACCGGGAAGTATATACAGTAATGACCCTTCACCAGCTCGGGACTCTCATCGATTACCGGGAAGTATATGCAGTATGATGGCCAAAGTACAATGCTCAGATTCCCAATGCAATAGCAATAACAGGACATAATATATAATATAGAATGTAAATCCAAAGCTAAGGCGTAATGAGTACGCCTATCGGCAGCTACACACGTAAGGAACACGTGGTAGAAAATCCACGAGGCCAAGTGCCTCCAAAGAAATGGATATAAACACTTACCGTATTCCAAAGCTAATCCTGTTACTCAACCACTGACTTTTCCTCAGTATTAGTTTCCAAACGATCTCTTTCTATTCAATAAGCAGAAAAATTATATCAAATAAAGCTAAAGGCTTCATTCCTTATGTTTTAGGGCAATCCATTTAGGAGCCTGATACCCTATTCGTATACGCAATACGCAGGCCAGGCCTGTATACAGGGTTCAAAGTCCCATAACCAAACCCTAAATAAATTATATTTATATGTTGCACATAACTCACTGAGTACGAATATATAATCATTTCCATCATCGGGGTCCAATTGACCTTTTAAACTATCAATTTACGTCACTAGGGCGATGTCTAATATCCCTATTTTTACCGTAAAAATATATTCAAACACACGTAATAAGCTAAGATAATGAGTTAACATCATTACCTGAAGATTTGGGGTAGAAATTCACTATTTTTCCACTCCTTTTTCCCTTTCTCCTCTCCTTTTTTCTAAGTTTTCTCTTTCTGTGCGTTTTTGTACTGTTTTTGATATGTATCAAAGTCATTGTGCTAGGGGATTAAATCCCCTAAGCCACTGACCTTTTTCAATTTTTTTAATTATTATTATTTTCTTTTTTTTAAAATTCGCTACGACGATTAAAATTGAAATAGAACCCTAGAGAAGTCGAAATGATCCCAAATTTTTCAAGTAAGCTATACAAAATATATGTAACATACTCGCGAAGACGGATCTCAAATCCGACTCCCGAAACTCAAGATGCGAATTTAAAGGAAAAAGGTCAAATTATTTAATTTCGGCATTTTTGCGGAACTAGCCGAACAACATCGAAATTCACTTTCGAAAAATCATAAAAGTCACAAATAATCATACGAACCTAACGGTGCTTTCGGATTTCGAATCGGAGCTCATTCGCCCAAACCGAGATCAAAAATCTCTTTTTAATATTTATTGACAATAAAAACTGAAACCTTCTTCCGATGCCTACCAAACGAGGTCTAATTTAGCTCAAATTTTATAGATAGGTCCTAATGGACCTTACGAATATTTTAAAATTATTGGCACGCCAATCGGAGTCCTAACTTCCAAAACGACTGACCGAGGTCGTTTCAATCAAGGTAATCCTTGAGCAACTCCTTATCTAAGAAATGTCTTCCATGCGCTGCTCCGGGCACCAGAATGTACTTACTTGAATAAATCTTGCATCTGAGTTAATGATTCGATCGAACCCATTGGTAGCTGAGTGTACTAAGAAAGGGCTCCTTTGGTCAAAGTTGAGCTAAACCTCTTCACTAGAGCAGACTGGATATCTTCTTCAATAATCTCATTACTTTTCACAGCTGTAAAGTACGCAACAATATGCTCATCCGGATCATTTGTTCTGTCGTACTTCAAGTTATCCAGGAAGCGAAAGTGCTTTGGTATGCGAAGTGGTGCAGCACTTGCTTTAGAAGCATGTTTGTAGAACTTCTGCTCATATGCTGTGGTAACTTAGGGTGGAGCACCCAGCATGTTACCAATTCTTTCATGGATAGCCTTCATCTCCTTTATGAGATCCTGAATGACAGGGGCTCTTAAGGTCTTGATTGTTGATCGTTGCTGAACCTCCAGGGATAGCATCCAGGTTGAGCCTACGATTGGGAATCGATGCTGGTGAGCTGTTCGTGGGCGTCGGTCCTCACGAGGATAGTGGCCTTTGAGACGAACCAGGAAATATTGCTCCCAATCTCTGGGATATCCCTTCAATATTGAGGATATCCAAGAGGAAGCCTCTGACCTCTAAACTACCTCCAGGTGGTTGATCGCCTTCACCATCGCTAGCAATAGGGATTGGTTCATGAGAAGAATCTCTGGCTGCCCGACAAGATCCTTTTGTTGTATGCTGGGATCGTTGATATCCTTCGCAGACTCGTCTACTACATCTGCGGTGTTCTTTGAAATGTTGTTGTCATCTTCAGACATGATTGCGCCTTTACCTTCATAAAATACCTACAATTGTCTGGGCCCCACGGTTGGCGCCAAACTGTTTATGCCTAAATTTGTACGTCTAGGTTAAACGATTAATTATGAATGAGGTCACAAGCAATACTGTTAATTACGATGAAAAAGTAAATAAATATGATGAAAATAAAGACAAGTAATTAAGCAAGAAATAATAGAGAAAGCAAAGAAATTCTTATTCCTTGAGATTAGCCGAGTTCGGTGGCGAATTGTGTCTTGTCTCTACAATACAATGTAAGGAGGGATATTTATAGTAGTGATACCCAATTCCAAATAAGGTAAATACAAATACTAAAAAGGCCATGGGCCTATAACTCAAGGTGGTGGTATACTAAACCCTAGCTAAAAGACTGTAAACCCTAGGTGATGGGATGTGTGCCCTGCGCCCTGTGACTAAACCGCCTAAACAGTCGTTGGCTCTGGGAGTGGGCGTATATCCTCAGTGTCCGATGACTTGTAGGATAAGTCTAGTTTCGCCGCTAAACTCGTATCCCCGTAATAATAGGTGGTGTATTTTCGCCCACACAATGCCGATATCAAGAAGACGATAACTGAAGAGGAAGTGAACAAGTTACTTGATAATGGTTTCATCCAGGAGGTCAAGTATCTGGATTGGTTAGCTAATATCGTGGTCGTGCCCAAGAAGAATGGAAGTGGAAAATGTGTGTAGATTAAATAATTTTGAATAAGCTTTCCCTAAAGATTCATATTCGTTCCCACAGGTCGATAGCCACAGGTTGATAGATTGATTTAGTCCACGGTTAGACACAATTATTGACCTTCTTGGGTGCCTACTCAGACTATAAACAAATCTTAATGGAGCTAAAAGATCAAGAGAAAACCTCTTTCATAACCAATCAAGGAACTTATTGCTATAAGGTGATGTCATTCGGCCTCAAGAATGCTGGTTCAACATATCAAAAGTTTGGTGTGTCGGATGTTTAGAGAGTAAATCGGGAAGTCGATGGAATTGTATATCGGTGCCATGTTAATGAAATTAGTATGAGTGGGGGAGCATTTGAATCACTTGAGGAAGGCTTTCGCTACCCTCCGACAGTAGTATAATATGAAGTTAAATCCTGAGAAGTATGATTTTGGTATTAGCTCTGGTAAAATTTCTGGGTTTCATAGTAATCGAGCATGGGATAGAAGTAAACCCGGAAAAAATTAAAGTAATAGAAGAGATTCCAGATATCCTCACTGGAACGAAAGAAGTACAAAACCTTACTGTCTGTATAGTAGCCTTGAGCATATTTATCTCAAGGTCATCGGAGCGATGCCTTAAGTTCTTTTCAGTATTGAAAAAGAACACAAACTTCGAGTGGACTCCAGAATGCCAACAGGCGTTGAAAGATTTAAAGCACCACTTGTCAAATGCTCCACTGTTTGCAAAGTCAAAGGATATGGAACCTTTATTTATATACCATGCGGTATCTGAAGTGTCTGTGAGCACAGTACTATTTCGAGAGGAGGAAGGAAGACATCATCCGATTTACTATATTATTCAGTTGGGTCATTCTATTCCTGCTCTTTCTATGAGTGACGAGGAGGTAGCTCGGAGGATTGAGTCCTTTATGAAGCTCAAGCCTCCCGAGTTCGATGGTACCCCCCAGCTACTTGCACTGCCCAGAGGTATATTCAGAAATGTGAGAAGATATTTTCTGTATTGGGTACTAGGGACACCCTTGGGGTGAGATGTGCTTCTTTCTGTTTGTCCGGTGATGCCGAGACTTGGTGGTCTTCTATGATGAGACAGAGGTCGAGTGATCTTCCTCCCTTGACTTGGACCGAGTTCGTTGCTATGTTTATGAGTAGATTTGTGCCTCAGAGTCATCTTGATGCCCAGAGACGCGAGTTTGAGTTGTTGAGACAGGGAGGCATGTCCGTGACTGCTTATGATACCAGATTTTTAGAGTTATCTCAGTATGCGCCTGCTATGGTTATGTTGGAGAGAGACAAGGTTCTTAGATTTGTTGAGGGTCTTCACCCTCGTCTTCAGGTGGCTGTTGCCTCACATATTGGGAACAAGTCTTATTATGATGTGGTTGATATTGCGAGGCGTATGGAGGACATTCATGCTAGAGCAGATGTAGAGAGGGCGAGCAAGAGGGTGCGATATTCTGGTACTTCTGGTGGCCCTTCACATGGTGGCCAGAGTTTTCGTGGTCATACTCAGCCTAGGCTTCCCCAGGCCGCTGCTTTACCATCTCAGGGTACTTCGTCGGGTGTTCATAGGCCTCAGCCGTCTCAGAGGCGTGGGGATTCATCTCAGTCTGTTCCACCTGTTTGTGGGAGATGCCGTCAGAGGCACTATGGGAGGTGCAGGCCCGGAGGTGGACGCGGAGGAGGCGGTAGTAAGGCTTGTTACCAGTGTGGGGATCCCAGGCACTTTGTTAGGGATTGCCCCTATGTTACTTCATCTGGACCTACCTCCGCGGGACATCAGAGTTCTGCTGCTATGGTTCGGTCTTCTCCTCAGGCAGCTAGGCCTGTCACTCAGGTTCCTCCTAGGCAGCCGGTTCAGAGAGCTCCTGTTCCTGGAGGTTCAGCTCAGGTTTTTGCTATGACACGCCAGGATGCCGAGGCATCCAATGATGTGATCACAGGTACTCTTTCTGTTTGTGGCCGCAGTGCCTTTGCCCTTATAGATCCGAGATCTACTTTCTCTTATGTGTCTCCTGGATTTTCACCTTGCTTGAGCAAGGATCTGGTTTTTACTGATGCTCCATTTATGGTGGCAATGCCTATCGGAGATCCTATATGTGTAGATAAAGGGTATCGGGAGTGTGTGATTTCTATTTGTGGTGTTGAGTCTCTAGTAGACTTGATGTTGCTAGATATGGTGGAATTTGATGTGATCATGGGCATGGATTGGTTGGCATCCAGTCATGCGACGTTGGATTGCCATGCCAAGTCCGTGACTATAGGTGCCGAAGGTGAGCCTAAGGCTATTTGGAAGGGTTCCAGGTCTTCTCCGAGGAACAAGATCATATCATTCATGAAGGCTCAGAAGATGATAGCTCGCGGGTGCGGAGGGTATATTGCTTCTATTCGAGATGTTCGAGTGGAGGAGGTATCTATTGATCGAGTACCGGTAGTATGCGAGTATCCGGAGGTCTTTCCGGATGACTTGCCGGGTTTGCCTCCTATGCGGGAGATTGAGTTCTGTATTGATATATTGCCAGGTACTCAGCCTATATCTATTCCTCCATATCGTATGGCTCCTGCTGAGTTGAGGGAATTGAAGGAGCAAATTCAAGATTTGCTTGATAAGGGTTTCATTAGACCCAGTGTGTCTCCTTGGGGTGCTCCGGTTCTTTTTGTAAAGAAGAAGGATTGTTCTATGCGCATGTGTATTGATTATCGGCAATTGAACAAAGTGGCTATCAAGAACAGGTATCCTTTACCGCGTATAGATGATTTATTTGATTAGCTTCAGGGTGCTACTCATTTTTTCCAAGATTGACTTGAGATCGGGGTATCATCAGTTGAGGATTCGGTCTGAGGATATTTCTAAGACTGCTTTCCGTACGAGATATGGGCACTTTGAGTTTCTTGTCATGTCATTTGGGCTTACAAATGCTCCGGCCGCCTTTATGGATCTTATGAACCGTGTGTTCAAGCCATATCTTGATTCTTTTTGTTATTGTGTTCATTGATGACATCCTTATATATTCAAGGAGCCGAGGGGAGCATGAGCATCACTTGAAGATTATCCTTCAGACCTTGAGAGACCATGAATTGTATGCTAAATTCTCTAAATGTGAGTTCTGGCTGGATACCGTTTCATTCCTGGGTCACGTGGTGACCAAGGACGGTATTGGTGTTGATCCCAAGAAAGTAGAGGCCGTTCAGAATTGGCCTAGGCCTACTTCTCCTACAGAGATTCGGAGTTTCTTAGGCTTGGCAGGTTATTATCGGCGATTCGTGGATGGATTTTCTTCCATATCAGCACTACTGACTAAATTGACGCAGAAGAATGTTCCTTTTCTATGGTCTGCTGCTTGTGAGTCTAGCTTTCAGAGGCTCAAGACTGTCTTGACTACAGCACCTGTATTGGCCTTGCCTAGTGGATCCGGGGGATTCACAGTCTATTGTGATGCTTCTGGTATTGGCTTAGGTGGTGTTTTGATGTAGAATGGCAAGGTGATAGCTTATGCCTCGAGACAACTGAAAGTGCATGAGAAGAACTACCCTGTCCACGATCTAGAGTTATTGGCGGTGGTATTTGCATTGAAGTTGTGGAGGCATTATTTATATGGTGAGCCTTGTGAGATTTTCACTGATCATAAGAGTCTCCAGTATCTGTTCACCCAGAAGGACTTGAACGGGAGACAACGCCGATGGTTGGAGTTGCTTAAGGATTATGACATCGCTATTCGGTATCATCCCGGGAAAGCTAATGTTGTGGCTGATGTTCTGAGCAGGAAGTCTATGGGTAGCCTTGCCTATCTTGATGTTGATATGAGACCACTAGCTCGAGAGTTGCAGGCCTTGTCCATTAGTGGAGTGCGATTTGATGATTCTGTGCCAGACCGAGTTTTTGCTTATATAGGGACTCAGTCATCCCTAGCTTCCCAGATCAAGGAAAAGCAATTTGATGATTCATATTTGCGTGATATTCGAGATAGAGTTTTAAGTGGGGGAGTGACCTCATTTATGATCGGAAATGATGGTGTACTGCGGCTCAACGGTCGGTTGTGTGTTCCGAATGTTGGGGAGTTGAGGCAGCTGATATTGGCAGAGGCACACAGTTCTCGGTATTCTATTCATCCTGGTATTACGAAGATGTATCAAGATCTTCGAGAGTTATATTGGTGGAAGGGAATGAAGAGAGATGTTGTTGATCATGTGTCTCGGTGCTTAAATTGTCAGCAGATAAAGTATGAGCATAGAAGACCAGCCGGGTTGACTCAGTCCATGCCGATTCCGGAATGGAAATGGGAGCATATTACTATGGACTTTGTGGTTGGATTGCCTTTGACCTTGGGCAAGCATGATTCAGTATGGGTAGTGGTGGATCGTCTCACCAAGTCAGCTCATTTCATCCCCGTGAGGACTACTTATTCATCGGAGCGCTTAGCTCGTATCTTTATCGAGCAGATTGTGAGATTGCATGGTGCTCCAGTCTCTATTATATCAGATCGCGGTACTCAGTTCACAGCTCAGTTCTGGAGATCATTTCATAAGGAGCTGGGTACCCGAGTGGATCTTAGCACCGCATTTCATCCTCAGACTGATGGTCAGTCCGAGAGGACCATCCAGATTCTTGGGGATATGCTGAGGGCTTCTGCTATTGACTTTGGAGGCCATTGGGACAGTTATTTGCCTTTGGCGGAATTTGCCTATAATAACAGTTATCAGTCTTCTATCCAGATGGCTCCGTTTGAGGCATTATATGGCCGCCGATGTCGTTCTCCAGTTGGTTGGTTTGAACCTGGAGAGAGGTGAAGGTGTTGGGTCCGGATCTAGTTCAGCAGACCTTACATAAGGTCCGAATCATTCAGGATCGGCTCCGCACAGCTCAGAGTCGACAGATATCTTATGCGGATCGGAGGAGGAGAGATTTGGTGTTTATGGTAGGTGACCGGGTATTTCTTAAAGTATCACCGATGAAGGGTGTTATGAGATTCGGGAAAAAGGGCAAGCTTAGTCCGAGGTTCATTGGTCCTTTTGAGGTCTTGGAGCGCATTGGCGCTGTTGCATATAGGCTTGCTTTGCCTCCATCTCTGTCAGTTCATCAGGTATTCCACGTATCTATGCTCCGAAAGTATGTTCATGATCCATCCCATGTGATTGATATGGCTTAGGTCGAGATCAACGAGGACTTGGCTTATTTGGAGGAGCCGATTGCTATTGCGGCTAGAGAGATCCGTAAGCTAAGGTCGAAAAAGATCCCGTTGGTTAAAGTGCTATGGAAGAATCGTCCTAGCGAAGAGGCCACTTGGGAACTTGAGTCCGACATGCGGGAGAAGTATCCTCGCCTTTTCGATAATTCAGGTATGATTTCAATCTCTAAAGCCTGAAAGTTATGTTGTTATTTATGATTTTGGGTTGTAGCGAGAGTCCTCGAAATCCATGTAATTATTTTTGTGAAAATGTGAATCTTACCTTAGACTCGGGCTCGTCCGAGGACGAACGAGAGTCTAAGTGGGGGAGATTGTAACGACCTCAAATAGTCGTTTCGGGAATCGGGACCTCGATTTGCGTGTCAAAAATTTCAAAAGCTCCATAAGGTCCATTATGACATGTCTGAAATTATTTAGCTAAAACGAACTTTGTTAGATAGGTATCGGAGAAAGACATCCGTTTCGGATATTCGTTAAGGCTAAAAGAGGTTTCGGAGCTCGATTTGAGCAAATGAGCTCTGATGTGAAATCTGAAAGTTGCGTTAGGTTCGTATGGTAATTTATGACCTGTAGCAACCTTCAGAAGTAAAAACGGACCTCGTTTGATAGGACTTTTGAAAAAGTCTCCGTTGCGGAAGTTTAAAAAGGTTAAAAGAGGTTTTCGAGCTCGATTTGAGTAAACGAACTCCGATGAGAGATCTGAGGGTTCCGTTAGGTTCGTATCGTCATTTGTGACTTGTAGCAACTTTCGAATTTGGATTCCGGGGTCGTTTGATTAAAATTCGCTATTTTGGCGAAAGTCGAAATTTGGCCCTTTCCCGTGGGACCCACTTTTTGAGTTCTAGAGATCCGAATTGAGTTTCGTCTTGACGGGCATGTCACACAAGTCTTGTATGACTTGTGTACAAATTTTGGGGTCATTCCGAGCTTCGTAGGGTCCCGTTTGGACCCAAAAACAGTGGCTGATCTGGTGCAAGCCAAAAAGCTGCTGAAATCTGTTTTTTTACTGTTCAGCTGGAAAAAAATCAATTTTTCAGATCAATCCATAAGGAATTGGAAAAAAGTCGAAACATGAAAGTTTAGCTCTTTGAGTTGTGGTTCTAATTCCACCAACCTCGTATCATTTGGACATTTCTATAAAAAGTTATGTGTATTTTACCGAAAGCTATCCAGTGAGGTACAATTTGGACAGCATGTGGTACAACTCTTTAAAGCTGCGGGCTGCTATATACTAGGGCGGGCATTTATTTTTATTTTCATGTTTTGAGCTTCTAAAAGTGATTCCAAGGGGAATTTGAAGTACCAAAATTATTCCTAAGCACAAGGTAACTATTCTTACCCATTTTTAACGCTTTAATCCGAGGATCAAAGTGACGATCCTTGGAAAGAGGGTTTGAACCCTAGATTTGTGAAATGGGAGAAAATGACCGAGTTGGACTCGGGTATGTACAATAATGGTACTTTTGGACTCGTGGGAGTATGGGGAGCCCGGAAACATAAATTTTACGGGTTTTGGGTACGTCCGACCCGGGGGTATTTTGGTAAATTGCCTCTTAAATTGCGTAAGGGCTTAGAATCCTTTCCTCACATGCTTACGAGTGCGACACTATTTCTTTGGCTCAGAGAGGAGTCTTACGGAGGCACATCGTTTGGGAAAGGAGGTCGTTCCTTAGCCACTTGAGCCGATTTTGAGGTAAGTGAGACTTGACCTCTATTTTGCTTGCGGATAAGATTTGATCTTGCTAAGTAAGATGTCGAGTACTTAATTGAATAGCATTTTCTAGTAGATATTATTATGTACTACTCGTTATATTTATACAAAAAGGAGAAAGCACAAACGTGACTTGTGTATAGTCGATGTTGTGTGCCGGTGTATTATTGATATGCTCTAGGGACAGAGGTCGGTGGTGCGTTATGACCTAGAAGCGAAATTCCATCTAGGGACAGAGGCCGGTGGTGCGTTATGACCTAGATGTGGAGACTTATAGGGACAGAGGCTTGTGGTGCGTTATGACCTATAAGTAAAGTTGTTTATAGGGACAGAGGCCTGTGGTGCGTTATGACCTATAAACAAAGCCGCACCGGGTGTGTGTTTATGCTATGTGCTAGGTATATCATTACTTATGTGGTATGCGAGATATATCATCGCCATGCTGTGTGTTAATTATATTATTGCTTATTCCATAGTATCAATATAATATTGTATATGCTGCCTATATTATGTATCTTTATAATATTGACCATGTTATGTATTCGCGTATTATTGCTTGTGTTGTTGTATAATTATATTATCGTATGTAATGTTTATGGGTACTGTAAAGGTGTGGATTGTACTTCCGTTATCTGCTTATGCATTATCAAGACTTGTCCCGAAAGGGTAATTTAGCGGGCCTGTCGATGATCTTACTGGGCTTTGGCTCATAACTTACTGTATAAATATGCAGATCCTTCTACTAGTCAGACAGCTGGACTTATCTGATCCGTTCGAGGCTGTGGCTATTTTTGCTTGAGGTGAGCCAACCGCATGGTTCGCGGTGGCATACCGTCTGATCCACCTTAGTGTTTAGTCGCTTCCTACATCTTGTATTATATATTATATATATCGGATGTCAGAATTCGTAGATGCTCTATTGACACTGTATTTCGAGTGGATGTGTACACCTACATTTTATTGAAATATTTCTATCTAAATTATCATTATGAGTCAGTTTAATTATTCGTGGTTCGCCTAAGGATGTAACACTTAGGTGCCATCACGGCCCCGAAAATTGGGTCGTGACAATAAGAGAGGCCAATTTGCACTGGTCTGTATAAAAGGACTCAATTTTGACCAAGTTCATTTGATTAAATTACCAGGATTCAATTCAACCTTGCAAATTTTGATATAGCTCCTGCAAAAGAGACAAGTTAAAAGGGAGATCCTGAAACTGTCTAAGGAAAAGAAAAAGAATTTGATAAGAAACCATGTGGGTATAGTTTCAAAGAAAGAAATTTGACATGGAACTGAAAAATCTAATGGCGGAAATGAGTATCTCAATAAGAAGGGAACATAAAGAAATCAAAGAATACCCAAAAACATGTGGTGGCAGGGAGAGTATTTTCAACACAGATTTAATTATAACAGATTAGTTATTATTATAAATACACAATGAGAAACAATGAACAAACATGATGAAACAATGTTGAAACGGTCTAGATACAACTAGATACAGTCTACAAATAGTTAGATACGGTGTAAAACAATGCAGATACAACGAGATACTGCAAGATACAACGAGATACGAGATGCCTTGTAGTTGAGATACAGTTAGATATGAGGTGGTTGGTAGTTGAGATACAATGAGATACGATGTGGTTGGTATGCGAGATACGGTTAGATACGAGGTGGTTAGTAGTTGAGATACAATGAGATACGATGTGGCTGGTAGGTAAGATACGGTTAGATACGAGGTGGTTGGTAGTTGAGATACAGTGAGATGCAACGAGATACGATGTGGTTGGTAGTTGAGATACAATGAGATACGATGTGGTTGGTAGGCGAGATACGGTTAGTACGAGGTGGTTGATAGTTGAGATACAGTGAGATACGATGTGGTTGGTAGGCCAGATACGGTTAGATACGAGGTGGTTGGTAGTTGAGATACAATGAGATATGATGTGGTTGGTAGGCGAGATACGATTAGATACGAGATGGTTGGTAGTTGAGATACAGTGAGATACAACGAGATATGAGGTGGTTGGTAGTTGAGATACAATGAGATACGATGTGGTTGGTAGGCGAGATACGGTTAGATACGAAGTGGTTGGTAGTCGAGATACAATGTGATGCAACGAGATACGATGTGGTTGGTAGTTGAGATACAATGAGATACGATGTGGTTGGTAGGCGAGATACGGTTAGATACGAGGTGGTTGGTAGTTGAGATACAATGAGATATGATGTGGTTGGTAGGCGAGATACGAGGTGGTTGGTAGTTGAGATACAATGAGATACAACGAGATACGGGGTGGTTGATAGTTGAGATACAATGAGGTACGATGTGTTTGGTAGGCGAGATACGGTTAGATACGAGGTGGTTGACAGTCGAGATACAATGAGATACGATGTGGTTGGTAGGCGAGATACGGTTAGACACGAGGTGGTTGGTAGTTGAGATACAGTGAGATACAATGAGATACGATGTGGTTGGTAGGCGAGATACGATTATATACGAGGTGGTTGGTATTGAGAAACAGTGAGATACAACGAGATACGATGTGGTTGGTAGTTGAGATACAATGAGATACAATGTGGTTGGTATGCGAGATACGGTTAGATACGAGGTGGTTGGTAGTTGAGACACAATGAGATACGAGGTAGTTGGTAGTTGAGAAACATCGAGATACAGTGAGATACAATGAGATAAAGTGAGGATGGGATGAGGGCAAGTGAAATTGGGAGAACTGAGAGGAGTAAAAGTAAAATTGTGGGAAATAGTGGTAGGAAAAGTGAAATAGGGGGAAATGAGAGGAGCAAAAGTGATAGTGGGGGAAATAAGAGGAAGGATGTAAGGGTTTGGTATGTTATGGAAAAATATTGCTATGTTTTTGCTATGTTTATAATTAACTTATCTTTTCCTTTATAATGAGTAATTTTGCTAAAATATTGATATGTTTTGTAAATAACTTCTAAAATTTGTACTTTTATGTAAAAAAAAATCCTTTAACAATATAATACAATAGTAATTAGAGTAACAATCAAAACAAGCATCGTACTCTTGATAACAATACAGTATAGTACAATACAATACAATAGGTAATAACCATCCAAACAAGCTATTAGTGACATTAATATTATCCACGATGATCCGAGTCTTATTCAAGCCCTACTAATAACACACAAACAGAGTTATTTGAAAATTAAATAGGACTACTGATAGTGTCCTGAACTTTGAAAGATTTTGAGGAGCGTTACAAAATTGATTGATAGTAAATGAAATATTAGAATAATAAACGAAAATTTTTATTTTGGCAGAGCAACTATTACATCGATTTAAAATTTACTAGTAGCAATTAACAAAGTAATTAGTGAAGAAAAGAATAAAAAATTGCATAAATAGAAACAATATGAAACTTTAGAACATTCCAAACGAAAAGAATATCATAATAATTGGAAGTTGGAAGTAAGAGTTGAAAACTTCCATTCCTCCCTAGTACACTCAACTCTCCTACATTCACATGCTGTAACTTTTATTTGAGAAATCAGAAATGGTGACACCTATATTGGAAGAAAGGTGAGTTAAAAATGAGAATCCTAGTCAGTGCATATAAACCATGTCATAGTGGGACCCTCATGTAAGACGTGGAATAGAACTATGGTGAGAGATGTGTCTCCAACGAGACACATTGCTCCAAATTCAAGCTCCACATTCTATTATTACTTCTGTATTAAAATATTACTCTCTTTGTCCCACTTTGTTTGTCATATTTTTTATTTATCTGTTCCAAAAAGATTACTTATATTTCTAAATTTGGCAATAATTCAACTCTAAAGTTACTTTTTGACTCATTTATAGCCACATAAATATCCATAACTTATTTAGACCACAAGTTTCAAAAGTCTTCTTTATTTTATTAAACTTTGTGCCAAGTCAAACTATGACAAATAAATTGGAACGGAGGGAGTAATACGTTACTTATCCTACACCTGGAAACTAATATAAAAATTAAGTATTCTTGGCAGGAAAGATTAACAAAAGGTTGTGAGTTGTGACTTCTGAAAAAGGTTGAAACAAACTCTCTTTGTGCTTTCTACTCTTCCATTGTTTTCTTGTCATTACTTCTATATTCATTTTAACTTTTGATAAATGTTATTCTAAAGCCACAATATAATTAAATTCAATTTAAACTCGATCCTTTTTTCTAAGAGAATTTCTCATTTGTTCCCGAAGAAGTGAGCATTGGTGGGGGAGGGAAAAGTGCACATGTTAGGAGTTATGAGGAAAGTCTATAGTCAACAAGGACATTAGCAATAATATTTTTATGGCTTAATACATATTTTACCCATCGAACTTGTCCCAAAATACCCTCGACACATCATTACTATACGGGCATTTTTTGACACACAAACCTTTCACGAAGTGTAACTATTACACACCTCATTTGATGAGTTGGTATTAAAGAGTATAACGTCCCAACACGCGCTGGCCACGTGGATGACAAGTCAGCAACACAGTCAGCTACACCTAATAAAATGTGGCCCTCTTTAATTTCACCCTACCCATTTTATTTTAACCCGAACCCATGTAAAAACCCGACCCAACTACTAGCCTATATATTGTTTTAACCCTAAATTGGTCCCCCATATTCCCAAATTTACCGCGGCTAAGACGAAAAGGAACAATTCTGCATAATTTTGGCCTGATAACAACAAGACGAAGGAATCTTTGCATGGTGCAACGAGTGTAGGTAAGTTATTCCTTATTCGTTCAATTTTCTTTAACTTTTCTAGAGCTAAACATGTGGTCCAGTTATTGTAGTTATATTTTATGGTTTTCATTTTCCTTGTTCAAATATATAATGCACACGTTTATCTAAGTCTTTGTCATGTTTAGTGTAAAGAACTGAACTTGTTAACAACTTTCTAGGGTTTTGTTGTCTTTTATGTAAAAGGGAGTAAATTTAGGGTTATTGTTTATTGTTTGCCTCTATTTGTGTGTAAAAATAAGGTTATTTTATTGAACCTGAATATTTTTTATTTATTTTTCAGTGTGAACATGTCATTTAAAATTATTTCTTTGAGGTTTCATCATGGGGGTGAGTTAATTAAAGGGAATTTTCCTACTTACCTTGGGGGTGGTCATTCTTTGATCCTTGACGTGGATGTAGACATGCTCTCTTTAATTGACCTGATGGCCTATACTAAGGAGTTGGGGCTCAGTGATGTTGCTGAGTTGTACATATGTCCACAAGATAGAACTGATCTATTGGTAAATGTTGTGACTGATAGGGACATTTTAGGCATTTCCAACTCACTAGAAAATAGTGATACCCTAGAAATTTATGTCACACATGCTGCCCCTTTAGCAGTTATTTATGAGAGTGATACTGGTGTAGTTGGTGATAACAATAGTACTAGGGGCAGAAGGCTAGTAAATGCAAGAGATGTAGCAGTTGATGAATCAGACTCTGATGGGCTTCAAACTAGTGAGGATGAACATGTTGATGCACTTGATACTAGTTCTAGTTTTGAGAGTGAGGGGGTAGATGTAAATGTCCCTGATGATGAATACTATGGCTCTGATGTACACCCTGAGTTTGCTGAGGTTAGGGAAGAAATGAGGAAGTATAAGAGGAGAAAGAGGAGTGAGAGGCCTAAGGATAGAGGTGATATAAACTTGGGGGAAGCTGGTTGTGATCCTGGATTTGATGAGCTAAGGACAGGGAACAAGAGAAATATGTTTGAGGACTTAATGGGAAGTGATGAACCATACTATGGCTCATCTGATGCTGATAGCTATGATTCAGATGTTGAAGATGAAAATGCAGAACAACTTAAGAAAAAAATGACTTGGAAAAAGAACAAAAGGAATCTGAAATTTGATCCAACTTGTGAGAAAATTTGTTGGGAGCTGGGATTGACATTTGAGAGTGTGCAGCAGTTTAGGGAGGCTGTTACCAAATATGCTATTCAAAGGGGGGTTCAGATAGATAAGTGGATTAATGAACCAAAGAGGGTGAGTGTCAGGTGTAAAGAAGGGTGTCCATGGAAGTTATATGCTAGTGTTGAAGGCAAAAGCAACAACTTTGTGGTGAAGAGTTACCACCCTTTTCAAAAGTGTTACAAGACAAACAAAAACAAGTTGTGCAATTCCAGATTTCTTGCTAAGTTTCTTAGGAAGAGAATTGTGTCACAACCTGGTGTTAGAGTGTGGGAGTTGAGGAACTATATTAAGGATGAACTGGACATGTATGTGGGCAGAACTACTGTCCATAGAGCTAGGGCAAAGGTTTTGAAAGAGATCATAGGAGATGTGAAGGAGGAGTTTAAGAGATTGCTTGACTATAGGGACACCATTCTAGAGTATAACCCTGGGAGTACTTGCATTGTAAAATCAGTGGATCATGGTGATGGCAAGCAAGTCTTCCAGAGTTTTTATGTCTGCTTTCATGCCATGAAAAAAGGGTGGATGGAAGGGTGCAGAAAGGTAATTGGTGTGGATGGGTGCTTCCTTAAAGGGATGACAAAGGGACAGCTTCTAGCAGCAGTTTCCAAGGATGGGAACAATCAGATGTTCCCAATTGCATGGGCCATTGTTGAAGTTGAAAACACTTACACTTGGAGCTGGTTTCTGAAAGTGATGAGTGAAGATTTACATCTGCAAGATGGAACAGACTTGGTGATTATGTCTGATATGCAGAAGGTACTCTTCTTTATGTAGTTATTTAATTTAATTCATTTTTAAGTTTGCTAACTGTTATTATCTTTATTTGACAGGGTATAAAAAATGATGTAAGGGATGTTCTCCCTGAAAGTGAGCACAGAATGTGTGCAAGACATGTGTTGGCCAACTGGTCAAAAAACTGGAGAGGATTGGAAAGGAGGAACACTTTCTGGAGGTGTGCAAGATCATCTTGTGTTGCTGAACTTAATAAGAACATGGAGGAGCTGGAGCAGTTAGGAAATGGTATTTGTGAAGACTTGTTGGAGTATAGGAAAGAGGGATGGTGTAGGGCTTATTTCACAGATGTTGTCAAGTGTGACATAATTGACAACAACATGTGTGAAACCTTCAATTCTTGGATACTTGAAGAGAGGCACAAGACCATTATAACTATGCTTGAGGACATTAGAGTGAAGATGATGCAAAGGGTTTGGAAGTTAAGAGACTTTGCTAATGGCTGGTGGTGTGACATCTCCCCAATTGCAATGAAGGTCTTTGGTGATAACCAGGAGAGGGCAATGAAGTGTTCTCTCACATGGAATGCTGATGATGGCTATGAAGTGTTGGAGGAGAATTTTAAGCACAAGGTTAATATGACTACAAATCATTGTAGTTGCAGATCATGGAGCTTAAAGGGTATTCCTTGTGCCCATGCCATTGTTGCATTCCACCATATGAATATTGACCCCACCACTTATATTTCTCATTGGTATCACAAAGAAACCTATAGTAAAGCCTATTCCACATACCTGCAGCCTATGCCAAATATGCCTATGTGGCCAGCTACAACCAATCCTCCTATTGAACCACCACCTTTTAGAAAGATGCCTGGTAGGCCAAAAAAGAGTAGAAAAAGAGAGGATACAGAGGCCTCAAAGTCTGGCAAACTGTCAAGGAAGGGGTTGGATATGAAATGTTCTAATTGTGGTGTGTATGGACACAACAAGAGAGGCTGTCCAAAAAGGCCAAGAGCTGCTGGTCCATCTACTGTAAGCCTTCTAACCTTTCTTACACCATGTGTTTCCAACTTTCAGTTTTTATATGTTTTAATTCTTTTTTTTCATTTGAAGATGCCTGGTGCAACTGCTGCTGCTAAGGGAAGAGGTTCAAACACCACTGGCAGAGGTAGAGGAGCTGGTAATGTTGGAGAAGGTGCAGCACCACCTAATGTGGGAAGAGGTGGTGGCAATGTGGGAAGAGGTAGAGGAACTGGTAATATTGGAGAAGGTGCAGCAACACCTAATGTGGGAAGAGGTGGTGGCAATGTGGGCAGAGGTGGTAGAGGCAGAGGAAGAACAAGAGGATATGGTCTTTTCCATGCTAGCAGTGGATTCAGTTCATTCACAGTAAGAATTCACTAATGTTCTTATCAATTTATGCTTAGGAATTCAAATTCACTTATGGGAATTAAAGTACTTATTTTTTCATTTATGCAGATGGGTGGTAGCAATCCAAGAGTGATTAATACTGGGCCTGTAGGATCATCAGCTGACATCCAGGAGTGTGCATTCAAGCCAAGGCAAGGACTAAGGTGGAATGAGAGAAGAGCTCTAAGTCAACAAGACCTGCAGAGACAAAGGAACAGAGCTGTTGTAGCTCCAAGTCAAGCAAGTTCATCATCTCAGCCAAACAGGAGTGTTGGTTGATGTGCAGAGCACTTTTAGGGTATCTTTTGAGTATTAAGCCTATGTTTAAGACAATATTTGATGTATTAAGTCTATGGAATTATGTTAATGTTTTCTGCACTTGATACTGGTTTAATGTTTGTTGATGATGTAAAATCTGCCAGAACAGTTGTGCTGCAGATTAGTTGTTCTGGATTGTAAGGATTTGTCTTCCTTTTGTGGTGCTTTAATGAAAAATTCAGAAGGCATTTTTTTTGTGGTAAATTTGTGCAGTTCCAGTATTTTCTCACAGGTTGTTCTTCATTTTCACTTATGCTACTGTGTATTAGTACCCAGAATTTGTGCTCTTTAACTGAGTTATTTCTGCCGTAGATCGGCACAATTGCAGACCACTTCATAGATAAGTAAAGGCGTAATACCAATCAACAACTAAACTAACCAACATATTAAGCCAATCAACAACTAAACTAACCAACATATTAAGCCAATCAACAACTAAACTAACCAACATATTAAGCCGAACTCATGCAACATTGAACTTAACCATGCCAATCAACAATAGGAACATAGTACTCAACCATTACAACGCTTGGTTTACATTGCCAACAATTACACCCTTTACACTAACCATTACAACTCTTGGTTTACATTGCCAACAAATACACCCTTTACACTAACCAACACAATCCTATCCAAAGCAGCTATTATAACCCTTCAACAACCCCAACAAAATCTATAAATACCACCCCCAAAACAATCCCACAACTACAATCAAATCTATCTAAATACGTCAACAAAATATGGCACGCTGACCACTTTACAAGCTTGACAATGTGAAGGATGACATTGAAGATTTGAGAAACCGTCTCCGTGAAGCCAAGAGGCGCCAACTAACAGACATAAGAAGGATTGCACGAGTCCTTGCTGTTCTCTTGGAATTACATGGTAAGAATTTGGATGACTATATCTCGGACGATGATAACCCCCCACCACCTCCACCTGCAGATTCGGCAGTTTAGAAGTGTTTAGACTATGAAGGTTTTTAGTTTATCAATGTTAGCAGTTTATTATGGTTTAGAGTAACTAATGTTAGAAATTTATCAATGTTTATGAAGTTTGTGTAATGGTGGTTTTATTATGAATCAATGAAATATTTACCTTACAATATGTAGCACCCTTTCGAACTGCCGAAGAACACAATCCTAAGAAACATTACAATGAAGAGAATCAAACATAATTTCTTCCAATTTCTTTGCTTCTCGTTTTCTTTGACATAAGCATCAAACTCCTTCTTCCTTCTAAACAACCCCAAGATAACAGTTTTGGTCTGTTCCGGTATTGGAGGATCAAACCATAAAAAGAATCTGCAGCTTGAATTTGTACCATTCTGCAAAACAACATAATTTCTTAAGAAATTAATGGAAAAAATTAATAAATAAATTGTCGGACCAAAATACGATGGAGCTTTACCCCATAGTTACTACATCCATAGAATCGACGCCCAGGATTAGAGTTAGTCCAGGATGTAATCAAGACATATTCATCCCCACAATGACATAAAGGAGGTATATAAGCCATGTAAAGTAAACCCTAAAAATCCAAATCAAACAAGACGATGAAGTTTCTGAGATTTTTAGGGTGAAATTGAACAACAAGAAGAGAGGATTAAGAGGAAAAGTTTAATTTTCAGAAGGGCCGTTAATGGAGTTATATTTTAGTAAAGAAGAAGGAGGGGAAATAAGACCCATTTTAAACTAAGTCAAAATAGCCGTTGGAATTCAATCTGGGCCGTTTATCTTAGTTGGAGTCTTTTTTAAAAAACTTGTCACGCGCAAATATTATGTGCTTCCACGCGACAGCCAACTCATCAAATGAGGTGTGTAATAGTTACACTTCGTGAAAGGTTTGTGTGTCAAAAAATGCCCGTGTAGTAGTGGTATGTCGAGGGTATTTTGGGACAAGTTCGATGGGTAAAATATATATTAAACCTATTTTTATTCATACTAACAAAGTCCATTTTGAGAAAAGAAAATAATTGATAATTATCCTGACTCAAAATAAGTATTTGAACCAAATTATTTGATTCACGATAAGTGTCATCTAAAATTATGATATAATAAGAAGATCTATTAAAAATTATAAAAAATTATGTTGGGATGGTAATTACCCTTCACTCTTGATTAGAGATCTTGAGTTTGAGCATCGGGATTGGAGTTACCTTGAATACAAATACTTATACCGAAGTAGAACCTGTCGATGTACAAATTCCTATAAGTCGAGCCTTAAAGGGTATATAACACCAAGTGGGCAAACAAATTAAAATATCTATTTCAACTCGTGGTGTTCATGGTACATTATGTTTTTTAGAACTTTGGTTCAGTAATTTTTGTTTTTGATTTTTAAAAATATTATACCATTATCATACCAAATTAATTCGGTACTTTCTGATAGTTTTAAGTTCGATTTTGGTAATATGTGCGGCAATAGCGGATCTATCTAGTGATTTTGGGTGATTGAGCACCCTTTGGTTTGATCCAAACATTGCATTCTTATATAAAAAATTAGTAACAAGACATAATTCTATTGGATGAGCACCCAATACAATAGTAGCAACTATGGAGAATGCCACTAAAGCATAGAGAACTCAAAAATTCCGGATCCGCAACTGGTGTGCGGTACAATAAATCAAGAACCATGGATTGTTCGATTTCGAATTACATGTATATTGCAATATAATGCTAAAGGAATAAGGTAAATATTGAAAATACAACTTGACGATACGCTGACACTAAATACAAAAAAACCAAAGTTGAAGTAGCCAAAGTTCCTAATCCAAACAACACTAGCCAAATCCACATTAACAGAGTCCTACCGTACAATCTTACACCAATATTCAGCAACATTTTCTCTAATCAATTAAATTTAGAATAATACTGCTAGCACATCAGGAAAAGAAAAGATGGAAGAGCCACAAAGAGTAGCTATTCCAACTATTCAACCTCCTCCTGATGTTGGTCACTTTAAAATAAAACCGGATAGCTCGGATCTAATAAAGATTTTGGATGAAAAGTTTAAAGAGTTATCTTTGAAACCTCTAACAAAAGTAGGGGACAGTGATATTGAATCTTATGATGATCAAATTAATAAATTGAGATCATCTAAGTCCAAGTCTTCTTATAATTCTAAATTTGCTGATAAGCCTAAGCAGAGGATGTTTTATTATCCAAGACCTACTCCACAGGATATTTTATTTGAAGAGCAAGATGATATCTATGCTCCAAACAGTTTCAGTGGTAAGCAAATTTATGAATGGAATATTGATGGTCATACCCACAGACAGATGTATATGGTTATGCACAGGATGATGATGTATAGCACCATTTGTAAGTCTAACAATAATAGTGATAGGACTGTTGCTAATATGATAATTGCAGGATTTACTGGTCAGTTAAAAGGATGGTGGGATAATTATCTCACTGCAGACCAGAGAGAAAAAATTTTGACTGCAGTAAAAATTGAACCAGGAACAGCTACAACATCGGAAATAACAGATAATTCTAATGCTGTTTATGCTTTAGCTGTTACTATTATTGAACATTTTTCAGGAAGATGGTCGGATAATAGTGAGTCCATCAGGACCCTCTTGCAAAATATGAGGTGTAAGACGTTAACTTCATTCAGATATTATAAGGATACTTTTCTTTGCAGAGTAATGGAGTTACCAGAGAGTAATAGTGCTCATTGGAAATCTAAATTTATTGACGGACTTCCTAACCTCTTTGCAGAAAGAGTAAGAAAAAATCTCAGACAAGGAGGAGTCCAAATCAATTATGATGTTCATAGTTATGGAAGTTTAGTAGGAACATGTATCCAAGAGGGATTGGCGTTATGTAATGAGATTAAGCTAAATCAAGAGCTTAAACGCAATCGTCTTAATGAAAGACAACAGATAGGGGATTTTTGCGAACAATTCGGAATGGAAGACCCCAGGATTACAACAAAACCTCGCAAAACTCATAAAGGAAAAACTGGTAAGAAATATACTGACCAGGAATGGAAACAGAGATATGCCAGAAGACGTACAGAAAAACGTGCCAAGAGGCAGAAAGCCTTTAATGAAAGAAAAGGTAACAACAAGAGGAAGAATCCAAAGGATAACACTTGTTATAAATGTGGAAGGTTTGGACACTTCCAGAAAGATTGTAAAGTGAAAGAAAAGATTAAATCTCTTCAAATAGATGAAGACTTAAAGGATTCTCTATGTAAAATTCTTTTGAATTCGGAGCCAGAAGAGGAAGTCATGACTCCAAAGGAGGAATTTAATAAAGTATTCCATGATGAAAGTGAATTTAGTATAACCTCTTCTGAAGAAGAAGGTGGTCCTTGTTGTAACAATGGACAGTCTTGTGATGATGAGGAATATTATAATGTATTTGCTCAGTTAGAGATTAATACTTTAGATAATGACAGTTTAATAGATTTGTTTAAAATGATGCAGGACCCAGAAGCTAGATCAAAGCTTATGGATCAACTCAAAGAAAACTTTGGTTATTCTAAAGTAAATGAGGAGGTAAGAAAAGGTTCATATACCCCTATGGATTATACTCCGTATACCATGAAAGAAGTTAAGAGAATGTTGGAACAAAGGAGAATGAGTAGTAACAGTTCTCCGACTACATCTCAAGATTTGGAAAAAGAGGTTTATAACCTTAAACAGGAGATTTCTAATCTCAAAAAGGAAAACAGAATCCTGGATCAAAGAATCTCAAAAATAGAAGGAAAAGGTAAGGGAAAAGAGACTGAGGAATTCCCCACAATCTCTTCTAATTTTGATGATAATATTAATATTTTTGGAGATGATCAGGATCAAGAAGAGATGGACAGTGAGTTTCTATCTACTCTAGAAATTTTTACTTCTCAAAAGTTTTTTATTAAAATAACTCTTCTTATTGATTATAATTTCAAAAAGAATTCATAGCTCTAGTTGATAGTGGAGCAGATTTAAACTGTGTTCAGGAAGGATTAATTCCTTCACGATATTTTCATAAAACTACTCATAGTTTGAGATCTGCTAATGGTGAAAAAATGCAGATTGAATACAAATTACCAAAAGCTTATACTTGCAAAAATAAGGTATGTATACCTCAAAGCTTTGTTTTAATAAAAAATATGTCCAACCAAGTTATACTTGGAACACCATTTTTACAAAGTATATTTCCTATTACCAGAATTGATAAGAAAAATATAATAGGAACTTTTAATGATAAGTGTATTACATTTGATTTTATAACTGAACCCATTACTAGGGTTTTACATCAATTAAAAGATATGCTAGCTAATAAGAGTCAGCATATCAATTTTCTTAAACAAGAAATTTTGACTTTAAATATCGATGAGATTTTAAAAAATCCAAAATTGAGAGAAAAGATTGATTTTATTATAAATCAGTTTTCTTTACAAATCTGTAGTGACCATCCAAATGCTTTTTGGGATAGAAAGAAACATGTGGTCACACTTCCTTATGAGGAAGGTTTCTCTGAAATCAATGGGATACCTACTAAGGCAAGACCTTGCCAGATGAATTCGGAGTATCTGGAATTATGCAAAAAAGAGGTAAGTTCATTATTGCATAAAGGTCTCATACGGTCATCCAAATCGCCATGGTCTTGTACAGCATTCTATGTTAATAAACATGCTGAACAAGAAAGAGGAGTCCCAAGGTTAGTAATAAATTATAAGCCTTTAAATAAAGTCCTGAAATGGATTAGGTATCCAATTCCTAATAAAAAGGATTTATTGGATAGGCTTCATAATGCTATTATATTTTCAAAATTTGATTTGAAATCAGGATACTGGCAGATTCAAATAGCTGAAGCTGACAGGTATAAAACTGCTTTTAATGTTCCAATAGGACAATACGAATGGAAGGTCATGCCATTTGGTTTGAAAAATGCTCCTTCTGAATTTCAGAAAATTATGAATGATATATTCATTCCTTATAGTAATTTTATTATTGTTTATATTGATGATATATTGGTATTTTCTAATACTATTGAAATGCATTTTAAACATCTAGATTTGTTTAAAAAAATTATCATACAAAATGGTTTGGTTATATCTAAACCTAAGATGTCTTTGTTTCAAACAAAAGTTAGATTTTTGGGACATAACATTGAGAAAGGAAAAATTATTCCTATAAATAGAAATATTGAATTTGCTTCTAAATTTCCTGATGTTATAACTGATAAAACTCAATTGCAAAGATTTTTAGGAAGTTTAAATTATATTGCTCCATTTTATAAAGATCTTGCAAAAGATACATCTATCTTATATGATAGATTAAAAAAGATTCCAAAAGCATGGACAGATGCCCATACTGAAGTAGTTAAGAAAATCAAGCAAAGAGTAAAAAATCTTCCTTGCTTGACATTGGCTAATCCTACTTGGCCAAAAATAATAGAAACTGATGCTTCAGATATTGGTTATGGAGGTATTTTAAAACAAAAGGCTCCAGGAGAGAAAATTGAATATTTGATACAATTCCATTCTGGTAAATGGAACAACAGTCAGAAAAATTATTCAACTGTAGCAAAAGAAATACTTGCTATAGTAAAATGTGTTTTAAAATTCCAAGGTGATTTATACAATCAGAAGTTTCTTATAAAGACAGATTGCCAATCAGCTAAATTCATGTTTAATAAAGATTGTAAACATGATGTTTCTAAACAAATGTTTGCTAGATGGCAGGCACTTTTAGCCCCATTTGATTTTGAAATACATTATAAAAAAGGGGAAGATAATAGCCTCCCTGATTTTCTTACTAGAGAATATCTGGTTACTGAATGATCATATTCATTCTTTTAATGTGCAGGTTATTTAATATGTGTAGAAGAGATAATATGCTTTATTATTGTCCATACTGCCAAAATCAACTATTACCCAGGCAGATGTATGCTATATATTGGGATCTGCGTGCAACACAAAGTAGATTGAAAAAACTGGTGTATGAAGCTGAAGATTTATTATCACGAGCCAAGTTCTTTAATAAAGAAGATGTAGATCATATTATCAGCATTATATGCACAGCAAAGACTAGAATGAAAGATATTACAAAGGAAATTATAGGAATCCATAAAGTATTGGAAATTTATCCAATATATCTAGCCTGATGAATTTATAATCTATTATATGCAGGTTATGCATCCGGCCCGAGGGAACCCAACCTCTAATAGAGGAAGGGGAAACAGAGGAAGAGGCACTGGTAGAGGTGCAGTCATAGCCCAAATGGGTAAGCAAAGGCTTATAGCCGAAGATTTAACAGGATCATCTTCGAAGAGTAATACAAGCAATGATACAATGTCATACCAACAGTATCAAGAATTCTTGAAATGGAAAAATTCTCAAGAAAAGCAAAAGGGAACAGAGGATAATATGCCTCCGTCATATTCTTCTGTTATAATAGAAGATGATAACGAAACTATCCAGTCTTATATTAAGACAGATCACAAGGAGATAATATTATTCCTTGAAGATAGAGATATCCAATGGAAAGATGAACCATGGAAATTAATGGCAAGATATTTAAATAATGCGTCATACGCAGCCTGTACTTATAAGTACAGAGGTCATTATGAGATGATTCTTAACACCACTGAATCTTGCGAGATATCGCATTTTTACCCAGCTAATACCAAAAAAGTTTTTAACTTTTCCAAAATGATAATCAAAAGGATTATATCCGCAGAAGAATGGGGTTTAAGTACCCTAACTGAAAGAAGTTATAATCATCCAGAGATGAAAACACCGGTAAAATATAATTACTGGGACTATGTGGATAGCTTTTATAAAGCATTACTATATGAGAATGAGAACAAGAAACATTCTTGGTTCATAAAAATATTCTCAAATGTTTATAAACAGAGCAATATACCAAATTGGTTTTCACAGTGGTGGATTGTTTATGGTCCTACGGTAAAATTGCTACCGGAGCCATTGCTTAGTTTATATACTGAATGGGTGGATGTATCTCCCAAGATTCATGAATTACAGAGAAGTAACACTCTTATAGAGGGAAATTCTTATATGAATTTCTTTATTGAATATTCAATCCCATGGATTATGAAATGGAGCGTTGAAGTGGGTTATACCCCACATAACATTCCTGCCTTATATAGAACCTTTTATACAAGGTTTTGGAAAAAAATGATTCAAAGAACAGCTGATGGTAATCTACACTGTCAAGATACAATTGATTTAATAAAACAATCACTTGAGGAATATAAACAGATTGATCATCTGGAGCAAGTTAATACACCAAGTCCTTATCAACACATTCTCCATAAATTGAGGATGAAGAAGGGATTAATGACCAAAGAGGAAAAGTTAGCCTTCTACTTGGAAGAAGTCAAAAAAGATTTAATCAAAAATCTTGAGGTTGAAATTCAGTCAGACACGTCCATGGCTTCTGCAAATAATACAGAAGATGAGGGCGAATATTGTCTACCAGGAGAATCCCAATCAATTACAGAAGATGAAGCAAATGATTATATCACCAATATAATGACACAGGTTACTGAACAAGTGACTAAAGAGAGGGAATCTTCCAAGGCACAAAATGCTAAGGGAAAGGATAAACTCTGACGAGGACATATTATTCAAGACCCCTCAGCTTTTATAAAGCTCTTCCAAGGCACAAAATGCTAAGGGAAAGGATAAACTCTGACGAGGACATATTATTCAAGACCCCTCAGCTTTTATAAAGTTACCTTTAATAAAGTAGCTTCAATAATGCTGCTCTTTCTTTAATAAAAGCAGCTTTGATAAAGTTGTGAAAATAATGGGCCATCTGTCGGCCATTTTTCTTCCTTTAATTTTCAACCGGCCACTTGTAAAGTTTGGGCCTAATTAGTTGATTTATTTTGTCTATAAATAGCTTAGAAGTTAGAACGGAGAAGGGCATCAGCTTTCACACCCCTCTCAAAATTGTAAATCTCTCCTATTGTAAAAACTTTCAAGCATATAAATTTCTCTTAATTGCCTGAGCACAAAACCAGGTATTTAACATTGTTCTTTTAATTTTGTTTCTTATTATAAATTTAAGATTTGATACTTGGCCTAATGATAGGCTAAATCATTAAGTGTTGAGCTCTGTCACACTAGGCTATTGGGGTAAGATGATTCTAATAACAGATTAAGATCAGAATCCCAGCAGGTGGTGGTGTTAAAGGTATGGTTGGATAAACAACCCAGGCGGAAGGTTGAATGCCAGAACCAAGGTTCTGTTGTTTGCCCGCTTAGCCGAGGATGGCGTTAAGGGCTGTTGTTGAACCTAATTTTGGGTTCAGCCACTCCTTGCCAGGGTTGGGTCACCAGTAAATTTTCCTGTTACCCCCATGCGGAAGGTTGAATGCCAGAACCAAGGTTCTGTTGTTTGCCCGCTTAGCCGAGGATGGCGTTAAGGGCTGTTGTTGAACCTAATTTTGGGTTCAGCCACTCCTTGCCAGGGTTGGGTCACCAGTAAATTTTCCTGTTACCCCCATGCTGCAAAAGATCCTGTCAACATTTGGTATCAGAGCCATGGTACACAATAGCAATAGGTGATGAGTTCAACACTTAAATATTCTGATGAATATAATCAGAAATAAGACTACTGTTAAAAACAGTAGAAAAGAGGAATATGATATTCCACAACACTTAGATTTACTTAATAAGTGGACTATTCCTAAGGTTCAACCTAAGTTAATATACCAGTTAGGAACCTTTGAGAAATTGGGCTTGAAGCAAGTGGTTAAAACCACAGAAGATACAATTACCATTGATAATGATCATGCTACTTTCAATTTACTGTCTCAGCATGATTTATTGCCTTATATACATACTCATAGATTTATTCATATTGGACTAATCCAAGTTGCATTTAAACCTTTAACTTTAAGAGGATTAAATGAAACATTTATAGCTGCTCTCAGGGATGGTAGAAACCATAACTGGAAAAAATCCCTTATAGGGATTGTACAATCAAGCTTAGCCTATGGTCCAGTCTATTTTAATGCTTATCCGAACTTGCAGATATCATTATCAGATGAAAATGCTTTAAAAGCCTTAGTATTAAATGTGAAATTACATGGTTATGATTATATGCCTAATACAGAAGTTATATGTATTTGTTATAGGATTTATTTTAAGCCATTATATACTTTAAATCCTATGTGCAAAATTATGGATTTTAAAAATGAGACTATTTTAATAGAAACTAATTTTGGTAAAACCAAAGTTACTACGAGAAGACCTATTAAGTGGGAAGAAATAGATTTCCCTAAAGAGTGGGTTATGGAGGAAGCTGCTCCCCCTAAGGATTTAAAAAGTACGGGTTTGACTGGAATTGAGCAGACTCCGGAAGGAAATGTGAAAATCAGATTTGAATCTGATGATATTATAGATAGGATTAATATGGAATCAGATAGATCTAGCTATAAAGGCTTATCTAGATCTAATTCTTTATATTATTCTCATATTTCTCCAATTGATTATATTGTTGAAACTCCTTCTAGGGCTTCTACTTCTCAAATAAGAGAAGAAATGCATAGATATAATAGTTTGAAAATTGATAAAAATAATATTGTTACTCCTGTTGATCCAATAAAGGAACAACAAATAGATGATGCGGATATAACTTCATCAGAAATGGAATTTAAAGGTATTTAATGGATTTAAAGTTCAAAATTGATTTTAGTCGGGGATCACCCGCAAGAAAGAAAATTTCAGAAGAGTTTTATAAACCCAGATGGACATTATTTAGGAAATGGTTCTTTAAGAATTTTGATAAAAATGAGCAACATGCCTTTTCAGAGGAATTTTATAAAGACCTAGAAAAGCATAATAAACTTATATCTTTTGTCTTATGGTTTATGGCAAAATATGTTTTTAATACTATTGCTGTCATGGAAAGACAATTTGAGATGGCAAATGGTAGGATTATTGATGCTGTGTTGCCTCCACAGCAGCCTTTTAAAATAAAGAAACTTAATTTTGCAGCATTTGCCACAATGCTGGATGAACAAACTTTGCAGGTTACTGTTAGCCATATTAATACTATGTTAACACAACAAAACTATACTAATATCTATGTTCATATATTGGGTGAACAGATTATATCTTTACAGGAGAAAGTAGATAAATTATTATCTATCATAAGCAGTAATACTGCTAGCACATCAGGAAAAGAAAAGATGGAAGAGCCACAAAGAGTAGCTATTCCAACTATTCAACCTCCTCCTGATGTTGGTCACTTTAAAATAAAACCGGATAGCTCGGATCTAATAAAGATTTTGGATGAAAAGTTTAAAGAGTTATCTTTGAAACCTCTAACAAAAGTAGGGGACAGTGATATTGAATCTTATGATGATCAAATTAATAAATTGAGATCATCTAAGTCCAAGTCTTCTTATAATTCTAAATTTGCTGATAAGCCTAAGCAGAGGATGTTTTATTATCCAAGACCTACTCCACAGGATATTTTATTTGAAGAGCAAGATGATATCTATGCTCCAAACAGTTTCAGTGGTAAGCAAATTTATGAATGGAATATTGATGGTCATACCCACAGACAGATGTATATGGTTATGCACAGGATGATGATGTATAGCACCATTTGTAAGTCTAACAATAATAGTGATAGGACTGTTGCTAATATGATAATTGCAGGATTTACTGGTCAGTTAAAAGGATGGTGGGATAATTATCTCACTGCAGACCAGAGAGAAAAAATTTTGACTGCAGTAAAAATTGAACCAGGAACAGCTACAACATCGGAAATAACAGATAATTCTAATGCTGTTTATGCTTTAGCTGTTACTATTATTGAACATTTTTCAGGAAGATGGTCGGATAATAGTGAGTCCATCAGGACCCTCTTGCAAAATATGAGGTGTAAGACGTTAACTTCATTCAGATATTATAAGGATACTTTTCTTTGCAGAGTAATGGAGTTACCAGAGAGTAATAGTGCTCATTGGAAATCTAAATTTATTGACGGACTTCCTAACCTCTTTGCAGAAAGAGTAAGAAAAAATCTCAGACAAGGAGGAGTCCAAATCAATTATGATGTTCATAGTTATGGAAGTTTAGTAGGAACATGTATCCAAGAGGGATTGGCGTTATGTAATGAGATTAAGCTAAATCAAGAGCTTAAACGCAATCGTCTTAATGAAAGACAACAGATAGGGGATTTTTGCGAACAATTCGGAATGGAAGACCCCAGGATTACAACAAAACCTCGCAAAACTCATAAAGGAAAAACTGGTAAGAAATATACTGACCAGGAATGGAAACAGAGATATGCCAGAAGACGTACAGAAAAACGTGCCAAGAGGCAGAAAGCCTTTAATGAAAGAAAAGGTAACAACAAGAGGAAGAATCCAAAGGATAACACTTGTTATAAATGTGGAAGGTTTGGACACTTCCAGAAAGATTGTAAAGTGAAAGAAAAGATTAAATCTCTTCAAATAGATGAAGACTTAAAGGATTCTCTATGTAAAATTCTTTTGAATTCGGAGCCAGAAGAGGAAGTCATGACTCCAAAGGAGGAATTTAATAAAGTATTCCATGATGAAAGTGAATTTAGTATAACCTCTTCTGAAGAAGAAGGTGGTCCTTGTTGTAACAATGGACAGTCTTGTGATGATGAGAAATATTATAATGTATTTGCTCAGTTAGAGATTAATACTTTAGATAATGACAGTTTAATAGATTTGTTTAAAATGATGCAGGACCCAGAAGCTAGATCAAAGCTTATGGATCAACTCAAAGAAAACTTTGGTTATTCTAAAGTAAATGAGGAGGTAAGAAAAGGTTCATATACCCCTATGGATTATACTCCGTATACCATGAAAGAAGTTAAGAGAATGTTGGAACAAAGGAGAATGAGTAGTAACAGTTCTCCGACTACATCTCAAGATTTGGAAAAAGAGGTTTATAACCTTAAACAGGAGATTTCTAATCTCAAAAAGGAAAACAGAATCCTGGATCAAAGAATCTCAAAAATAGAAGGAAAAGGTAAGGGAAAAGAGACTGAGGAATTCCCCACAATCTCTTCTAATTTTGATGATAATATTAATATTTTTGGAGATGATCAGGATCAAGAAGAGATGGACAGTGAGTTTCTATCTACTCTAGAAATTTTTACTTCTCAAAAGTTTTTTATTAAAATAACTCTTCTTATTGATTATAATTTCAAAAAAGAATTCATAGCTCTAGTTGATAGTGGAGCAGATTTAAACTGTGTTCAGGAAGGATTAATTCCTTCACGATATTTTCATAAAACTACTCATAGTTTGAGATCTGCTAATGGTGAAAAAATGCAGATTGAATACAAATTACCAAAAGCTTATACTTGCAAAAATAAGGTATGTATACCTCAAAGCTTTGTTTTAATAAAAAATATGTCCAACCAAGTTATACTTGGAACACCATTTTTACAAAGTATATTTCCTATTACCAGAATTGATAAGAAAAATATAATAGGAACTTTTAATGATAAGTGTATTACATTTGATTTTATAACTGAACCCATTACTAGGGTTTTACATCAATTAAAAGATATGCTAGCTAATAAGAGTCAGCATATCAATTTTCTTAAACAAGAAATTTTGACTTTAAATATCGATGAGATTTTAAAAAATCCAAAATTGAGAGAAAAGATTGATTTTATTATAAATCAGTTTTCTTTACAAATCTGTAGTGACCATCCAAATGCTTTTTGGGATAGAAAGAAACATGTGGTCACACTTCCTTATGAGGAAGGTTTCTCTGAAATCAATGGGATACCTACTAAGGCAAGACCTTGCCAGATGAATTCGGAGTATCTGGAATTATGCAAAAAAGAGGTAAGTTCATTATTGCATAAAGGTCTCATACGGTCATCCAAATCGCCATGGTCTTGTACAGCATTCTATGTTAATAAACATGCTGAACAAGAAAGAGGAGTCCCAAGGTTAGTAATAAATTATAAGCCTTTAAATAAAGTCCTGAAATGGATTAGGTATCCAATTCCTAATAAAAAGGATTTATTGGATAGGCTTCATAATGCTATTATATTTTCAAAATTTGATTTGAAATCAGGATACTGGCAGATTCAAATAGCTGAAGCTGACAGGTATAAAACTGCTTTTAATGTTCCAATAGGACAATACGAATGGAAGGTCATGCCATTTGGTTTGAAAAATGCTCCTTCTGAATTTCAGAAAATTATGAATGATATATTCATTCCTTATAGTAATTTTATTATTGTTTATATTGATGATATATTGGTATTTTCTAATACTATTGAAATGCATTTTAAACATCTAGATTTGTTTAAAAAAATTATCATACAAAATGGTTTGGTTATATCTAAACCTAAGATGTCTTTGTTTCAAACAAAAGTTAGATTTTTGGGACATAACATTGAGAAAGGAAAAATTATTCCTATAAATAGAAATATTGAATTTGCTTCTAAATTTCCTGATGTTATAACTGATAAAACTCAATTGCAAAGATTTTTAGGAAGTTTAAATTATATTGCTCCATTTTATAAAGATCTTGCAAAAGATACATCTATCTTATATGATAGATTAAAAAAGATTCCAAAAGCATGGACAGATGCCCATACTGAAGTAGTTAAGAAAATCAAGCAAAGAGTAAAAAATCTTCCTTGCTTGACATTGGCTAATCCTACTTGGCCAAAAATAATAGAAACTGATGCTTCAGATATTGGTTATGGAGGTATTTTAAAACAAAAGGCTCCAGGAGAGAAAATTGAATATTTGATACAATTCCATTCTGGTAAATGGAACAACAGTCAGAAAAATTATTCAACTGTAGCAAAAGAAATACTTGCTATAGTAAAATGTGTTTTAAAATTCCAAGGTGATTTATACAATCAGAAGTTTCTTATAAAGACAGATTGCCAATCAGCTAAATTCATGTTTAATAAAGATTGTAAACATGATGTTTCTAAACAAATGTTTGCTAGATGGCAGGCACTTTTAGCCCCATTTGATTTTGAAATACATTATAAAAAAGGGGAAGATAATAGCCTCCCTGATTTTCTTACTAGAGAATATCTGGTTACTGAATGATCATATTCATTCTTTTAATGTGCAGGTTATTTAATATGTGTAGAAGAGATAATATGCTTTATTATTGTCCATACTGCCAAAATCAACTATTACCCAGGCAGATGTATGCTATATATTGGGATCTGCGTGCAACACAAAGTAGATTGAAAAAACTGGTGTATGAAGCTGAAGATTTATTATCACGAGCCAAGTTCTTTAATAAAGAAGATGTAGATCATATTATCAGCATTATATGCACAGCAAAGACTAGAATGAAAGATATTACAAAGGAAATTATAGGAATCCATAAAGTATTGGAAATTTATCCAATATATCTAGCCTGATGAATTTATAATCTATTATATGCAGGTTATGCATCCGGCCCGAGGGAACCCAACCTCTAATAGAGGAAGGGGAAACAGAGGAAGAGGCACTGGTAGAGGTGCAGTCATAGCCCAAATGGGTAAGCAAAGGCTTATAGCCGAAGATTTAACAGGATCATCTTCGAAGAGTAATACAAGCAATGATACAATGTCATACCAACAGTATCAAGAATTCTTGAAATGGAAAAATTCTCAAGAAAAGCAAAAGGGAACAGAGGATAATATGCCTCCGTCATATTCTTCTGTTATAATAGAAGATGATAACGAAACTATCCAGTCTTATATTAAGACAGATCACAAGGAGATAATATTATTCCTTGAAGATAGAGATATCCAATGGAAAGATGAACCATGGAAATTAATGGCAAGATATTTAAATAATGCGTCATACGCAGCCTGTACTTATAAGTACAGAGGTCATTATGAGATGATTCTTAACACCACTGAATCTTGCGAGATATCGCATTTTTACCCAGCTAATACCAAAAAAGTTTTTAACTTTTCCAAAATGATAATCAAAAGGATTATATCCGCAGAAGAATGGGGTTTAAGTACCCTAACTGAAAGAAGTTATAATCATCCAGAGATGAAAACACCGGTAAAATATAATTACTGGGACTATGTGGATAGCTTTTATAAAGCATTACTATATGAGAATGAGAACAAGAAACATTCTTGGTTCATAAAAATATGCTCAAATGTTTATAAACAGAGCAATATACCAAATTGGTTTTCACAGTGGTGGATTGTTTATGGTCCTACGGTAAAATTGCTACCGGAGCCATTGCTTAGTTTATATACTGAATGGGTGGATGTATCTCCCAAGATTCATGAATTACAGAGAAGTAACACTCTTATAGAGGGAAATTCTTATATGAATTTCTTTATTGAATATTCAATCCCATGGATTATGAAATGGAGCGTTGAAGTGGGTTATACCCCACATAACATTCCTGCCTTATATAGAACCTTTTATACAAGGTTTTGGAAAAAAATGATTCAAAGAACAGCTGATGGTAATCTACACTGTCAAGATACAATTGATTTAATAAAACAATCACTTGAGGAATATAAACAGATTGATCATCTGGAGCAAGTTAATACACCAAGTCCTTATCAACACATTCTCCATAAATTGAGGATGAAGAAGGGATTAATGACCAAAGAGGAAAAGTTAGCCTTCTACTTGGAAGAAGTCAAAAAAGATTTAATCAAAAATCTTGAGGTTGAAATTCAGTCAGACACGTCCATGGCTTCTGCAAATAATACAGAAGATGAGGGCGAATATTGTCTACCAGGAGAATCCCAATCAATTACAGAAGATGAAGCAAATGATTATATCACCAATATAATGACACAGGTTACTGAACAAGTGACTAAAGAGAGGGAATCTTCCAAGGCACAAAATGCTAAGGGAAAGGATAAACTCTGACGAGGACATATTATTCAAGACCCCTCAGCTTTTATAAAGCTCTTCCAAGGCACAAAATGCTAAGGGAAAGGATAAACTCTGACGAGGACATATTATTCAAGACCCCTCAGCTTTTATAAAGTTACCTTTAATAAAGTAGCTTCAATAATGCTGCTCTTTCTTTAATAAAAGCAGCTTTGATAAAGTTGTGAAAATAATGGGCCATCTGTCGGCCATTTTTCTTCCTTTAATTTTCAACCGGCCACTTGTAAAGTTTGGGCCTAATTAGTTGATTTATTTTGTCTATAAATAGCTTAGAAGTTAGAACGGAGAAGGGCATCAGCTTTCACACCCCTCTCAAAATTGTAAATCTCTCCTATTGTAAAAACTTTCAAGCATATAAATTTCTCTTAATTGCCTGAGCACAAAACCAGGTATTTAACATTGTTCTTTTAATTTTGTTTCTTATTATAAATTTAAGATTTGATACTTGGCCTAATGATAGGCTAAATCATTAAGTGTTGAGCTCTGTCACACTAGGCTATTGGGGTAAGATGATTCTAATAACAGATTAAGATCAGAATCCCAGCAGGTGGTGGTGTTAAAGGTATGGTTGGATAAACAACCCAGGCGGAAGGTTGAATGCCAGAACCAAGGTTCTGTTGTTTGCCCGCTTAGCCGAGGATGGCGTTAAGGGCTGTTGTTGAACCTAATTTTGGGTTCAGCCACTCCTTGCCAGGGTTGGGTCACCAGTAAATTTTCCTGTTACCCCCATGCGGAAGGTTGAATGCCAGAACCAAGGTTCTGTTGTTTGCCCGCTTAGCCGAGGATGGCGTTAAGGGCTGTTGTTGAACCTAATTTTGGGTTCAGCCACTCCTTGCCAGGGTTGGGTCACCAGTAAATTTTCCTGTTACCCCCATGCTGCAAAAGATCCTGTCAACATTTGGTATCAGAGCCATGGTACACAATAGCAATAGGTGATGAGTTCAACACTTAAATATTCTGATGAATATAATCAGAAATAAGACTACTGTTAAAAACAGTAGAAAAGAGGAATATGATATTCCACAACACTTAGATTTACTTAATAAGTGGACTATTCCTAAGGTTCAACCTAAGTTAATATACCAGTTAGGAACCTTTGAGAAATTGGGCTTGAAGCAAGTGGTTAAAACCACAGAAGATACAATTACCATTGATAATGATCATGCTACTTTCAATTTACTGTCTCAGCATGATTTATTGCCTTATATACATACTCATAGATTTATTCATATTGGACTAATCCAAGTTGCATTTAAACCTTTAACTTTAAGAGGATTAAATGAAACATTTATAGCTGCTCTCAGGGATGGTAGAAACCATAACTGGAAAAAATCCCTTATAGGGATTGTACAATCAAGCTTAGCCTATGGTCCAGTCTATTTTAATGCTTATCCGAACTTGCAGATATCATTATCAGATGAAAATGCTTTAAAAGCCTTAGTATTAAATGTGAAATTACATGGTTATGATTATATGCCTAATACAGAAGTTATATGTATTTGTTATAGGATTTATTTTAAGCCATTATATACTTTAAATCCTATGTGCAAAATTATGGATTTTAAAAATGAGACTATTTTAATAGAAACTAATTTTGGTAAAACCAAAGTTACTACGAGAAGACCTATTAAGTGGGAAGAAATAGATTTCCCTAAAGAGTGGGTTATGGAGGAAGCTGCTCCCCCTAAGGATTTAAAAAGTACGGGTTTGACTGGAATTGAGCAGACTCCGGAAGGAAATGTGAAAATCAGATTTGAATCTGATGATATTATAGATAGGATTAATATGGAATCAGATAGATCTAGCTATAAAGGCTTATCTAGATCTAATTCTTTATATTATTCTCATATTTCTCCAATTGATTATATTGTTGAAACTCCTTCTAGGGCTTCTACTTCTCAAATAAGAGAAGAAATGCATAGATATAATAGTTTGAAAATTGATAAAAATAATATTGTTACTCCTGTTGATCCAATAAAGGAACAACAAATAGATGATGCGGATATAACTTCATCAGAAATGGAATTTAAAGGTATTTAATGGATTTAAAGTTCAAAATTGATTTTAGTCGGGGATCACCCGCAAGAAAGAAAATTTCAGAAGAGTTTTATAAACCCAGATGGACATTATTTAGGAAATGGTTCTTTAAGAATTTTGATAAAAATGAGCAACATGCCTTTTCAGAGGAATTTTATAAAGACCTAGAAAAGCATAATAAACTTATATCTTTTGTCTTATGGTTTATGGCAAAATATGTTTTTAATACTATTGCTGTCATGGAAAGACAATTTGAGATGGCAAATGGTAGGATTATTGATGCTGTGTTGCCTCCACAGCAGCCTTTTAAAATAAAGAAACTTAATTTTGCAGCATTTGCCACAATGCTGGATGAACAAACTTTGCAGGTTACTGTTAGCCATATTAATACTATGTTAACACAACAAAACTATACTAATATCTATGTTCATATATTGGGTGAACAGATTATATCTTTACAGGAGAAAGTAGATAAATTATTATCTATCATAAGCAGTAATACTGCTAGCACATCAGGAAAAGAAAAGATGGAAGAGCCACAAAGAGTAGCTATTCCAACTATTCAACCTCCTCCTGATGTTGGTCACTTTAAAATAAAACCGGATAGCTCGGATCTAATAAAGATTTTGGATGAAAAGTTTAAAGAGTTATCTTTGAAACCTCTAACAAAAGTAGGGGACAGTGATATTGAATCTTATGATGATCAAATTAATAAATTGAGATCATCTAAGTCCAAGTCTTCTTATAATTCTAAATTTGCTGATAAGCCTAAGCAGAGGATGTTTTATTATCCAAGACCTACTCCACAGGATATTTTATTTGAAGAGCAAGATGATATCTATGCTCCAAACAGTTTCAGTGGTAAGCAAATTTATGAATGGAATATTGATGGTCATACCCACAGACAGATGTATATGGTTATGCACAGGATGATGATGTATAGCACCATTTGTAAGTCTAACAATAATAGTGATAGGACTGTTGCTAATATGATAATTGCAGGATTTACTGGTCAGTTAAAAGGATGGTGGGATAATTATCTCACTGCAGACCAGAGAGAAAAAATTTTGACTGCAGTAAAAATTGAACCAGGAACAGCTACAACATCGGAAATAACAGATAATTCTAATGCTGTTTATGCTTTAGCTGTTACTATTATTGAACATTTTTCAGGAAGATGGTCGGATAATAGTGAGTCCATCAGGACCCTCTTGCAAAATATGAGGTGTAAGACGTTAACTTCATTCAGATATTATAAGGATACTTTTCTTTGCAGAGTAATGGAGTTACCAGAGAGTAATAGTGCTCATTGGAAATCTAAATTTATTGACGGACTTCCTAACCTCTTTGCAGAAAGAGTAAGAAAAAATCTCAGACAAGGAGGAGTCCAAATCAATTATGATGTTCATAGTTATGGAAGTTTAGTAGGAACATGTATCCAAGAGGGATTGGCGTTATGTAATGAGATTAAGCTAAATCAAGAGCTTAAACGCAATCGTCTTAATGAAAGACAACAGATAGGGGATTTTTGCGAACAATTCGGAATGGAAGACCCCAGGATTACAACAAAACCTCGCAAAACTCATAAAGGAAAAACTGGTAAGAAATATACTGACCAGGAATGGAAACAGAGATATGCCAGAAGACGTACAGAAAAACGTGCCAAGAGGCAGAAAGCCTTTAATGAAAGAAAAGGTAACAACAAGAGGAAGAATCCAAAGGATAACACTTGTTATAAATGTGGAAGGTTTGGACACTTCCAGAAAGATTGTAAAGTGAAAGAAAAGATTAAATCTCTTCAAATAGATGAAGACTTAAAGGATTCTCTATGTAAAATTCTTTTGAATTCGGAGCCAGAAGAGGAAGTCATGACTCCAAAGGAGGAATTTAATAAAGTATTCCATGATGAAAGTGAATTTAGTATAACCTCTTCTGAAGAAGAAGGTGGTCCTTGTTGTAACAATGGACAGTCTTGTGATGATGAGGAATATTATAATGTATTTGCTCAGTTAGAGATTAATACTTTAGATAATGACAGTTTAATAGATTTGTTTAAAATGATGCAGGACCCAGAAGCTAGATCAAAGCTTATGGATCAACTCAAAGAAAACTTTGGTTATTCTAAAGTAAATGAGGAGGTAAGAAAAGGTTCATATACCCCTATGGATTATACTCCGTATACCATGAAAGAAGTTAAGAGAATGTTGGAACAAAGGAGAATGAGTAGTAACAGTTCTCCGACTACATCTCAAGATTTGGAAAAAGAGGTTTATAACCTTAAACAGGAGATTTCTAATCTCAAAAAGGAAAACAGAATCCTGGATCAAAGAATCTCAAAAATAGAAGGAAAAGGTAAGGGAAAAGAGACTGAGGAATTCCCCACAATCTCTTCTAATTTTGATGATAATATTAATATTTTTGGAGATGATCAGGATCAAGAAGAGATGGACAGTGAGTTTCTATCTACTCTAGAAATTTTTACTTCTCAAAAGTTTTTTATTAAAATAACTCTTCTTATTGATTATAATTTCAAAAAAGAATTCATAGCTCTAGTTGATAGTGGAGCAGATTTAAACTGTGTTCAGGAAGGATTAATTCCTTCACGATATTTTCATAAAACTACTCATAGTTTGAGATCTGCTAATGGTGAAAAAATGCAGATTGAATACAAATTACCAAAAGCTTATACTTGCAAAAATAAGGTATGTATACCTCAAAGCTTTGTTTTAATAAAAAATATGTCCAACCAAGTTATACTTGGAACACCATTTTTACAAAGTATATTTCCTATTACCAGAATTGATAAGAAAAATATAATAGGAACTTTTAATGATAAGTGTATTACATTTGATTTTATAACTGAACCCATTACTAGGGTTTTACATCAATTAAAAGATATGCTAGCTAATAAGAGTCAGCATATCAATTTTCTTAAACAAGAAATTTTGACTTTAAATATCGATGAGATTTTAAAAAATCCAAAATTGAGAGAAAAGATTGATTTTATTATAAATCAGTTTTCTTTACAAATCTGTAGTGACCATCCAAATGCTTTTTGGGATAGAAAGAAACATGTGGTCACACTTCCTTATGAGGAAGGTTTCTCTGAAATCAATGGGATACCTACTAAGGCAAGACCTTGCCAGATGAATTCGGAGTATCTGGAATTATGCAAAAAAGAGGTAAGTTCATTATTGCATAAAGGTCTCATACGGTCATCCAAATCGCCATGGTCTTGTACAGCATTCTATGTTAATAAACATGCTGAATAAGAAAGAGGAGTCCCAAGGTTAGTAATAAATTATAAGCCTTTAAATAAAGTCCTGAAATGGATTAGGTATCCAATTCCTAATAAAAAGGATTTATTGGATAGGCTTCATAATGCTATTATATTTTCAAAATTTGATTTGAAATCAGGATACTGGCAGATTCAAATAGCTGAAGCTGACAGGTATAAAACTGCTTTTAATGTTCCAATAGGACAATACGAATGGAAGGTCATGCCATTTGGTTTGAAAAATGCTCCTTCTGAATTTCAGAAAATTATGAATGATATATTCATTCCTTATAGTAATTTTATTATTGTTTATATTGATGATATATTGGTATTTTCTAATACTATTGAAATGCATTTTAAACATCTAGATTTGTTTAAAAAAATTATCATACAAAATGGTTTGGTTATATCTAAACCTAAGATGTCTTTGTTTCAAACAAAAGTTAGATTTTTGGGACATAACATTGAGAAAGGAAAAATTATTCCTATAAATAGAAATATTGAATTTGCTTCTAAATTTCCTGATGTTATAACTGATAAAACTCAATTGCAAAGATTTTTAGGAAGTTTAAATTATATTGCTCCATTTTATAAAGATCTTGCAAAAGATACATCTATCTTATATGATAGATTAAAAAAGATTCCAAAAGCATGGACAGATGCCCATACTGAAGTAGTTAAGAAAATCAAGCAAAGAGTAAAAAATCTTCCTTGCTTGACATTGGCTAATCCTACTTGGCCAAAAATAATAGAAACTGATGCTTCAGATATTGGTTATGGAGGTATTTTAAAACAAAAGGCTCCAGGAGAGAAAATTGAATATTTGATACAATTCCATTCTGGTAAATGGAACAACAGTCAGAAAAATTATTCAACTGTAGCAAAAGAAATACTTGCTATAGTAAAATGTGTTTTAAAATTCCAAGGTGATTTATACAATCAGAAGTTTCTTATAAAGACAGATTGCCAATCAGCTAAATTCATGTTTAATAAAGATTGTAAACATGATGTTTCTAAACAAATGTTTGCTAGATGGCAGGCACTTTTAGCCCCATTTGATTTTGAAATACATTATAAAAAAGGGGAAGATAATAGCCTCCCTGATTTTCTTACTAGAGAATATCTGGTTACTGAATGATCATATTCATTCTTTTAATGTGCAGGTTATTTAATATGTGTAGAAGAGATAATATGCTTTATTATTGTCCATACTGCCAAAATCAACTATTACCCAGGCAGATGTATGCTATATACTGGGATCTGCGTGCAACACAAAGTAGATTGAAAAAACTGGTGTATGAAGCTGAAGATTTATTATCACGAGCCAAGTTCTTTAATAAAGAAGATGTAGATCATATTATCAGCATTATATGCACAGCAAAGACTAGAATGAAAGATATTACAAAGGAAATTATAGGAATCCATAAAGTATTGGAAATTTATCCAATATATCTAGCCTGATGAATTTATAATCTATTATATGCAGGTTATGCATCCGGCCCGAGGGAACCCAACCTCTAATAGAGGAAGGGGAAACAGAGGAAGAGGCACTGGTAGAGGTGCAGTCATAGCCCAAATGGGTAAGCAAAGGCTTATAGCCGAAGATTTAACAGGATCATCTTCGAAGAGTAATACAAGCAATGATACAATGTCATACCAACAGTATCAAGAATTCTTGAAATGGAAAAATTCTCAAGAAAAGCAAAAGGGAACAGAGGATAATATGCCTCCGTCATATTCTTCTGTTATAATAGAAGATGATAACGAAACTATCCAGTCTTATATTAAGACAGATCACAAGGAGATAATATTATTCCTTGAAGATAGAGATATCCAATGGAAAGATGAACCATGGAAATTAATGGCAAGATATTTAAATAATGCGTCATACGCAGCCTGTACTTATAAGTACAGAGGTCATTATGAGATGATTCTTAACACCACTGAATCTTGCGAGATATCGCATTTTTACCCAGCTAATACCAAAAAAGTTTTTAACTTTTCCAAAATGATAATCAAAAGGATTATATCCGCAGAAGAATGGGGTTTAAGTACCCTAACTGAAAGAAGTTATAATCATCCAGAGATGAAAACACCGGTAAAATATAATTACTGGGACTATGTGGATAGCTTTTATAAAGCATTACTATATGAGAATGAGAACAAGAAACATTCTTGGTTCATAAAAATATGCTCAAATGTTTATAAACAGAGCAATATACCAAATTGGTTTTCACAGTGGTGGATTGTTTATGGTCCTACGGTAAAATTGCTACCGGAGCCATTGCTTAGTTTATATACTGAATGGGTGGATGTATCTCCCAAGATTCATGAATTACAGAGAAGTAACACTCTTATAGAGGGAAATTCTTATATGAATTTCTTTATTGAATATTCAATCCCATGGATTATGAAATGGAGCGTTGAAGTGGGTTATACCCCACATAACATTCCTGCCTTATATAGAACCTTTTATACAAGGTTTTGGAAAAAAATGATTCAAAGAACAGCTGATGGTAATCTACACTGTCAAGATACAATTGATTTAATAAAACAATCACTTGAGGAATATAAACAGATTGATCATCTGGAGCAAGTTAATACACCAAGTCCTTATCAACACATTCTCCATAAATTGAGGATGAAGAAGGGATTAATGACCAAAGAGGAAAAGTTAGCCTTCTACTTGGAAGAAGTCAAAAAAGATTTAATCAAAAATCTTGAGGTTGAAATTCAGTCAGACACGTCCATGGCTTCTGCAAATAATACAGAAGATGAGGGCGAATATTGTCTACCAGGAGAATCCCAATCAATTACAGAAGATGAAGCAAATGATTATATCACCAATATAATGACACAGGTTACTGAACAAGTGACTAAAGAGAGGGAATCTTCCAAGGCACAAAATGCTAAGGGAAAGGATAAACTCTGACGAGGACATATTATTCAAGACCCCTCAGCTTTTATAAAGCTCTTCCAAGGCACAAAATGCTAAGGGAAAGGATAAACTCTGACGAGGACATATTATTCAAGACCCCTCAGCTTTTATAAAGTTACCTTTAATAAAGTAGCTTCAATAATGCTGCTCTTTCTTTAATAAAAGCAGCTTTGATAAAGTTGTGAAAATAAAAGGCCATCTGTCGGCCATTTTTCTTCCTTTAATTTTCAACCGGCCACTTGTAAAGTTTGGGCCTAATTAGTTGATTTATTTTGTCTATAAATAGCTTAGAAGTTAGAACGGAGAAGGGCATCAGCTTTCACACCCCTCTCAAAATTGTAAATCTCTCCTATTGTAAAAACTTTCAAGCATATAAATTTCTCTTAATTGCCTGAGCACAAAACCAGGTATTTAACATTGTTCTTTTAATTTTGTTTCTTATTATAAATTTAAGATTTGATACTTGGCCTAATGATAGGCTAAATCATTAAGTGTTGAGCTCTGTCACACTAGGCTATTGGGGTAAGATGATTCTAATAACAGATTAAGATCAGAATCCCAGCAGGTGGTGGTGTTAAAGGTATGGTTGGATAAACAACCCAGGCGGAAGGTTGAATGCCAGAACCAAGGTTCTGTTGTTTGCCCGCTTAGCCGAGGATGGCGTTAAGGGCTGTTGTTGAACCTAATTTTGGGTTCAGCCACTCCTTGCCAGGGTTGGGTCACCAGTAAATTTTCCTGTTACCCCCATGCTGCAAAAGATCCTGTCAACAACAATTTTGAGAGGGGTGTGAAAGCTGATGCCCTTCTCCGTTCTAACTTCTAAGCTATTTATAGACAAAATAAATCAACTAATTAGGCCCAAACTTTACAAGTGGCCGGTTGAAAATTAAAGGAAGAAAAATGGCCGACAGATGGCCCATTATTTTCACAACTTTATCAAAGCTGCTTTTATTAAAGAAAGAGCAGCATTATTGAAGCTACTTTATTAAAGGTAACTTTATAAAAGCTGAGGGGTCTTGAATAATATGTCCTCGTCAGAGTTTATCCTTTCCCTTAGCATTTTGTGCCTTGGAAGAGCTTTATAAAAGCTGAGGGGTCTTGAATAATATGTCCTCGTCAGAGTTTATCCTTTCCCTTAGCATTTTGTGCCTTGGAAGATTCCCTCTCTTTAGTCACTTGTTCAGTAACCTGTGTCATTATATTGGTGATATAATCATTTGCTTCATCTTCTGTAATTGATTGGGATTCTCCTGGTAGACAATATTCGCCCTCATCTTCTGTATTATTTGCAGAAGCCATGGACGTGTCTGACTGAATTTCAACCTCAAGATTTTTGATTAAATCTTTTTTGACTTCTTCCAAGTAGAAGGCTAACTTTTCCTCTTTGGTCATTAATCCCTTCTTCATCCTCAATTTATGGAGAATGTGTTGATAAGGACTTGGTGTATTAACTTGCTCCAGATGATCAATCTGTTTATATTCCTCAAGTGATTGTTTTATTAAATCAATTGTATCTTGACAGTGTAGATTACCATCAGCTGTTCTTTGAATCATTTTTTTCCAAAACCTTGTATAAAAGGTTCTATATAAGGCAGGAATGTTATGTGGGGTATAACCCACTTCAACGCTCCATTTCATAATCCATGGGATTGAATATTCAATAAAGAAATTCATATAAGAATTTCCCTCTATAAGAGTGTTACTTCTCTGTAATTCATGAATCTTGGGAGATACATCCACCCATTCAGTATATAAACTAAGCAATGGCTCCGGTAGCAATTTTACCGTAGGACCATAAACAATCCACCACTGTGAAAACCAATTTGGTATATTGCTCTGTTTATAAACATTTGAGCATATTTTTATGAACCAAGAATGTTTCTTGTTCTCATTCTCATATAGTAATGCTTTATAAAAGCTATCCACATAGTCCCAGTAATTATATTTTACCGGTGTTTTCATCTCTGGATGATTATAACTTCTTTCAGTTAGGGTACTTAAACCCCATTCTTCTGCGGATATAATCCTTTTGATTATCATTTTGGAAAAGTTAAAAACTTTTTTGGTATTAGCTGGGTAAAAATGCGATATCTCGCAAGATTCAGTGGTGTTAAGAATCATCTCATAATGACCTCTGTACTTATAAGTACAGGCTGCGTATGACGCATTATTTAAATATCTTGCCATTAATTTCCATGGTTCATCTTTCCATTGGATATCTCTATCTTCAAGGAATAATATTATCTCCTTGTGATCTGTCTTAATATAAGACTGGATAGTTTCGTTATCATCTTCTATTATAACAGAAGAATATGACGGAGGCATATTATCCTCTGTTCCCTTTTGCTTTTCTTGAGAATTTTTCCATTTCAAGAATTCTTGATACTGTTGGTATGACATTGTATCATTGCTTGTATTACTCTTCGAAGATGATCCTGTTAAATCTTCGGCTATAAGCCTTTGCTTACCCATTTGGGCTATGACTGCACCTCTACCAGTGCCTCTTCCTCTGTTTCCCCTTCCTCTATTAGAGGTTGGGTTCCCTCGGGCCGGATGCATAACCTGCATATAATAGATTATAAATTCATCAGGCTAGATATATTGGATAAATTTCCAATACTTTATGGATTCCTATAATTTCCTTTGTAATATCTTTCATTCTAGTCTTTGCTGTGCATATAATGCTGATAATATGATCTACATCTTCTTTATTAAAGAACTTGGCTCGTGATAATAAATCTTCAGCTTCATACACCAGTTTTTTCAATCTACTTTGTGTTGCACGCAGATCCCAATATATAGCATACATCTGCCTGGGTAATAGTTGATTTTGGCAGTATGGACAATAATAAAGCATATTATCTCTTCTACACATATTAAATAACCTGCACATTAAAAGAATGAATATGATCATTCAGTAACCAGATATTCTCTAGTAAGAAAATCAGGGAGGCTATTATCTTCCCCTTTTTTATAATGTATTTCAAAATCAAATGGGGCTAAAAGTGCCTGCCATCTAGCAAACATTTGTTTAGAAACATCATGTTTACAATCTTTATTAAACATGAATTTAGCTGATTGGCAATCTGTCTTTATAAGAAACTTCTGATTGTATAAATCACCTTGGAATTTTAAAACACATTTTACTATAGCAAGTATTTCTTTTGCTACAGTTGAATAATTTTTCTGACTGTTGTTCCATTTACCAGAATGGAATTGTATCAAATATTCAATTTTCTCTCCTGGAGCCTTTTGTTTTAAAATACCTCCATAACCAATATCTGAAGCATCAGTTTCTATTATTTTTGGCCAAGTAGGATTAGCCAATGTCAAGCAAGGAAGATTTTTTACTCTTTGCTTGATTTTCTTAACTACTTCAGTATGGGCATCTGTCCATGCTTTTGGAATCTTTTTTAATCTATCATATAAGATAGATGTATCTTTTGCAAGATCTTTATAAAATGGAGCAATATAATTTAAACTTCCTAAAAATCTTTGCAATTGAGTTTTATCAGTTATAACATCAGGAAATTTAGAAGCAAATTCAATATTTCTATTTATAGGAATAATTTTTCCTTTCTCAATGTTATGTCCCAAAAATCTAACTTTTGTTTGAAACAAAGACATCTTAGGTTTAGATATAACCAAACCATTTTGTATGATAATTTTTTTAAACAAATCTAGATGTTTAAAATGCATTTCAATAGTATTAGAAAATACCAATATATCATCAATATAAACAATAATAAAATTACTATAAGGAATGAATATATCATTCATAATTTTCTGAAATTCAGAAGGAGCATTTTTCAAACCAAATGGCATGACCTTCCATTCGTATTGTCCTATTGGAACATTAAAAGCAGTTTTATACCTGTCAGCTTCAGCTATTTGAATCTGCCAGTATCCTGATTTCAAATCAAATTTTGAAAATATAATAGCATTATGAAGCCTATCCAATAAATCCTTTTTATTAGGAATTGGATACCTAATCCATTTCAGGACTTTATTTAAAGGCTTATAATTTATTACTAACCTTGGGACTCCTCTTTCTTATTCAGCATGTTTATTAACATAGAATGCTGTACAAGACCATGGCGATTTGGATGACCGTATGAGACCTTTATGCAATAATGAACTTACCTCTTTTTTGCATAATTCCAGATACTCCGAATTCATCTGGCAAGGTCTTGCCTTAGTAGGTATCCCATTGATTTCAGAGAAACCTTCCTCATAAGGAAGTGTGACCACATGTTTCTTTCTATCCCAAAAAGCATTTGGATGGTCACTACAGATTTGTAAAGAAAACTGATTTATAATAAAATCAATCTTTTCTCTCAATTTTGGATTTTTTAAAATCTCATCGATATTTAAAGTCAAAATTTCTTGTTTAAGAAAATTGATATGCTGACTCTTATTAGCTAGCATATCTTTTAATTGATGTAAAACCCTAGTAATGGGTTCAGTTATAAAATCAAATGTAATACACTTATCATTAAAAGTTCCTATTATATTTTTCTTATCAATTCTGGTAATAGGAAATATACTTTGTAAAAATGGTGTTCCAAGTATAACTTGGTTGGACATATTTTTTATTAAAACAAAGCTTTGAGGTATACATACCTTATTTTTGCAAGTATAAGCTTTTGGTAATTTGTATTCAATCTGCATTTTTTCACCATTAGCAGATCTCAAACTATGAGTAGTTTTATGAAAATATCGTGAAGGAATTAATCCTTCCTGAACACAGTTTAAATCTGCTCCACTATCAACTAGAGCTATGAATTCTTTTTGAAATTATAATCAATAAGAAGAGTTATTTTAATAAAAAACTTTTGAGAAGTAAAAATTTCTAGAGTAGATAGAAACTCACTGTCCATCTCTTCTTGATCCTGATCATCTCCAAAAATATTAATATTATCATCAAAATTAGAAGAGATTGTGGGGAATTCCTCAGTCTCTTTTCCCTTACCTTTTCCTTCTATTTTTGAGATTCTTTGATCCAGGATTCTGTTTTCCTTTTTGAGATTAGAAATCTCCTGTTTAAGGTTATAAACCTCTTTTTCCAAATCTTGAGATGTAGTCGGAGAACTGTTACTACTCATTCTCCTTTGTTCCAACATTCTCTTAACTTCTTTCATGGTATACGGAGTATAATCCATAGGGGTATATGAACCTTTTCTTACCTCCTCATTTACTTTAGAATAACCAAAGTTTTCTTTGAGTTGATCCATAAGCTTTGATCTAGCTTCTGGGTCCTGCATCATTTTAAACAAATCTATTAAACTGTCATTATCTAAAGTATTAATCTCTAACTGAGCAAATACATTATAATATTCCTCATCATCACAAGACTGTCCATTGTTACAACAAGGACCACCTTCTTCTTCAGAAGAGGTTATACTAAATTCACTTTCATCATGGAATACTTTATTAAATTCCTCCTTTGGAGTCATGACTTCCTCTTCTGGCTCCGAATTCAAAAGAATTTTACATAGAGAATCCTTTAAGTCTTCATCTATTTGAAGAGATTTAATCTTTTCTTTCACTTTACAATCTTTCTGGAAGTGTCCAAACCTTCCACATTTATAACAAGTGTTATCCTTTGGATTCTTCCTCTTGTTGTTACCTTTTCTTTCATTAAAGGCTTTCTGCCTCTTGGCACGTTTTTCTGTACGTCTTCTGGCATATCTCTGTTTCCATTCCTGGTCAGTATATTTCTTACCAGTTTTTCCTTTATGAGTTTTGCGAGGTTTTGTTGTAATCCTGGGGTCTTCCATTCCGAATTGTTCGCAAAAATCCCCTATCTGTTGTCTTTCATTAAGACGATTGCGTTTAAGCTCTTGATTTAGCTTAATCTCATTACATAACGCCAATCCCTCTTGGATACATGTTCCTACTAAACTTCCATAACTATGAACATCATAATTGATTTGGACTCCTCCTTGTCTGAGATTTTTTCTTACTCTTTCTGCAAAGAGGTTAGGAAGTCCGTCAATAAATTTAGATTTCCAATGAGCACTATTACTCTCTGGTAACTCCATTACTCTGCAAAGAAAAGTATCCTTATAATATCTGAATGAAGTTAACGTCTTACACCTCATATTTTGCAAGAGGGTCCTGATGGACTCACTATTATCCGACCATCTTCCTGAAAAATGTTCAATAATAGTAACAGCTAAAGCATAAACAGCATTAGAATTATCTGTTATTTCCGATGTTGTAGCTGTTCCTGGTTCAATTTTTACTGCAGTCAAAATTTTTTCTCTCTGGTCTGCAGTGAGATAATTATCCCACCATCCTTTTAACTGACCAGTAAATCCTGCAATTATCATATTAGCAACAGTCCTATCACTATTATTGTTAGACTTACAAATGGTGCTATACATCATCATCCTGTGCATAACCATATACATCTGTCTGTGGGTATGACCATCAATATTCCATTCATAAATTTGCTTACCACTGAAACTGTTTGGAGCATAGATATCATCTTGCTCTTCAAATAAAATATCCTGTGGAGTAGGTCTTGGATAATAAAACATCCTCTGCTTAGGCTTATCAGCAAATTTAGAATTATAAGAAGACTTGGACTTAGATGATCTCAATTTATTAATTTGATCATCATAAGATTCAATATCACTGTCCCCTACTTTTGTTAGAGGTTTCAAAGATAACTCTTTAAACTTTTCATCCAAAATCTTTATTAGATCCGAGCTATCCGGTTTTATTTTAAAGTGACCAACATCAGGAGGAGGTTGAATAGTTGGAATAGCTACTCTTTGTGGCTCTTCCATCTTTTCTTTTCCTGATGTGCTAGCAGTATTACTGCTTATGATAGATAATAATTTATCTACTTTCTCCTGTAAAGATATAATCTGTTCACCCAATATATGAACATAGATATTAGTATAGTTTTGTTGTGTTAACATAGTATTAATATGGCTAACAGTAACCTGCAAAGTTTGTTCATCCAGCATTGTGGCAAATGCTGCAAAATTAAGTTTCTTTATTTTAAAAGGCTGCTGTGGAGGCAACACAGCATCAATAATCCTACCATTTGCCATCTCAAATTGTCTTTCCATGACAGCAATAGTATTAAAAACATATTTTGCCATAAACCATAAGACAAAAGATATAAGTTTATTATGCTTTTCTAGGTCTTTATAAAATTCCTCTGAAAAGGCATGTTGCTCATTTTTATCAAAATTCTTAAAGAACCATTTCCTAAATAATGTCCATCTGGGTTTATAAAACTCTTCTGAAATTTTCTTTCTTGCGGGTGATCCCCGACTAAAATCAATTTTGAACTTTAAATCCATTAAATACCTTTAAATTCCATTTCTGATGAAGTTATATCCGCATCATCTATTTGTTGTTCCTTTATTGGATCAACAGGAGTAACAATATTATTTTTATCAATTTTCAAACTATTATATCTATGCATTTCTTCTCTTATTTGAGAAGTAGAAGCCCTAGAAGGAGTTTCAACAATATAATCAATTGGAGAAATATGAGAATAATATAAAGAATTAGATCTAGATAAGCCTTTATAGCTAGATCTATCTGATTCCATATTAATCCTATCTATAATATCATCAGATTCAAATCTGATTTTCACATTTCCTTCCGGAGTCTGCTCAATTCCAGTCAAACCCGTACTTTTTAAATCCTTAGGGGGAGCAGCTTCCTCCATAACCCACTCTTTAGGGAAATCTATTTCTTCCCACTTAATAGGTCTTCTCGTAGTAACTTTGGTTTTACCAAAATTAGTTTCTATTAAAATAGTCTCATTTTTAAAATCCATAATTTTGCACATAGGATTTAAAGTATATAATGGCTTAAAATAAATCCTATAACAAATACATATAACTTCTGTATTAGGCATATAATCATAACCATGTAATTTCACATTTAATACTAAGGCTTTTAAAGCATTTTCATCTGATAATGATATCTGCAAGTTCGGATAAGCATTAAAATAGACTGGACCATAGGCTAAGCTTGATTGTACAATCCCTATAAGGGATTTTTTCCAGTTATGGTTTCTACCATCCCTGAGAGCAGCTATAAATGTTTCATTTAATCCTCTTAAAGTTAAAGGTTTAAATGCAACTTGGATTAGTCCAATATGAATAAATCTATGAGTATGTATATAAGGCAATAAATCATGCTGAGACAGTAAATTGAAAGTAGCATGATCATTATCAATGGTAATTGTATCTTCTGTGGTTTTAACCACTTGCTTCAAGCCCAATTTCTCAAAGGTTCCTAACTATGCTAATATTTTTCTTATAAAGAACAAATAACGTACTGAATATCAGTTTTTGTAAAAAGTATACAAAAATATTGCAACGAAGACAAAAATATAGATATCAAAATACTAAGTTTTTCACTCAGTATTTGCCAAACTAAAAAAGGCAAAAGAAAAATGAAAAACAAGAAATATGTAGTTGAAATACTCCGTACAAAATAGAAGAAGAAGAAGAAGAGGTCATTCATTCATTCATACATATAAAGTATAAACACAACCCCCACCATTTCACCTTCCTCTTCCCAACCATTTATTAGATTCCTTCTCTTTTCTCAGCTGAAAAACAACAATATACCCATCTCAATAACACCACTTGTTAATAATCTTATTCTGTTTTCAGTGTTTCCGAGACTTGAAGATACACTCTTGTTCAGTAATCACATGTATTTGTTATAAAAAGAATAATCCAAACTTATATACTATATACACAACTTATTCAATTTTCTTAAGCAAGAAAATAGCTTTTTCAGTTTTTGTAAAATTTTATACTTTGAGATTAAAAGGAAGAAAATACTAAATATTTATTGGAGAGATGGGAAAGCAAGGACCTTGCTATCACTGTGGTGTTACAAGTGAGTTTATGATTCTTGAATGCATTTAAAATTTTCATTTTCAAGAAAAATGGAGTCTTTTTTGGGTTTTACCAATATAATATTGTTCAAGTATGAAACTGGAATCTGATTACCAGGACAATGAACAATAGTGAATATTAGTAATGTGTTGTTTTCGTTTGTTGCCAATTTCAATGTGATTTTGAGTTGGACTTTGTTTCTATAACTGGGATTTCCTTTATGCACCATGTTGTCACTGCACATTGACTCTTTAGTATCTTGCCAAAGTCTCTCAGTAACTGGCCATGTTTAATACCATTCTTTTCTAATGCAATTGGGAGAAATTTTGATTGTATTCTCAGCATCCATTTCCTTCATTCTTTAGTGGAAAAAGCAGCACAAAAGTGTCTAGGAAATAATAACTGGTCTATTCTTAAATTCATGTACATGATCTTTCTGATTGAAGAAGGTTCCTTCCTCGGTACATTTATTCGCTTCATTGCTTCAAAGTCATACTTTATCAACTCTGTATTTCATGTCTCTGTATTAGTAGCATAATTTTTATAATTGCCTTACTGAGCAAAATGTTGAGGTTTTCTCTTCTATCTTCGTTATCCTCACAAACCATCTTCCTCTTTTTCGACTTAATATGGCCTCAGCACTCTCTTGCTTCACTTGTTGTCATTGTATGTTGCATTTACGGCCTCCTAGTGCCTACACAACAATCAAAAACAGCAAACATCCTCCAGAAAGATGTGTATGCCACATTGGAATGTACAGAAAAGACTTGTCAGATTGGCAACTCCTTCAGATTTAATGCAACTTAAAAGAATAGATGTCGTTTGCTTTTACTCCTGTCATCCAATGTTTTACACATTTTGTTTCAAGGATGGGTGGTAAACTGGTTTGAATAATAGTAATTTGAAACTTGGCTGGGTGTTACAGCAGGTTCTTAATAATGGCACATCGTTCCAAGCTATGTAATGTCTCCTAGTAAATATCCTTTAGACGTCCGCCGCATGCCACTGCTTAATTGCAAGTATGCCTAATTCAGCTCCTCATTATGCTGTTCTGACTCCATCTTAGTTGCTGAAGGGAGAGCCTCATTTAGGTTATCTGGACAGCTTCCTCGGTTCTCTTCTAATGCTGATTAACGAGTTATCTCCTTTATCTCTTTCTCTAGTTCAGCTCCTCCTTCAGCTATGTTTTCAGGAAAATGACTCCTGCCTCTGTGTTTCTTGCTTGTGCAATTCAGAAAATGAAATTTTGTTGTGATCTTAGTTATTTCTTAGATTCTCCATTGTTCTCTATTTCATGATAGTTTCTTATTTCTTGTTCCCTGATGTCCTCGCCTTGACAAGTCTAACTTGCCACAGGAATCGGTCTCTTAGTTATTGTCAAAGAAATGGACCTTGGGCCTAACTCAACCCCAAAAGCTAGCTCCAGGAGGGAGGATTGCCCAAGTCCATATATACAAACAACCACTCCGTTCCACAACCAATGTGGGACGACACCCACTCTAACACCCCGCTCACGCCTAGACAGGCGTGGCCAAATTAATGGGCCCAAACGGGAACGGGCCTGGCTCTGATACCATGTCAAAGAAATGGACCTTGGGCCTAACTCAACCCCAAAAGCTAGCTCCAGGGGGGAGGATTGCCCAAGTCCATATATACAAACAACCACTCCGTTCCACAACCAATGTGGGACGACACCCACTCTAAATAGGATCAATTTAGTTTCTTAATCAAGTTAAGTGCATTTAGGGGAGATGTTTGCTCTTTGAATTAACCATAGGCTTGCCAGTTGCAATCATAGTCCTAATTTGAACTCGGTGCATTGTATCCTTCTTTTTTCTCTTGATGCTTGGGAATGTGGGATATAACTATTACTTACCCTTTTCAACAATCCAACACTCTATCCAATGTTCATTCATCTTCTCCCCGATTACATGCTTACAATATTATTTGGTCATGGGGTGGGCACTGGGCACGATGTTCTTATAATGATGTTCGTTTCCAGATTGTCAAACTTGTTAGATGCCACTCATTCTTCCCACATTATGTTCTTGGAATACAGTCTTAAAAAGTGAATTCTTGCTGCAGGCACTCCTCTTTGGCGCAATGGACCACCAGAAAAGCCAGTACTTTGCAATGCATGTGGATCTCGGTGGAGAACAAAAGGGACATTGACAAACTATACACCTCTGCATGCTAGGGCAGAACCAGATGATTTTGAAGATTACAGGGTGTCTAGAGTAAAAAACTTGCCTATGAAGAACAAGGAGGTGAAGGTGCTGAAACGAAAGAAAAATCATGATAATCCTGAAATTGGTTTTCTTCCTGATTATAATCAGGGTTTCCACCGTAAGGGTATAGATGAAGATACAGGCAATAGGTCAAGTTCTGGCTCTGCTGTCTCAAACTCTGAAAGCTGTGCACAGTTTGGTAGCGCTGAAGCAAGTGATTTGACAGGTAAATTCTTTATCTATGCAGGCCTTGGTAATGGAAACCTTAAGCTGCTCTCATTTAAACTGCCAAGTTGTGTCAACTCTTCTTCCAATCAAATTCCCAAGCCCAAAAGTCTCTTGTGTTTATGTTTGTATTTGATATCTTTTTGCGCATTCCATCCTTCCTGATTTTGTTTACGAACCTTTTACTGAATTCTCACTCATGGAGTGACTGTAATAGCTGCATGAGATATTTACCCTTTTATGGTGCTTTCAGGCCCCAACCAATCAAATATATGGGATACAATGGTGCCTTCAAGGAAGAGAACATGTATCGATCGTCCAAAGCAATCTTCAGTTGAAAAGCTTACCAAAGACTTGTATACCATCTTACATGAACAACAACAATGTTCATACTTCTCTGAATCTTCTGAAGAGGATTTGCTTTTTGAGAGTGACAAGCCTATGGTCTCTGTTGAGATAGGACATGGAAGTGTGCTCATTCGGCATCCAAGTTCAATAGGTAGAGAAGAAGAATCAGAAGCCAGCTCTCTATCGGTTGAAAACGAACACCATTCTGTCAATGAGGCTTATTCACAACTGACTACCCCACCTATAAATATTATTAAGGGTGTCAATTCGTCAAACCCTGTCACTGAGAGAATTAATAACCCTACTGGTAAAGGACTGGAACAAGACCAGATAAAAAGGTGCTTTCTTCTTTATAGCTAGATAGAGTATAGCCTTAAGAGTGAAGAATGAAATATTTTGTAACATATGTCTCAACAGAAGTTAAAAAGAAATAAGATGCACTGTTATGATAATGGTAGACAGGGTATGGCTACACAATAGAGTGAATGTGTATCAGAAACCTATACTATTACCTTAAATGACCACATCCTCTGCACCACCTGATATGGTCCAAGTTTCCCTGCAGCATCTGAATTGCAGAATGCTTGTGGTGTGTCAGATACGTAATTGAATAGTATAAGAGCTTTGGTACTGTTTTATTTGTGATCGACTATACTTTCTAACTTTCTGATTTCATCTGAACTGCAGGGGTAAGGATCACCTTGAAAATTTGCAGCTTCTTGGACATCATAATTCACCACTTCGCCACATAGACCTTAAGGTATCTTGGTCTTTTTTATTTCTTACAAATGATTTTGATTGCTTCATCTCATGCAACCATACCATGCTTCCTACAAGGCCTACTTGTCTGTGCAGCTGCAACATTTTCCTACTCCACACTATTTCCCTTTTCCTTTGGCTTTTGTTTTGGGATTCGTTGCGTAGAGTTACAATTATCTTATACTTTGATTTCATTTCGCACAGCTTTTGACTTGCAAATTCTTTTATCTTGGTGTTCTGCATGGGTTTGCTTCCTCTCTAGTGATAAATAACCATTTTCGGGCTTGTTTTTTCACCATGTCTTTAGTTGTTAATTGTCGCTTTAAGGATCTAAGCAAGATTCAACAGTTTATACTTGTCCAGATTAGCAATACAGAGAAATAAATGTGATTGTGAGCAATGCTTGATGCAGGATGTTCTTAATTATGAAGAATTCACAAGGCATCTGTCAAGTGATGAACAACAGCAACTACTAAAGTACTTACCTCCTGTTGATTCCTTTTCAGCTCCCCAGAGGTTTGTGCTATCTCTTTGTAGTATGGATCTTATGAAATCAGATAGAGTTACTTTCAATTGACTAAAAGGGAAACCTTCTAGGAAAGTGGAGGAATGAACTAATCTTTTGAGTGAGACTGCATTACTTGGTACACTGTTGATTCACTCTCTCACTTCTCTGGTTGGGCTTTAGAAAAATAATTGATGCTTATGTTGAGCTTGAACCTAGAGTAGTGGTGCTTGAATTCATTGTCTAGCTCGGATCTTGTTCCCCATTTTAATATTCTTTGCAGTCTCAGGAGCATGTTCGACAGCTCTCAATTTGAGGAGAACTTATCTTCCTTCCAGAAACTGCTTGAAGAAGGTGTTTTTGATAACTCGTTATCTGGGGTGACAGTAGAAGAATGTAGAACCTTGAAGCAGTTTATGTTGTGCTATTTAATGAAGTCCAAGTGGGTGGAACAATTTAATCTTCTTAAGGTTAGGCTTTGCTTCTGATTTGTCATTGAAAATTCAGTGAGTAAACCACCACCTTAGATGCTACAGTTGCTTAGCAAAATTTTAAATTAGTCTTCTTCTATGTTAGGACATGAAATGTAAAAATACTAGCAGTGGCTCTGAAGTTGCAGGAGAGTCCATTGTTATTGGTGCTAGGCATTCAGTGAACATGAAGAGACCATGCAATGGGCAATATCCAAAATATTCAGGTTCTTTGTGTGTCTCATTTTATTTCTTTTATGACATTTTACAAATCCTCTTCTCTAGTAGGACTTGCTTCAGTTTATAACAAATTTGTACCGTGAAATATTTGGAGTTCTCCGAGCTTTCGTGACAGAGTGTCGTGGATGTTCACTTCTCGAGTCTTTCTGTATGGAATAGCTAAAGGGTGTCATGTGGCAATATGTGGTAGAAAATAGGGAAGGGTCAGAATATCTTCGGGCCTGGTTTGTATGAACAGAATATGTTCGTCATACACAATGGCCCATTCTTTTTTAATTGAAAATGAAATCCGATACAAGAGTGGGGAAGAATTAGTCCATCTCAGCTGCTCTTTCTACGTCTTCCTTTTTTGACTATTAAGTTAGGCTCTCTATCCTAGCAAATGTATTTTGTATTAGTAGAAGGCAACTATTTGTGAAAGTCGCAACTCCTATAAGTTGGAAGGATTACACGGACAAACATATGCTCATGTGGAAAAGTTGACTCCTTAGTTTGAAATATGCCATTTATTAGGCATATTCTTAAATAATAGTAGGCATTCTCATGTTTAAGACCCTATATGAATCAATTAATTACAATTTCAGTTTAATACTAGAACTCCACAATGATTACATAATGTTCACTAGGGAAGTCAGCGTTTGTGGGAAAAATTACCACACACCCTGTCCATTCCACCATGAAGTGGAAATATGATAAGGTGGATAATGGATAGGATACTGTGTTTTAATGTCACATCAATTTTTCAAGCATTCTTTTCCATCCGATATCTTCTTCTTAGACATTACTTAAGCTAAACTACAGTCTTTTTTTTTTTTTTTTTTTTTTGAGAAAGATAACAAAAAACTACAGTCATTTTCTTGTGACATGAACTTCTATACCTATTCCAGCCGACCCCTATTACTCTGGGACCAACACTTTAAGTTGATTGATTGATTAATCATTTCAATATTGCAAAACTATCCTAGCTCCACTCTCTATATTGTATGCTTCAACTTGCTTTTAACTCGGAAATAACCTTTGCATTGAATTTTGCTTCAGGGGTAAATGCAACAATGAAGAGCCCGAAGAGGGTGGTGACAGAAAGCAACTACGAACAGAAGGAAATAGTAGAGAATGATAGCTCTTCCTTCAGTCCAAGAAGCCTATTTGCATTGCCTTTTGAGAATTCCTTCAGTTTCGCAAATGAAAGTTCTGATCAGGAGCTGCTGCTGGATGTGCCATCCAACAGCTCATTCCCTCAGGCAGAACTACTCCTACCTACAGCAAGTTTTGCAGCTCATGCAAGTACTACTAGTATACCCATACCTCGTTCGGCCTAGCAACACTATCACACATAGCTCTTTCTGTCTGTAGGATATTTACAGGCTTCTCTAGCAAAACTACATTACTGTCTCTCCATGTCCCATACCAAATATATAGATGTTTTCCGAAGGGGTCCAAATGGTTGCCTTCTACCTTTTTGTTGGTAACCTAATATAAAACTAAATTTTTGGACTTGGCAGATCGATATGTTTTTCCCCCTTTTGTATAGGTTGACAAACGTTGTACAATATAGCTGAAAATGCAGAGGTGGTGATGTTTAGAGATTTTGTATGTACTAAAGTTTTTCACTTTATATTGAGGACACCCTTCTGTCTGTTAGTTTTGTTGATGATGAGTATTTCGGTGGAAGCATCAAATGCCAAAAGTAGAGGGATTTTTCCTCGTTTGTCCTCCTTCCAAGCATGTTTGGTCTGATTCATTGGCTTGAAGGCTGAATGTAGGGGTACATTAACAGAACAATGACATGATTGTTTTGTTTTGACGTTGACAACAATCCTCCAACAAACAACAATGATGATAGTGTTACACGTTTTCAAGCAAACATGTCTCAGTGGAAACGATAACAATCCATTTCCTTTTAAAGTTATAATCACCAGCACCTTGGAGTCCTAGACAACTTAACAGCAATTTGCTAAACCATTTTGATAAGCAAGACAAGTTCTACATAGAAGAAGGAATAGTTGTATAGGTCGTTTGGTAGGAGAGAGATACCAGCATATGGGATTATAATTCCAGGGTTATTGTATGAAACGAAGTATCTACAGTAAGGTCGCCAAAGCAATAAGCATGTACAGAATCTCCATCAAGATCTCTTCTTGCATATGGTTGGTCAATCCAAGCATTAAAATTTACAAGTATTATAGCATAACAACGGTTGGTTTGGCATCTAAACTGTCTAAGATTCAGAAAAGTTGCAAAGAATGAAATTATACTTTGATTAAGACTGATTCAGAGCATAGATAACATCATCTTGAAAGCAAAACACTAGCTACGTTAGGGCCTTAAACTTGCCACTCAAGGCTTCCTTGCTCACTCCACCATGTTATCATGATTAGACACTCGGTTTCGGTTTTCATGTTTCTGAATTGAGTGACTTAATTGTTGTTTACCAGAGGATTTTAAGCCTTTTATTTAATATTCCCGCCCTTTTACCTCAGATATATTTTTTGGGGTAGTAAAACGACGTCGTATTCTTTCTGAATGCTGATTCTGCTTATTTGTTATTGTGGATTTCTATATATAGTAACAATTTTTGTAGTACATTTTATTTTGATGTTTCTAATTTGATATAATCTATACTATTATAAAAGCACGAACGCCTTAGTGAAATGTCATTCGTCTTTTTTACCCTCCCTAAGTACTTTTATGTTGGATGGAAGTGTAATTTTAATTATACACAAATAATTATTTAAATAACCTATAACAATAAATTAGTGGTGGTTCAGGTTAGGGATTCTCTTTTTCTTATATATATCGGCTATTATACGACATTAGTTTTAGGTTTTCCCTTTATTCTTGTGCTGTTTGTTAAGTTTTTTTTTTTTTCTCTCTTTTGTAGTTTATCCGTCCCACACATGTATAGAGCTTTTAGATTTTGGATTGAGTTTCAGTTTTTTTTTTCCGTGTATTGTTTGTCTAGGTTTGTGCTTCTTTTTTATAGTGTATCCCATTACGTCAAACATGTATAGAATTTGTATTGTAAATTCCTAAACACTGTACGCTTTCAAATTAGTTATGGTTTAGTTCAGGTTTTATGTTTTTTTTTTTTTTTGTATTTTTTTTTTTTTTTGTATGTTTGGATTTTGTTTGGCAGGGGTTGAAATCTCCTATAAAAGATGCCATTATTCCACATTCTTCATGATAAGCTTGATGCAAAGTATAAGTTATAAAGTGAAGATCAACAACAAAAAAAAAAGTGACAAAATTTACAAAATATTTTCAAAGGTATTATTAGTTCTCTACTACTTTTTCCTCTATCTTCAATATTAATTGTTAATTATTTTCTTTCTTTTTGCTTTTATTGATTTCTCCATTATTATTGAGCTTTTATTGATATTAGAAACATCACGGCTATAAAAGATGCCATTATTCCACATTCTTCATGATAAGCTTGATGCAAAGTATTAGTTTTAAAGTGCAGATCAGCAAAAAAGAGGTGACATATTTTACAAAACATTTTCAAAGGTATTATTAGTTCTCTATTAATTTTTCCTCTATATTCAATATTAATTGCTAATTATTTTCTTTCTTTTTTGCTTTTATTGATTTCTCCATTATTATTGAGCTTTTATTGATATTAAAAACATCACGTCATATCGAGTTTCTTTTTGTTGGTCGTACAGACTTTTTCATCCCATTCACTGCATATTCATATTGATTTGGAATGATTTCCTATATGAGTTGTTACTAGCTTTGGCGTTTTATGATTGAAAAACTTTCATCTATTTTTTTTAATCATTCTTTTGTTAATTTTATTTTATTTATGTAAATTTGTACTACTGTTGGTTAATTTAAGTTGTTTTTTTTTATAACAAATTTCGTGATTGTTTTATTCTTTTTGTCAAAGCAAATTGTTCCCAGATAATTTATTTCTTTCTTGAAAACTACATATATTTTCCACAAAGATTCTAATGCATCTTTGGATTTGTGATATTTTTATTAATTTTTGGTTATCTTTCACATAAAAATGTGGTTGTATTTTTACCTTTTAAAAGAAGATTTCACATTGGACAAAATTATCATTTTATTATTTGTCTAATACTTAAAATTTTAAAATTCATTAAAGATTTTGATTTTATATTAACCTATATGTTTTCTTTTATGGAATTCCTAATTCTAAAACTAATGAAATTTCTTATGGCACTAATAGTCGATAGATTAATTTTCCACATACGTCTAATTCCAAAAGAATTCCAATATTGTTAGCTCTTTGAAACAATATAGCCTAGCATCGTTAAGCTTATCTTAAAATAGGGATCGTCAAATCTTTTGTGTTACGATTATGACAGAGTATTGTCTCTTATTTTTTTTCCTTGCAGCATGGCTTCATGTATTATGGACATCATCTAATAAGCTTGCAATGTTTTCTTATTTGTAGAATTCGATAGTATTTGTGAGATAAGCTATAGTTGTATACACACAAATTTTTAGGTATTTAAAGTCAGATTCTATGGAATCATATTAATCTTTTGTTGATAATTGTACTCAAATTTGCAGCACGCGCATAACAAGATAAAGAAAAATAGGATCGTGATTTTTTCAAGCCGCTAAACTTCAAGGATCAGGTACATTGTCTATTTTGTGTTATGGGCTTGCATAGTCAAAAAATCGTTTGTAGGTCTTTGTTTGAAATTCTAAAAGAAAAGTATCTCACATATCCAGAGATATTATATATTCGTAGACGGACTTTTTATTATGTGATTTATGATGTGCTAATATGTTTGTCTACATACACATGCACACATTAAAGATATGGATTTTGTTTCCTTATTTAGTTTTGGTTTTGTGAATTTATTTATGAATATTTTTAATTGTTCATTTGTTATGATCAATTGAATCATTTTAAACTTAAAAAGTAACATAATGTTCTTTTATTACTTGTAATTTATTTTGCTTGAGAGGTATCATATTCTTTAAAAATATTGATAAACAATTTTGCAGCTGTGCATATTCTCCACCTCTGGCTTCAGTCTGCTTTCAATATTACATAACAAAAATGACATGCTTTCAGAACTATCTTTTTCTTGATTCCTCTAATGCTATCTCATCGATCGACAGTAGTAAGCAACTTCGTTAGGGTATGGTTTTTTTACTTTCCATCTGACTCTTTTGTGTATTTATTAATATTTCTATATCACACTTCTGGCTATTGATTGTTTAAATATTATTTGAGGTAAATTTTTAATGCATCGAAACAATAAGTTGATGACAATGTAACTAATTTCCAATATGGTTTTTTACTTAGTGAAATCTGATTTTCAGATAAAGTTTTTTCCTTTGTGAAAGCGTATGCTATATGGTCAAGAATTTTTTGAGTATGCAATTATATATGTGATTTTTTAAAGAATTTTATGCTCATAGATGGTTCCTTGCTAAGTGTCTTCAATGTTGGATAAAGTTATAATTTTTCTTAAATAAAATAATTATATAAAATTTTATACCAAAATATGCAAAATTCTCTCACCATCGAATACATATTCTGATGAACTTCTAATAAAGAAAAGAATTTAACTTTGTTTGCTATCTGAAACAGTGTCATAAGTATTGTTGAAGCTCCAAAGCAATAGCAATTCTACATGAACAAGAGTACTTCAAACAATCTATAACTGCTATTTGTGAAGAGCGGCTACGTTCCTTACCAAACGAGTTTTCTCCAAAATTTTAAGTCCTCAATAACAACTAGATCTAGCTTCGCTATCCTTCGATTCAAAAAGCAGTAGAGGCTTATTATTAAGGAGTAGTTAAAGTTGGGTTCATGATGCAAAACATTACTATCTTTTTCTTTTGGTAGCATGAATTGAATGTAGTAAGCATTTAAACATTGCAATATTTCATTACTCGTAATTATTATCACTCCAATATTTATTATTTGTATTAGTGGATAGATATAGACTTATGAGATTAATCATACTTATCTTTACATTAAGTCACATTCTTTTGAGCCTTAAGAATATTTGGTTTAGTTATTCTAATATATTATGCTGAACATAGAGAAGGTAATGATGAATCATGAATAGCGGTGTGCCGGCATGAGATCTTTGAGGTGAGAAACTTGGGGGAAGTATTTGGTTAACTGATCCAATTTGATTTCAAATAAACTTTTGCATTCGTCATTTGACCTTAGCTTCTTAATTAATGTAGACCATTCTTTTTGCGTTCTCTTTATCATCTACTTGGGTTAAATATTTTTTCATATTTTAGGTGTAATTTAATATTCTTACATTTTAGGTTGTACATGTTCCAGTATACTTTAAGTATACAAACATGCCAATAATTTTATTGAATTACTTTTTCTCAAACTCGGTCTTCTCTTAATTTGGGGAGCAATTGTAATTGTCCTCAAAAGCATGTTTTCAATGTATGTTGGTTTAACTTTAGCACTTATACGGCCATACCTTATCAAGCTAAATAAATAAATTATTACATAACAAGGAATATAATATTATTAATAGTCGTTTATTATTGTAAAACTTCTTTAATCAGTTACAAAAAAATTTAATTTATATACTTTTTAAATTCATATATTATATTTTTTATGAATGTTATATTTACTATCTTGATATCTGAAGCTTTAAATAATTTAAGCAAGATGGCACGTGCAACGCACGTACACCAAAACTAGTTATAGAAGTAACACAATATTATTATTATTATTATTTTAGTTTTACTATGTTTTATGTTGATTAAAAACTATAGTATATTTTTTACTTTATGTTCTAAATTCCAAGTACATGAAAATAAAAACTAAACAAATTTTTTTATAATATATATATATATATATATATATATATATATATATATATATATATATATATATATATATATATATATATATATATATATATATATATATATATATATATATATATATATATATATATAAAAACTTATATATATATATGTATATGTAAACTTATTTATCTGTTTAAAATGTGCAAATATAAGTTGAATCTTGATGTCGCTTTTCTTAATTTGATAATTAAACGAACTTTTATAATGATTGGCCGAATTTACCTTGCGTATCAAATATTTGAAAAAAATAATTCTTAAATAAGTTGGCTGGACTAATGAGAATAACCATGTGTACAATCTTTTAAATATAGCATACTACAAGTTTGAGGTGAACTTATGTCTAAAGAAAAATTAGAATTGCTGGGACTTAAAAATGAGACAACAAAGTGGGATAAAATGACAAATTACTTTATTCAATGTTGTTATCAGCTCAAGGTACATACACCACATAAACAAATGCATATATAAATGCTAAGTATTCCCCCGTTCCGCTTTATGTATAATAATTTGATTTGACACAAAGTTTAAGAAATAAATGAAGATATTTGAAATTTATGATGTAAAATAAGTTAAAGATGTTTGTGTGGTTATAAATCATTTCAATAATGGCAAAACTGTAATTTTGAAGTTAAATTGTGACCAAATTTAGAATGTTGTCATTAAGGGTGACTAACGGTCCGGTTTTGACCGGACCGGATTCGGGCCGGAAACCGGCTCGGACTGGCCCGGACCGGTTGAGACCGGACCGTTGGTCCCTAACGGGCCCCGGCCCCGGTCCCGAAACGGTCCCACGAAAAAAAACTGGATAAACCGGTATAAATTTGGACTGGAACCGGCCGGACAGGACCGGTCCAAAAAAAAAAAAAAAAAAAAAGAAAAATCTGTTGGATTCTAGCCGTTTCTAGCCGTTGGGCAACGGCTCTTTTGACCCCCTAGCCGTTGTCCAACGGCCAATTTCACCCCTCTACCACCCCATAACCACCCCTAACTATTTTTTTCTATAAATACCCCCATTATTTCATCATATTTTTCACACAAATCTTCCAATTCTCTCTAATTCTCTCAAATTTTCTACAATATTGCTATTATTCTACTTTGGCTATTTGTTAAAAATTTATAATTTGGCTACTTTATCAAGTTCTATTTGGAGTTTCTATCAAAGTTATATTTGGCTACTTGGTGAAGTTTACAAATGTCAAGTATTGGGTCAATTGGAGGCGCTACGTGGTTGAAATATCAATTTGGCTATTTTTACAATTTTTTGATTATCACGTATTCAACTAATTAATTGAAGTGGAGGCTCAAGTTTCAACTTCACCTCAATTATACGGTTATATTTGGTTGGTCGTTCCTACTTCTACTCTTTTATTATTTTTTTGTCATATATATTTATTTTATTTGCTATTATTATGTCTCAAAGAGGTTCAACTGGAACTAGTAGTGGGGGCGGGCACGTGGTCGTAGGAGAAATAGGGGTAAAGAAATTGCTGGTAGTTCTAATCAGTTCACCCACATAGATGATTCTCAATATTATCATAATGTTAGCGCTGGTAACATACTTGATCACGAAATGTTAGAAACACAATATGGAAATCAAAGCGGGGTTAATTTAGAAGAAACACCTGAATTTCAAGCTAGTACACCCGAAGTTTAGTCTGACTTGCCTTCTGAATCTCCTACTAGAATACCGGCTAAACGTAAGGATAGATCTGAGGTGTGGCAATTTGCATCAAAGAATGTTGCAGCGCAGACGACCAAATGCGGGATTTGTGATAAGGTGTGGGTTTTTAAAACTGGGGGTAATGAGGGTGAGACAGGTAAACTTAGGCAGCACTTACAAAAGAAACATCCTAAAGAATGGTCAACGCGGTCGGGTGGTATATATTTAGGGACCGAACATGGGGGAGTAGCGCATGATGAATCTTCGGGTACCCAAACAAGAATTAACCAAACAACAGGAGGGCTTCTTACTTATGATAAACAAAAGGATAGGGAAGCTATTGCTATATTAGTTGCCCTCGAGGGTTTACCTTATAGTTTTCCTTCTTATACTGGTTTTGTTCGTTATGTTCAGTCTATATATAATCCCTCTTTTCATGGTTTTCCAAGAACTACTGTTAAAAATGATATTATTAAATTTAAGAACGAATATCAGGATTATTTGCGATATATGTTTGATAACTTTGACTTTATCGCAAAGGTGCAAATAGCTATTACTTATATTTTTAGAAATAAAAACCAAGAAAGAAGACGAGAATGGGAAAGAAAATGTGTAGAATTAGGAATGCCAATTAGGAGAGTCCCAAAGGAAGTTTGTACTAGGTGGAACACTTTATATGATGCATTGACTGTCGTTTATGACTATAGAGTGCCTATTTCTCAAATGTATAATAAATATTTTATGCAAATCTATCACCTTAAAGATGAGGATTGACAACTTGTTCAACATCTTCTTCAGTTTTTACAAAAATTTTATCAAGCTACTTTAGAATTTTTCGGTCAATATTATCCAACTACTCCTACCATGTTATATTATATAGCTGGAATATCGGAATTATTGAAAATGTATAAGCAATATGAAGTTTACAATGAGGCTGTAGAGTTAATGATTGAAAAATTTAGAAAATATTTTTTTCCAATTCCTCCTCTTTTTTACATTGCTTCTGTGTTGCATCCTGCTTTTAAAATTAAGTTAACTGAACGACTTGTTAGAGAAGTATATGCAAATTTAGAAATTATTCCTATTGAAATTGCTACTAATGGGTATCCAAGTGTAGACGAGGCTGTTGCTAAAGTTTATGCAGATACCGTGGCTGTTTTTGTAAAGTATAGAGCTTGGGCAAATACTGCTACACCAACAGAACCAATACTATCCACCGGGCAAAGTTCTTCACATTCAGGGATGAGCACTTTTGGGGAACTTGACGAAAAGTTGCTTTCAGAACAGGACGAGTACGGGGAGGAATACAGCGAGTTCCAAGTGTATTTAATTCAATATCCAAAGAAACTTAACAACTTTGGAACTAAGAATTTGTTGGATTATTGGAAGAATCAAGAATCGCAATTTCCAATTCTTGCAAAAATGGCCCGGGATATATTAACAATTCAAGCTTCATCAGTTGCATCGGAAAGCGCTTTTAGCCAAGGAAGATTTCAAATTGGAGATCACAGATATTCGTTGAAGGAGGAGGCAATGGAGACAGGAGTTTTATTCAGATATTGGATCAGAGCAGAGCGAAGAAACTTTGGTCTACCAGAACTTACTAAGGAAAAGGGCAAAGCATATCTCGATCAAATTTTGAGCGACGGAACAAGTGAAGGGAGTCAAACCGGCAATGAAGAAGAAGACGAAGAACCAGAAGGAGATGATGAACAAGATCAACAACGGCCAGTTCCAAAAGAAAAGCCTACAACTATCCTCAAGAAACTAGCTAATATGTTTAAAATAATGTAATTTTCTAAATAAGAATTTTGAATTTACAAGTTTGAAGTTTAGATGTAATTTGCACTACTTATGTCTTAAACAATTCAATAAAATTGCTCCAAGTCTTGGAATTCAATCACAACTATTGTCTTCATACTTTTTATTTTTAATTTATAGTTTGAGCAAAAAATACTACAATTAATTACTAGTTTGTAAATTAGTTCAAAGTTTGAATTTTGAACTTAACAAATTAATTCAAAATTTGAATTTACTAAAATTAATTCAAAGTTTGAATATTGAACTTAACAAATTAATTCAAAAGTTTGAACTTTGAATCATCACTTCAAAAATTTCATTACTTCAAAGTTCAAACTTCAAAGTATAAAAAAATACTACAAGTTTTTTAATTCTAAGTTTAAACTTTAAACACTGAAATAAACTAAACATTCCAAATATATGTTATATGTACAAGTAAAAACTTAATAATATTTTGTTGTAATATTTTTCAAAGTTTCCACCACTTTAAATAAAACACAATAAAACAAAAATAAAAAACAAAAAAAAAAATATATTTGGCCCGAACTGCCGGACCGGACCGGACGGCAGTTTGGGCCAATGGCTCTCTTTCAAATATAGCCGTTGGCCAACGGCAAAAAACGGCTATATTTGCCTATCACCCCCCCCCCCCTAAACGCCCCCCCATACCCCCAACCTATTTTTATCTATATATACTCTAATATTTCATCATTATATCACACAATTTAGCACTTTCGATCAATTTATCTCTCAAATTACTCTCAAAGGCTATTTTCTAAATTTCTTCCAAAATCCAAACAATTATAATGGCTGAAAATCAAGCTCCCACTGCTCCCGGTCCTAGTGAAACAAGAATTGCGGAACGAAGACGTCGTTCTATAATGTGGGAACTTATTATGAAAGATACTGAAACTCAGAAAGCTAAATGTAGCCTCTGTAACAAAGAGTGGCAAATTTACACTGGCCCCAACAATGGAGGGACGGAAAAGTTTAGGCAACACTTAGAAAAAAATCACAAAACCGAATGGGATAGAATAAATGGCTTTATTCCGCGTGATTGAAAATTTGAAGAGATGGCTAAGGGAATATCTATGTCATTTCAATTATGTATTTTCGAATTTCTAGTTTATTTAGTATCTTTGTAATTTTTCAATTTCTAGTTTGTTTTGTCATTTCAATTATGTATTTCCCATTCAATAAACGTTTGTTCTGTGTTTATTTATTTACTTTACATTAATAAATTTTAAAATATAATTTACATAATTATTTTGTTTCATTAAAAAATATAATTTACATAATTATCACAAATGATGTTTAAATAAATTGTTAAGTTTTTCAAATTTTAACTTTATTTGCCTAAAAAGAACTAAAAAAAATTAAAAAAAAAAAAACCGTTAAACCGGCCGGACCGGACCGGGACCGACCAGCTTAACGGTCGCCGGAACCGGTTCCGATCCGGCACCAATTTTTTAAACCTGCACTGACCGGACCGGTAGACCGGTTTGCTAATGAACACATTTATTACAACAAGTTAAGTCCTTACAAAATACCTTCATTCCAAAATGATTCAACAAGTTAATTCCTTACATAAATTCAACAAGACAAGGATTCACAATGATTCTAACACATTACATATTTCATAAGTCCTTACACAATACAATACTACTCACTTAATGGAATCCTATTTTCCTACAATCGACGCAAATGCAAATCCAATAAAAAGAGCCCATGAAACCATAATGATGATCTTCATCTTCAACATCTGCTCTTCTAATTTTTTGTTTTTCATCAATTGGGACAGATTGAAAGCCTTCATTTCTTCCATTTTTTCATTGAATTTACTCTTCTCTAGCCGTGCCTCATCCAATGATGTTTTCAAGCTTTTGATTACAATCATAGCTCTATCTGGTAAAGGTTTGTCGTCCCACTTCCAATAACCACATGAAATATTCTGAAATTAACAAGAAAATTATTTTAACGGTTGAACTAAATTGATTACTTTGCGACAAAATCAAAGAAGCCATTATGAGAACTTACATCTGGTTTACAACATTTGTAGAATCTCCGGCCAGCGTTAGCATGAGTCCAGGCAGTTAAATGCAGTGCAAATTCCCTACAAAAACATTTCCTTTTCGATGAATAGCTACAATCCAACATTTTTTAGCAATAATAATTGAGCAATCGAGAAATAGATTCGAATACCTTAATTCAAGAATACAAAGAAGATTGAGGTTATGAAGAATAATTGATAATATTGAAATTTTTTTAAGAAATCCTAGAATGGAACTAAGAGAAGAGTAAGAGAGGTGATGAGTTTGATCGAAATTCTGTTTGATTTGGGAAGAGTTGTTTTATTTAGGTGGGTTATTTGGGATCGGGTATCGGGTAATGATTTGTGGGTCGGGTTGGGTAATTAATTAAAGGGGTTTGAGGATAATTAAAAGGCATGAAGAATCAGGGCAGGCCACGTGTCCCTCCCGTTAAGTGGAGGGTAATATATTGCAAAAGTAAGACTGTGAGGGTATAATATGCCTTATAGTATAACGGGGGATGGGAGTATCCTATAAACTAAAGTAGAGGGATAGATTTGACCCTTTTCCGATTAAAAAAAAAAAAAAATTTCAAATGAGTTGGTCAAAAGTATCTTTATAAAAAAGCACTTTAAGAAAAACGATTTTTAAAATAAGCACTTATCATAAACTTGGCCAAACAGATATTTTACCTAAGAAAGATATTTACATCAAACCAAACCTAACAATTCATGGTTAAATCTTTTCTCTTAAGTTAGTGCAATTTGCCATAGTAACTTTATACTAGGTGGCAAAAGCTATAATAAATTACTAGGGGTCATTTGGTTGGCGGGGCTAAAATCAAGAATATCTCATTTATCTCGAAATTATAATCCTGAGATTAATAATCCATACATTCTATGGGGTAAGATAGTACCATATTTGTGGTATAAAATATATTTCGAATTAATTAATTTCACTAACCAAACGTGTGATATGTATTATAACAAATTTAATATCGGAGTTATTATCCTTATCCCACAAACCAAACGAGCTCTTACAGTACCCTCCTTTTTCTCTCACTCTCACGCTCAGACAGCTTCCAAAGAAATAGCAATACAGTTTCACTCACGCCAAAAACGTCAGTAACCAAAAATGCAAAATCCACCACCACGATTTTCCATACATGAACCCCTAAATTTTTGTTCCCATTAAAAATCATCACTAACCCACGTTCACTTTCCTTGTTAACAAATGCCCCTTCGACAAAAAATTCAGAAAAAAAAAACTTTTCAACTCATTTCTGGTAATGTTTTTGCTTACATTGAAATGTTTTTCATATTTTTTCAGTTTAAATTTGGTACTGATTAAGTGGTGTGTGTGAAATATTAACTAACATTTAGTTCCCTAAAGTGGGAAACGTAAAGTTCAGTCTCAAAATTGTTATGGTCTAATGAGTTCCTTATTACTCTGCTTCTTTCTTGCATGTTACTGAAATGTTTTTAATGATAAGTATTTAAGTTTCGTGCAGTCACCGTGTATAAAACACTGACAATATATATAATTTTTACCCTATCGGTACCTTTACCTGTTGTAGTAATTAATATATCTTATTTTTCAATATTCTTACTTTTTATTGAAAATTAGTTAGTAAATATTTTTTGGGTGATCTGACGGTGTAAAAAATATGAATAAAAAAATATGAATAATCCCTTTGTTATGTCGTGCTGTTTTTATTTGGAATATAAATTATGTGCACCGGCAGTATAAATAATTCAAAGCATATTTACAAATGCTGAAATTGTAATCTTGAATATAAGATAGGCTGCATGATATAATAGATACAGATGGTCTGACAATGTAAAAATTATTTACAGTATCTAGTGTATTAAGTTAATTTGTTTTTGTTTTTGTTATTTCTTTTTTGTGGCCCTTATGGTAAATGGGTTGTGAATATGTTAAGGGCTGGCTAGAATTTGAATCTTGTTCAACTGGTATTTATTTCTTGTTAGTGGTATATTTCGTAGTGTTACAATGTAGTCATTATTCTTTAAGGATGTAAGTTATATATACTGACAATGTAGAGATATTTTTATGTCGTCAGTATGTAATAGAAGATTGCTTTCCATTTTTAAGATCAACGATTAAACTCTAAATGTACAAGGAATTACTTACAGGTTCCTTCTATGTAATGTAACTGATGGTGTAAATCCTTTTTATATTGTAGGTGCATAGAATTTATATTCTTCTTCTAATGTCTTAAACTAAGATCGCATGACATGCCAAACATATAGAGAGCTAAAAGTACTTATTTTTCTTAAGAAGTGCTTATTTTGAAAAAAAAAAATGAAGTGTTTGGTCAAGGTTTAGTAGAAAAATAAGTATTTTTGAGTGGTAAACAGAAGCTGTTTTTCTACTGCGGGAAGAAGCTCGAAAAAATAGTTTTTCCTTAAAAGCATAAGCAGAAGCTGTTTTTAATTTCTACCATTCCTAAAATATTATTATAAAAATATTTATAAACCTAATTACCCCTATTTATTTAACCTAATTATTATAATATATAAATAATAAATTATTTTTTCTCCGTGCACCTACATCATTATTGTTGCAAGCTTTGAATCAAATTGCGTATTTTTTTAAGGTATGAATTTGGAATATTCAATTATGTATGCTCCATTTTTAAATTTTTTAATCAATTAAAAAACTTAATAATAGTCTTTAATAATAAATATTTAAAATTATTCATCTAGTTAAATAACTGTAAAGTAAGTCTTTAGATGTTCTTACTAATAATTTAACACTAAAAAATACTGTTTCAAAAGCTTGGTCCGCCACAAATTTTATCAATTATTGATAAAGTACTTTTCAAATAAATTGACTAAAGACAACGCTATTCTTTAAAAGTACTTTTTAAAAAAAAGCACTAATCAAAATTCAAAATAAACAGTTTCGATAATTTTGGCCGAACAAGCTCTTAACTTCATAAAGATATTTACATCAAATCAAACCAACAAATCACGGTTAAATGGTGTAGTTACAATATCTCTTAGAGCCTGTTTGGCCAAGCTTCTAACAACTGCTTATTTGAGAAGTGCTTATTTTCAAAAGTGCTTTTCGTAAAAGTACTTTTGGAGAAAAGCAGTTTGTGTTTGGCCAACTCATCTGAGAATCAGTTCTGTCAACAGCTGAGTAATAATTTGTGTTTGGCCAAGCTTTTGAAAAAGTACTTTTGAGTGTTAAATTACGAGTAAGGACATTTAAATACTCACTTTACAGTTATTTAACTAGATGAATGATTTTAAACATTTATTCTCAAACACTATATTTAATTTTTTTTATTTAGTAAATTTTTTCCAAAATACAACATTCATAATTGAATATTCTTGATCTATACCTTAAAAAAAGATATTATATTAAAAGTTTGTAACAATAGTGATGTAGGTGTACATATAAAAAATAGTGATTAAAAAAGTAATGTACTATTTATATATTATAATCATTAGGTTAAAATATATAGGGGTAATTAAGTATATAAGTATTTTTGGTAAGGATATTTTTGGAATCATAAAAATTAAAAACAACTTCTGCTTCTACTCAAAAGCACTTTTAGGAAAAAGCTACTTTTTCCAGCTTCTTCCCAACAGCAGAAAAATAGCTTATGCTGCCACTCAAAAGCACTTATTTTTTCCTAGAAGCTTGGCCAAACACCTCGATTTTTCAAAATAAGTACTTTTGAAGAAAAATAAGCACTTTCGGCTCCCTAGAAGCTTGGCCAAACAGGCTCTTACCCTTAAGTTAGTGCAATTTAGGGTGGTAACTTTTTGCTACGTGACAAAAGCTACAATAAATTACTTTTTACAGTACCCCTAATTTTTCTCTCTCTTTCACTCAAGACAGTTTTCAAAGAAATAGCAATACAGTTCCACTCACGCCAAAAATGTCAGTAACCAAAAATGCAAAATACACCACCACTATCATTACCATTTTCCATACATGATCCCCTAAATTTTTGTTCCCACTCAAAATCATCACTTACCCACGTTCATTTTCCTTGTTAACAAATACCACTTCAACAAAAAATTCTGAAAAAACACTTTTCAGTTCATTGCTGGTAATTTTTTTTTTTTTTTTTGCTTACATTGAACTGTTTTCATATTTTTACATTTTTTGTGTTGATTATGTGGTGTGTAATGAAATGTTGACTAACATTTAGTTCCTTAAAGTGGGAAACGTAAAGTTCATTCTCAAAATTGTTATGGTTTATTTAGTTTGTTATTACTCTGTTTCTTTCTTGCATGTTAAACCCTAAAATGTTGTACTTACATTTTGTTTATTGAAATGTTTTTAATCATAAGTATTTAAGTTTCGTGCACTGTCTGTTTATAAAATTTTGTGCACTGATGGTGTATATAAATTTTACATTATTAGGTCGTACCTACTTGTTATTGTAGGTAAATGTCTCTTGGGTGACCTGACGGTATAAAAACTATGAATAATCCATTTGTTCTATCGCGCCATCTCTTTTTTTGGAGTTTGTGCACTATCAGTGTAAATAACTTTTTACATTGTCAGGTCATTCAAAACATATTTGCAGGTAACCCTCCTTAAAATGTGTGATTTGTAATCTTGGACGGGTTATCTGATATATTAGATAAATATAAGTTGATAGTGTAAAAATTGTTTACGCTGGTAGTTTATGTAAGTTAAATTGTTTTTTTGTGGCCCTTATGGTAAATGGGTTGTGAAGATGTTCAGGACTAGCTGGATTTTGAATACTGTTCAACTGGTATTTACTTCTTATTATTGGTATAATTTGTAGTGTTACAATGTAGTACAATACAATACGATACAGTACCATAAGATACTATACAATACAACACATTATGAAACGATGGGTAACAACCATCCAAACGGAGTGTTAAGTATGTAAGTTATATGCATGTAGAGATGTTTTTACACCGTCAGTGTATTTTGACCTGTTATAGAAGAGTGCTTTCCATTTTTTTTAAAAAATCACCTGTCCACCTCTATTTGTACAAGGAATTACTTGCAGGTTCCTTCTAAGTGACTGATGGTGTAAATCCCTTTTACTCTGTCGGTGCATAGAACTTATATTCTTCTTCTAGCGTCTTAAACTAAGATTTCAAGACAGGCCCCAAGTTAAATATGCATCAAGGTCGTTAGCAGATTCTGGTTACACGGTGGTCACGTGACCATTTTGGTTTTTTTTTTTTGTTGAGTACCCATTGTGATGCTTAAAACTTTATAAAATTTCTGGTTTGTCACATAAAAGAAAATTAGATGCAAATACTTAACCAGAAAAGATTCAAACAGTTTAAATGCCTGAAACCAAACTTTCTATAATCATAGTATGCCATATCAAGCTTTTGATTCTTCGTTTCTGTATACTCTAATGCATAGTGTTTGTTATTTCAGCACTTTGAGTTGGCCGAAAGGAAGATTCATTCTTTTGAACAAGGATGGTGGCATTCTCAAATGATGGTTTATCCATTGATTGCGTGAAGAAGCGGCTATCAGAAAATGGTTATCAGTCCTTGCATTTTTGTGATACACCAAAGTATAAAGTTCAGAAAGTCTGGGCAGTCCGTGATTTTCCTCCAGGGTGTGGTAGAGATGCTCTAAATGTTGACTTGAACCACAAGGAAAATTTATTTGTCCCAATCTGTGAAAATATGGCTGACGCTGTGGAGGCCCATGGTGGGAATGGTCTCGGTGACATGGAAGAGAATGAAGAATCGGATAAGTTGGGTGTGAATCTGTTACCCAAAATCACGAACGTGATGAATAACGCCGTGGAAGAACCAAAAAGTCATGCCGGACCGCTTAGATTTGAGTTGTCGAAGGATCTTGAAAGTAGCGAGATGGCATTGCCCGAGAAAGCTAAAGTCATTCAGAGTGATGAAGTATTGATGGAAGTTGACGGGGAGAGAAATTCACTTTTGGTTGAAAATGTAGTCAGTGTGAACAAAAATCATGTGCTGCACCCTGGCAGTGACACGGACGGGGCAATTCCTGTTTGTGATGTGAAAACGTTGTCACCGCTCCAGTGGCCAATCAAGAATGGAAGTGTTGAAGATAGTATTCTCCCATTGCCAAAGAACAACTACCATGATAGAAGAGTTTTTGCTGTTCGTGACTTCCCTCCATTTACTGGAAGAAATGCTCCTAAGCCTACTGAACAGGATCACTTTGATGGTACTGAAGCAAGCAGAGAAGTGGTTGTGCATGGTTTGATGGCTGAGCCTTATTGTCCATGGAGACAGGCAGGTTGTGATTTCAGTTTGGGACATGAACTTGTTAGGCCAATTGTGCAAGGTCTGATGGCTGAGCCATGCTGTCCCTGGAGGCAGGGGAAACAAACTAGTGTAGATGCTGTGCCGAGTAGAAACCAAGCTCAAAAGCCTAAAATGTATTGCCAGAAGATATCCAAAGCTGCTGCTAGAAAAAGTATTCCTAAACGAAATACTCCACAGCGACCAGTTCGCAGGAAGAGATCAGGTATTATTAGCGGAGCTGTGGAAGGATGTTCAGGTGCAGTGGTTATGGTTGATGTTGGAACCTGTGGTGCATTGGTTGCCAGAAATGGTAGAGCTTGCAGTTTGAATTGGCAAGCACTGCCTGAAGATTCTCCTACCGAACAGGGGCAGTGTGAGTTTGACGTAACTCTTCCACCTTGTGGTCGAAATAGTTCCAGTTGCAGTGATGCTCGTAGTAAAGTTAGAGAGACTCTTCGTCGGTTTCAGTCTATCTATAGAAAGATCTTGCGAGGGGAAGAATCAAACTCGAGACCTGGAGAAGTAAAACCTAAGCAAAAAGATAAAATGCGCGGAAGGATTGATCTTCAAGCATCGAACTTTATCAAAAAACAAGGAAAGGAAGTTAACACAGGACAGCCGATACTGGGAGAAGTTCCTGGAGTTGAAGTAGGAGATGCTTTCCAATACAGGGTTGAACTTGCTCTTGTGGGAGTTCATCGCTTATATCAGGCTGGGATAGATTCCATGACCCATGGAGGAATGCTGGTAGCAATTAGTATTGTTGCTTCAGGGGCCTATGATGATGATTTGGGAGATGCTGATGAGCTGATTTATTCTGGGCAAGGTGGAAATGTGACGTGCAAGGACAAAGCGCCTGAAGACCAGAAACTTGTGAAAGGTAATTTAGCCTTGAAGAATAGTATTGGTACAAGGAATCCTGTTCGAGTGATTCGTGGATCTAAGGAGACCAGGACATCCGAATCCAAGGATGGAAGAGCTACTTTGGTAACAACTTATGTGTATGATGGCTTGTATACTGTTGACAATTATTGGACAGAACGAGGGCCACATGGTAAGATGGTCTTTATGTTCAAGTTAGTGAGAATTCCTGGACAACCAGAGCTTGTTTGGAAGGAAGTGAAGTCATCAAAAATGTCCAAAGTTCGGCTTGGTGTTTGTGTTTCTGATATTACAGAAGGAAGGGAATCACTGCCAATAACTGCTGTGAACACAATTGATGGTGAGAAGCCCCCACCATTCAAGTACATCAGGAAGATGAAATATCCAGATAGTTTCTACCTTGCTCCACCTAAAGGCTGTGATTGTGTTGGTAGATGTTCTGATGCCAAGAGGTGCTCATGTGCAGTTAAAAATGGAGGTGAGATCCCTTACAACCGTAATGGGGCTATTGTTGAAGTAAAGCCTCTTGTCTACGAGTGTGGTCCTTCTTGTGGGTGCTCTCCTTCATGCTATAATAGAGTGAGTCAACATGGTATTAAAATTCCTCTGGAGATCTTCAAGACAGATAAAAGGGGCTGGGGTGTGAGAGCTCTAACTTCTATATCTTCAGGAACCTTTATCTGTGAGTATGCAGGAGAACTTCTTGACGATAGAGAAGCCGAACGAAGAATTGGCAGTGATGAATATCTTTTTGATATTGGGCAGAACTATAATGATTGTACTGTTAACTCTGTTGGACAGTCAAATCCAAACGGGTTAGCAGAAGAGGGTGGTTATACCATTGATGCAGCGCGCTATGGAAATATTGGACGATTTATCAATCATAGTTGTTCTCCTAACTTGTATGCACAGAATGTTGTTTATGATCATAAGGATAAGAAAATGCCCCATATCATGCTTTTCGCAGCTGATAATATCCCTCCCTTGAAGGAGCTTACTTACCATTACAACTATTCTGTAGATCAGGTCTATGACTCTGATGGCAATGTCAAGGTGAAGAAGTGTTTTTGTGGATCTTCAGATTGCACTGGTAGGATGTACTAGGATTTGTAAAGCACAGCTAATGAAAATGGAAGAATTATTCATATGTTATGTCTTTTTTCCCCTCTACAACAGTATTTCCTCGTTCTTTTTGGTCTAGACGCAATGCTGTTAGTATGTGCATGCTGACTATTCATGGACATGTAAGCTTGTATCAGCCGACTCATATGATCCTAGAATCAGAGCTGACACTTTTGTAACAGCACTTGGCCTTGTGTTTGATTTTAGACGATTTCTGAATAGGTTAATTTGCTTTCCGTCTCCCTGCATGAATCAGGTTGCACCCACAATCTCTTTTCAGTTGCAAATAATAGCATGATTGTTATGTTTACATATCCAGTGGAGGAAGCAGGATTTCTGTGGCTGACTCAGTTTTCTCTGAACTGTTTTAAAGAAAATAAAACTTTTTATATTTCTCTGTAGCTTCACACGTCTCCTAGTATTTATGATGTTCCAATCCGGTTGAAATCTTCATCTCTACTCTCTATTAATATACATAAGAAGCAGTAGAGGAGCTCTTGGTCATGCTGCTTCGCAGCTGTCGGGGGAAAATTTGGAATGTATGCTTATACATGGTGCACCTGTTGTAGTACCTTCCTGGGTTTGCTTTTAGGAGGAGTATAATTGTTATTGAGCGATACCTTGCCGCTGCTTTCCCTGGATATCCTCACTCTTCTTCGTAAATTCCTTCATGTTCCGATAATCTTCCCTGGATATCCTCACTGTTCTTCCTAAATTCTTCATGTTCCGATAATCTCTACTTTAAGGTTCGTCTCTACCTATTTATTGGTGTTCATCGGGCTGTAAGTGCATGTAAGATTTCGAATAGCAGCAATGTTTCTTTAATTTTTGTTTTTGTTTTTTGGTGATAATTCTACTGCGATGACAGTGTATTTCAGTTTCTTTGTTTTAGTTTGAGGGTTATAAGATTTGATTTTTTTTACTAATAAACAGTAATTTGCTGCTGTTTGCTTAGATTACTGTTATTGTTATAATTTTAGTTTGAGGTATTAGGTTTCAGTATACTGAAATGGTAAAAAAAGTTATTCACATCATGGCTGCCCATAAAGTAAAGGCAACTAATTCGAATCCTCTATTGATTTATACAAAGGAAGACAATAGAGGAATCTCATTATCCAATTTATTTTCATTGTACAAAAATCTTTTCTTACCTCCGGAATTTATCTGTAGAGTTGCAGAAGAGCAGGGGCGTGCTTTAGTTAACTCATACTCACTCCATTCAAATTTAAGTCACCACTTTCCCTTTTTAGTTCGTTTAAAAAAAATTCTTTTTATATTTAGTAATTCTTAATTGCAATATTTATTTTGGATCACACGATTTAAAGGTATGACCCACATTATACACACATTTAATTTAAAACCACATAATTTAAAAGTAATTCTTATTTTCTTAAACTTCATGCCCACTCAAACCTAAAATGGAGGGATTGTCTCAATTTTTCCCAAGTTTCTACTTGGATATAGGATACATGACATAATATAGAATTAATGGCTGAGATTTTACTTAGTAAATCAAGGTCCTAACCATGATTAAGATAAATACTATTTTCATATATTTCCGTATCACATTTATTCTAAACTTCCATATTTATCTCTTCTTGATCTGTTTCATCCCTTTTCGTGATAAAAATATTTTTCCTCACAAATCTACTTCTGAAAGTCATGGGAACAAGAAATAAGAAACAAACTTATGATGATCATTGTAAGATAAAATTAACAGCAAAGAACACTCTGAACACAAAGAAAAGGAAAAAACAGAGAACAAGAAAGCAATATATTGAGTAAAATAGTATTAAAGGATCTAGGGGCAGTTCAGTCATTAATTAATAGTTCCAGATTATGGTTAAGTTAGTTAATTGAGCTGACTATACGTAGTTAGTTAAGAAAGTTAGTTACACTAGTTATGCTTAATGATCAGTCTATAAATACTCATATGATGTATTGTTAATTCATTCAATCAATAAGATCATTTACTCTCTTCCTCAAATACTCTCTTCTCGTTAATCATCCTATTCTTCTCTCTGATTCATTATCTTCCTTCTTATTGCTATAATGAAGCACTACTGTTCTTAATCATCTTCTTTATCTTCTGATTCTGATTAAATGCTTGAATAAGTTCATGGTATCAGAGCCCCATCGATCCAGACTACTGATTTTTCGATCCCACAAATTCAGTTCTGTCATTTCTGTGTTCTTGTTCCTTCAAGAAACAACAAGTTCTTGATTTCTGATTTGCATTCAATCTGCATTTGTTTTTGTCTTCCGCTGAGAAAAGATAAGAAAGAATGGCTGAAATTCTAAACAATGTGAATGGGGTACAACAAATGGCTGGAAATCACTCAGCTGCTGGAACTAGTGGACTGGTGATTGATCATAATCACCTACTGTTTCTTAACTCCAATGATGTAAGTGGCATTTCTCTGATTTCAATTGAGTTGACTGGTTCTGAAAATTATTCTTTGTGGAGTCGATCCATGAAAATTGCCTTGTTGGGTAGAAACAAGCTAGGGTTAGTTGATGGCTCATGTAAGAAAGAAAAGTTTTAAGAAAATATATTGACTCAATGGGAAAGGTGTAATGCTATAGTCCTTTCTTGGCTAATGAACTCTGTTGCTAGCAATCTACTTGGTGGAATTGTCTATGCTTCTAATGCCCAAAGGGTGTGGGAAGATCTTCAAGAAAGATTTGACAAGATAAATGACTCAAGAACTTTCAACTTTCACAAAGAGATTGCTACATTAACTCAAGGGACTGATTCTGTATCTGTGTACTTCACAAAACTGAAGGACCTATGGGATGAGTTTGAAGCTTTGGTTCCCTCACCTGGGTGTGACTGTGAGAAGTCTAAGGACTTTCTAGTATATCTTCAGAGACAGAAGTTGTACCAGTTCTTAATGCGATTAAATGAGTCATATCTGCAGGCAAGAAGCCAAATCTTGCTGATGAGCCCCTTACCTACAGTGAATCAGGCATACAACATGATTATAAGTGATGAAAGCCAGAAAGGTGTAAATGGTACTACTGGTATTCTTGGTGCTGCACCAGATATAGGCAATTTGGATCAGGCTGCGATGTACACTAAGTTCAGAGGAAACCAGGGAAATAAAAAATTCAAGAGACAGGCAAAGAACCTATACTGTGATTTCTGCAAACTGACAAATCATACAAGAGAAGGCTGCTGGAAACTGAATGGCTACCCTCAAGATTACAAGAAGAGGAAAATTGATCCTTCTGCTTATAATGTGCAGTCAGAAAATGAAGATATGCCTTCACAGGTTGGAAAGATGAGTCAAACTGGAAGCTGCACTTTCACTCAGGAACAATATGCACAGATCTTGCAAATGCTGGGCAATAATAATTCCATCTCTGAATCAGCAGCTAATGTGGCAGGTATTAGTTCTGCTTTACTAGTTTGAAATAGTTCAAAAGAATGGATCATTGACACTGAGGCTACAAATCATATGGTCTCAGACTTTTCTCAGCTAGATAAAGATTCAATACAGTCTGTAGTTCCTAAAAAGTCTTCCTACCTAATGGTGACATTTCCTTTGTGACACATACCGGCACAAGTACCATCTCAAAGCAAAACACACTAGGAAATGTGTTTCACCTCTCACAGTTCAAGTATAATCTTCTGTCTGTTTCACAAGTAACAAAAGAATTGGGATGCTCAGTTACATTCTATCCCAATTTTTGTGTATTCTAGGATCTCTCCAATGGGAAGGTGAGGCAGATTGGTAAAGAGAAGAATGGACTGTACAAGCCGCTGACTGGTGACATTAAAGAAAAGAGAGCAGTCAGTCTTTCTACAGTCAAAGAGGATATAGATGTTGCTTTATGGCACAAGAGATTAGGTCATGTGTCTTCTACTGTCCTGAAGAAGTTGTTTCATATTAATTCTAAGTGTATTAGTAATATAGTGAATAAGTGCACTGTATGTCCCTGTGCTAAACAGACAAGGAATCCTTTTCCTGCTAGCAGTATCAAAAGCACAAGTTGTTTTGACTAGATTCATGTGGATGTTTGGGGTCCATATAAACAGCCTACATATAATGGGAATAGATACTTTCTTGCTGTTGTTGATGATTTGTCTAGAATGACTTGGATATTTCTCTTGAAACTGAAATCTGATATATGTGTTGTGTTGAAACAATTCCTCAGATATGTTAGAACACAATTTGACAAAATAGTCAGGGTCATTAGAACTGACAATGGAGCAGAATTTTTGAACACAGTATGTGCATCTATGTTCAAAGAATTAGGCATTGTCCATCAAAGAACCTGTGTCTATACTCCTCAGCAGAATGGAGTAGCTGAAAGGAAGCATAGACACATTCTAGAAGTAACAAGAGCTATCAGGTTCCAGGGCAATATCCCTATCAAATTTTGGGGTCAATGTGTTCTTGCTGCAGTCTACTTGATAATAGGATGCCATCATCTGTACTAGAGAATCAGTCTCCATATGAAAGACTCTATGGCAAAAAACCAAACCTTAGCCACATCAAGGTATTAGGCTGTTTGTGCTACTCAAAATGGTAAATGAGACCGATAAGCTGCTGTCAAGAAGTAGAGTGACTGTACATTTAGGATACTCTGAGACACAAAAAGGCTATGTGCTTTATAATTTAGCTAACAGAAGTTTCTCTGTTAGTAGGGATGTGTCATTTAGAGAAGATTGCTTCCCCTTTATGACTAACAGTGAATCAAAACCTATCTTTCTAGATACCACCACAGCCACTCCACCTGCTGAGTTCATCTATACGCAGCCTCAATCAGCTATTCTAAATCCGGAACAAGATATTACAGACATACCATACATGGAACCTGAACATCTTGAGGAACCTCATATACCAGCAGACCAGCCAGAGCCACTGCAGGAACAACTATTACCAGAACTACCTGTACCTGTCACTCAACCAGACACAGGTGTTAGAAAGTCCATCAGGGGGAAAACAGCACCAGCTTGGCTAAAGGATTTTGTCTCCTTGGGGATTCATAATGAAGTACCCTATGCCCTTAACAAGTATCTCACCTATGATAACTTGTCTGCCAAATATCAAGCCTATATAGCTGCCTTCTCCTCAATTATAGAACCTACATCCTTTACTGAAGCTGCAAAAGATCCTAAGTGGGTAGAAGCAATGAAGTCTGAGATTGATGCACTTGAGAATAATCACACTTGGGACATTGTCACACTGCCAAAAGGAAAGAAAACAATAGGGTGCAAGTGGGTGTACAAAATAAAGTATAAGGCTTCTAGTGAAGTAGAAATGTATAAGGCAAGGTTGGTGGCCAAGGGATATAGTCAAAAAGAGGGTATTGATTATCAGGAAACATTCTCACCTGTGGTCAAAATGGTTACAGTCAGAGCAGTCCTAGCAATTGCTTCATCTCAAAACTGGCCCTTCTATCAGATGGATGTCTTTAATGCTTTCTTACAAGGAGATATGTTTGATGAAATCTACATGGAACTTCCACAAGGATTTAAGAGTCAGGGGGAGAATAAGGCATGCAGACTCATTAAATCCTTGTATGGCTTAAAGCAAGCACCAAGACAGTGGAATGCAAAACTGTCTGAGGCACTACTCAGATTTGGCTTTGTGCAGAGTCAGCTTGATCATTCATTGTTTACTAAGAAGATAGCTGCATGGATAATAATTATCTTGGTATATGTAGATGACATGTTAATTACTGGAAAGAGTCTTGAATTGGTCAGGAAAACCAAAACAGCTCTACAACATGCCTTCAAAATGAAGGATCTAGGTGAACTGAGATATTTTCTTGGTATAGAATTTTCCAGATCTCAAAAGGGTATTCTTATGCATCAAAGTAAGTATGCACTAGAACTAATTCTCAGAAACTGGACTAACTGCAGCTAAACCTATTGCAACACCTACAGACTCCAACACAAAATTTACCACTAGAGAATATGATGTTCATGTCTTTGGTGCAGATAAAGCCAATGATGAGTTGCTTCCAAATGTTACATCCTATCAAAGACTAATAGGTAAGCTTCTATACCTTACAGTCACTAGACCAGATATAGCATACAGTGTTCAGACCCTCAATCAATTTCTACAACAACCTAAGAAATCTCATATGGAGGCTGCCTTAAGAATTGTCAGATATATAAAGAACAATCCAGGTCAAGGTGTGCTCCTGTCTAGTAAAAACATTGATACTGTTACAACTTACTGTGATGCTGATTGGGCATCTTGTTGCTTCTCAAGAAGGTCAGTTACAGGATTCTTGGTTCAAATTGGAAGCTCTCTAGTATCTTGGAAGTCAAAGAAGCAGACTACTGTGTCTAGAAGTTCTGCTGAAGCAGAATACAGGAGTCTAGCTTCTGTTGTTGCTGAGCTAACATGGCTAATAGTTCTGATCAAAGAAATTGGTGTAAAGATCAATCTTCCAGTCACAATACATACAGATAGCAAGGCTGCTATTCAAATAGCTGCAAATCCAGTCTATCATGAAAGGACTAAACACATAGAAATAGACTGTCATTTCTCAAGAGAGAAGATTCAACAAGGCTTGGTCAGAACTGAGTATGTATCGACTAAAGTACAGCCAGCTGATATGTTAACAAAAGGACTGACTAAACTGCAGCATGCGTATCTGTTATCCAAGCTAGGAGTGCTTAATTTGTTTGCACCTCCTAGCTTGAGGGGGAGTATTGAGTAAAACAGTATTAAAGGATCTAGGGGCAGTTCAGTCATTAACTAATAGTTCCAGATTATGGTTAAGTTAGTTAATTGAGCTGACTAGACCTAGTTAGTTAAGAAAGTTAGTTACACTAGTTATTCTTAATGATCAATCTATAAATACTCATATGATGTATTGTTAATTCATTCAATTAATAAGATCATTTACTCTTTTCCTTAAATACTCTCTTCTCGTTAATCATCCTCTTCTTCTCTCTGATTCATTATCTGCGGTCTTATTGCTATAATGAAGCACTACTGTTCTTATTCATCTTCTTTATCTTCTGATTCTGATTAAATGCTTGAATAAGTTCACAATACAAGGAGCTTCAATTTGCTAGAATAGCATCAATATATAGTTGATAAATCTCTCTCTAAAATAAGTTTTTCTCTAATGAAAACCATCAAATAGCAAGTGAAGAATTGAGATAGTTCAATTGTTTCTGAGCTTATCTATTTTATTGGGCTACTAAAAAAATTTAATTCTTGTATTCTGAGTTAACCTTTCACTTTACTCATTTTTTTTATTTTTTCTACTCTCTGTGATCTATTCAGTTACTATTCTTTTCTCTACCGGATTATTGCACTGGTTCAATGGAGCAATATGTTGTTTTTAACTTACATTCATGTAGTTGTCCTTGTGTGGTGTGCGGAGTTTTTTAACTTACAAAAGTCCCACTTCTCATCTCTCCTCCCCTCAGCCCCCACCCCCATCGGGCCCCACACCATCAACCCCCCGCCCATCCAGCACTCCACCACCCTCCACCACTCACTGCCAACTTCTACCACCCTCCATCACTCACCGCCACCTTCTACCACTTTCCACCACCCACCACCCACCACCACCTTCTGCTACCCTCTACCATCAACCACCACCTTCTACCACCCTCCACCACCACCCCACCGCCCTCCACCACTCTAATGAAAGTATGTGTACACATCAGTTGTGTCACAACCCAATTTCCAAGGGCTCGTGATGGCACCTAAACAATATTTGCCTAGGCGAACCAATGAAACAAGATGCGGAAAAGAACAATAATGTGAAAAGATCATAAATGGATATATAAATATAAAAGTGTGAAGTCCAAAAGAATATATCCACAAAAGAATTGGAGCATTCTAAGAGTGACTCAATAAAGTATGAATATACATCAAAGAAATCTGAGTCCTATCTCTAAGTGACTCCAGCGGTATGCCACCACGGTCTGTGTGGTCGGCTCACCTCAATCAAAAGTCTCAGAAGCCTCGGGAACCGCTAACGTCCGGGCTGCTGACTAGATGAAGGACATGCGCACGTAGCAGAGTAAGTTATGAGCCGAAGCCCAGTAAGATCACCGACAGGCCCGCTAAGGTACCCTTGTGGGACAAGTCGCTACATGCATCATAAGCAACAACATACTATAGTAATCATACAATAAAGTAGTGAAATCACAAATAGATGTAACACATTCCATACACACAAGTAGTAACCAGAAGTCTCAAGGATTATGCCCATCCAACGTAAGGCATAGGTCAACTCAGCGGCGGTTTGGAGGTCCAATCTCTACTCCCGTGCCGACTAACCTACGATGGACTAGCAACACCACTACTAAGTATCAACCATATACCGTGACCCGAAGTCACTATCACAATCATGAATAAGTAGACCAACGACCCGTAGTCGTTGGCTCATCTCAAATCTGTCTACGATCGCACCACACCCCCTGTCAAGTGCGTCGTATCTCAATAAATCAAGTGACCACACCACACCCCCTGTCAAGTGTGTCACATCTCAAAGATCAAGTGTCCACACCACACCCCCTGTCAAGTGTGACACATCTCATAGTATAGGCGACACCACATCCCCTGTCAAGTGTCTCTCTAACAGTATTAATATCCACGACATTAATAACAATAACAGAAATAATAACAGAAATATTAATAACGATAATATTTCACAGTCACCGTAACCCAGGTTGGTTATGCTAGCTGAACGTAAGGCGAAGGTTAACCCGACCACAGTTTGGGGGTACAATCCCTACTCCCATGTCGTCCAACCCAAGGTTACGTATAGACAGCACTACCCAACCCGGCACGTGAACAAATCAAGTACCAATATCATACAAAAGCCGGCAAAATCCTCGGCAAGACATTTATCATGACATGCCGGCAACATCCTCGGCCATGTCCCAAGTTCTTGCTATCTAAGCATGGCGTAGCAAGCGTTACTACGATATAAATTTAAGCTACCTCGACGTAGCGTTTAGACCGGCAACATACCTCGGTCGAGTCACAATTTCGCTATTTATAACAAACAATAATAGCAAGTAATTCACATCATTAATCCTAACCATTGTTAGGTACATATATGCGTACATGAAGCATACTAGCATGAAGGAAGAGTCCACAAGCACAATAGAGGTCAAGTCTCACTTACCTCGAAATTCGGGCTCAAATGCCGGGAAGAATCTCCTTTCCCGCTCGCCTTGTCCGTGAAGGACTCTCCACTAGGTCTATTAAGACAAGATATAGCACATATGAGTGCTCAATTATAGCTATTTAAGCCTATAGGCATCCTAGGGTAAAAATTACTAAAATGCCCCCGGGTAGGGCCGAGCCCTAAATTTATAAAATGTACTTTTCCGGACTCCCCACGCTCCCGTGAGTCCAAAAGTACACTTAGATTCCACATGCGAGCCTTGCTCGATGTCTTTCCCCAATTCTTAAGAATCTAGGGTTCTAACCCATTTCCAAGAATCAACCCTTTGATTCTTGTGTTAATCAACATAAAGAATGATTGAAAGGGATTACCTTAAGTGTAAGTATGATTGGGTCTTCAAGAAATACCCAAAAATCACCTCAAGAGCTCACCAAATGATTTTTATAAGTTATGAACCGAAATGGCCCGAAATGGCCTTTTTATAGCAGTTTTTTTTGCCTCTGCGACAGCTTCTTTTGAAAAAAATCATAACTTTTGATAGGAATGTCCAAATGACCTAAAACTGGTGCCATTAGAACCAAAACTCAAAGGGCTACAACTTTCATGTTTTGAGTTTTTCCTAAGTCCTTACGGATTGGCCGAAAAATCAGCTTTTATCTGGCTGTTTGCGCCAAAACAGAACAGAAAAGTCACACCAGATTTTCTACTATTTTAGGGGCAAAACGGGACCCTACGAAGCTCGGAATGATCCCAAATTTTGCACACAAGTCATAAAATACTTGGGTGACATGCTCGTCAAGATGGAACTCAATTCGGACCTCCAGAACTCAAAAAGTGGGTCCCACGGCAAATGTTCAATTTTCGACTATCGCCAAAATAGCGAAATTTAACCAAACGACCTCGGAATCCAATTCCCAAAGTTGCTACAAGTCACAAATGACTATACGAACCTAACGGAACTTTCGGATCTCTCATCGGAGCTCATTTGCTCAAATCGAGCTCGGAAACCTCTTTTAACTCTTTTAAACTTCCGAAACGGGGACTTTATCAAAAGTCCTATCAAACGAGGTCCGTTTTCAATTTTGAAGGTTGCTACATATCATAAATGACGAGACGGACCTAACGGTGTGCTCGGATTTTCCATCGGGGTTCGTTTACTCAAAACGACCTATCGAAACCCCAAATTCCTTTCCGGAATTTCATAAACGGATCCTTTTCTCGAAAACCTATCAAACGGACTCCGTTTCGACTCAGATTTCACAGACGGGTCATAAATGACCTAACGTAGCTTTTGGGACTGTCGACATGCAAATCGAGGTCCCGGATCCCGTAACGATTATTTGAGGGTCGTTACAAGTTGAGATGTATACACATATAATAATATGTGTACACATATATAATAATATGTGCACACATCAGTCGAGATGTATACACATATTATAATCTGTGTACACATATAATATATGTATATATGTATACACATCAGACAAGATGTGTACACATCTTTTCTAGCCATGAAAACATCTTCAAAATTGAATAAAATATAAAAAATATGTTTACACATCCGAAAAATGTGTAAAACGACTAGAATTAAAAAAAATGAAAAAGAATGAAATGGAGACGAAGAAGAAGAAAAAGAAGAACGATAAAATGGATACAAAAAAGAAGCGGAAAAAAACATAGATAGTGATGAAATAAAACTGAAATGAAATTAGAAGAAAGAAGGACAAGGAAGAAGAAAAAAGAGGGAGAAAGAAGAGGAGAGAGAAATAAAATTTGAAATGATTTGAATAGGGGGAGAGAGTGTAAAAGTGATTGAAAGGGGGAATGAAATATTTGAATTTTACTGAAAAGTGAGGCGTTTTTATAAATATGAAAACTTTTTATTATACCCAAAAGTTCTTAAACAATACACTTCAACCATCACTTAAACTAATTAACCTTTGACTTGGTTGCCGTAAATTCTTCTATTCAGACTTATGGGACCTTTTTCCCATTTCTTCACATCTTAGTACAATTTAACCTAATCAAAACCTTAAAATTTTATAGAAGTATGATGATTGATTCCTATACTTATAATCATGCTGGAGGCAGGAGCCAACGCTATCAAATTCTTGGTTGTGATGAGCTCTTGCTATACCTTTTTCATTCCAATTTCTGGTTATGATATCACAAAAGTCACTTTACCATAATGCATTGCAGGGAATTGCAGATGCAACACCTGAAGTTTCTATTCACATCACAACTGTTCTTGTGAGAATCCAGAATGCTTCCAGCTGAATGTCAGTATTAATGATTAGTTGCCTCAACATCATTCATTCAGGATGCTAATACATTAAATTACCTTATAACTGTCTTTTTTCGTTTCACCTTTCTGCCGATGATATCATAAAAGACATTTTACCATAATGATTGTAGAGAATTGCAAACGCAAGATCTGAACTTTCTGTTCACAATAGTTATTTTGTGTGTTCTTCTAGTGACGACTTTCATGCCCCGTAACTATTAGTCTGTTAGCATAAGATGATCGCGCACAGGACCATGACTGCATGATCAGATTCTCTGCAACAGTTGCGGTGTACCAACTACCAAACCTTCCTATTAGGCATTAAAGAGTGAAAAAGTACACTGCCCTTCTGCCTTCTCCTGAGTATCTATCAATTCCAATTCCTCCCCCCGGAGAGAGAGAGAGAGAGAGAAAGAGAGAGAGAGAGAGAGAGAGAGAGAGAGAGAGAGAGAGAGAAGTAGACACATAAGGAGACTAATCAGTGCATGGAGCTCAATATATTTTTCTTTCTGTATGCAATGTAAATTGATTACGCAAGATGCAATAATGTGCTATTTTGCAATAACACAAGTAATAGTATGAATTTCTCATAGATGTAAAAAATATGTCATTTCCCAACCACACAGTATCCACAGTTAGATAATTATGGAACTATATATTCTATATGCCTAATAGCATTGAGCCTGTGCTGAGCGGGGGCTAATACTTATCTAGTATCTTAGTTAATTTACTCGAATCATATCATAAATGAAGTAGCCAATACCAAACATGAGTACAAGCCTCAAATTTATTGATTCAACCCACATATATTACATACAACATAAAACAATATGTTCTAAGATATCCACAGAGTACTTATTAATGCTAATATATAAATTCAGTAGTGTAATTATAGTACTGTGGCAAAGGAGCAACTATGGTGGATTCTTTTAAGTAAGTTGAATGAAGCTGTCAATCAGAATTCCAGCTTTCCAATCACTAGGAATCAATTTGAGGGGCTGCACCCACATCACACCTGCACCACCATTCACCTGAAACCTAAACTTCAGTGCTCCCTTTGGTGGGTCTGAAATAGCCCATATTGCACCAAAAATCTTCACCATTGACTTCCATTGCTTGTGAGACTCTTGCATTTGTGCAAATTCACAAGTTAGTTTTACATTAGCAAAACCATATATGGGATTCTCGCTAATGACCTGCAGAGGTGGAGCTATGGGCGGGGGTTCATCTAAACCCCTTCGCCGGAAACGTACACTATATTCATGAGATCAATCGAAAAAATAAACTACATTTATTAGGTTATTCTTTTTATACATACAAAGTATATGTTGAACCTCCTTCGAGAAAATCCTACCTCCGCAACTGATGACTAGTCCAGTATCATAAGTCCCATCTTGATTCTAAACCAATTATTTGACTAGGAATTAAGCAACACGTTACTTCTTTTTTGACACCAACCTCAATATAACTGATAAGTAGTCTAGATGTATACCTTAGGCGGACTGCATGATTCTGACCTATGAGTGCGTGTATGCATGGACGAATCCAGTATCTAGAGTTAGTAAGTTCTAAATTAATATAGATTATTATATGTATAGATTTTAATTTTCTTTTCGCATATGCATACTTTGTTCAAGCCAAAAGAAATCAGCTCAGTTGATCCTACAAAACCCACCTTAGATCCTCCTCTGCTTGTAGCCTTTTATGCTAGAGGTCGGAATGGCGGAAGATATTGTATGATTATGGAGTACTAGGTGCAGAATCTTGGCTTTAATGGATTATGAGTTATCAATTTATTATTGTGAATGAAACTTTCTTTTATAGATTTTAGATAAAAGAAGAAATATACCTCCCAAACTTCAATAGTAGTAATATCGCTTAGTCCACCTTGGTTTAAGAGTACTATGGCTAAGTAGTTAGGGAACTTGATGCTTTCATGAACTTTAACCATGAGATGTGCACCAGCTGCATACTTGCAAGGAACTCTTTGATACTCAACATCAACCTCACCCTGTGCAATAAGCTTTGCAACCGTTAAAGGCTTAGCTGACTTTGCATAGGCACTAAAGCAGAGAATAAACTCTGCTTTCTCTTCACCAGAGTCTGTTACCACTACAACTGCTCCCTCTTCGTTGCAGTATTCTGGATGCTTGCATTTCACCTGAAATAAGAATGTTCATCTTAAAAAAGATTTCAATTTATATACATTGAGTTTAAAGAGTTTTTACACTGTCAGTGCAATTTAACATATTGTAGGTTAGTGATCCACTTATTATGTGTTGCTACCTGTAGTTAATTGTATTAATACACTAACAACGTAAAAAAAAAATAAAGGTTTGAAACGACCTCGATTAGTCATTTCGGAAGTTAGGATTCCGATTAGCATGCTGATAATTTTAAAATATTCGTAATATCCATTAAGACCTGTCTGTAAAATTTGAGCTAAATCAGACCTCGTTTGGCAGCCATCGGAAGAAGGTTTCAGTTTTTATTGTCGAATTAAAAAGAGGTTTTCGAGCTCAATTTTAGCGAATGAGCTCCGATTCGAAATCCAAAAGCGCCGTTAGGTTCGTATGATTATTTGTGACTTTAGTGAACTTTCGAAAGTGGATTTCGAGATTGTTCGGCTAGTTTCCGTTAAAATGCCGAAAGTTAAATAATTTGATCTTTTTCTATTCAATTTGCATATTGAGTTTCGGGAGTCCGATTTGAGATCCGTCTTAGCGAGTATGTTACATATATTTTATATAACTTGTATGCAAAAGTTGGAATTATTTTGAATATCGTAGGGTACCGTTTTAATTTTTACCGTAGTAGCGAATTTTAAAGGGAAAAAAAGGGAAAAGACAAAAAATATAAAATGATGGCGGTGGCTGAGCTTATATGAAGCTCAAAAGGTATAGCAACAGAGAAAATGTACAGAAACATAAGAACAGAATGAAGCAGCTAAAAATGTAAAGAAAAAATGCCAGAAAATGAGAAAAAGAGCCGGAGAAGATAAAAACTTTGGTGTTTTGGTTTGGTTTCGGATTTCAAATCATAGAAACCGAAAAACCAAAATATATATATATACACACACACAAAGAAAGGCTCTCATACTTATCTCTTAACCTAAACTTGTTCAAGGATTTTAGATTTTGAATATTTCAATACTTTATGCTTTCAATACTTTAACCTCTTTGTATTATGGTATAATATGTGTGAAGCTTTCATCAAAAGTTTTAATCAGTTTTTACCTCTTGAATGGTAAGATCTCTTTTTACCTAGGATTCATGTTCTCTCTCTATCTAGAATTATGATTTAGATTTTATGTTTAATATTTTGACTTGTATTTATATTCTTTCAGGTATTTCATTTTAAAGTTTGTCTTATATGACAAAACCGAAAGTATCAAAAACTAAACCGAAAAAACCGAACTGAAAAGAGGAAAACCGAACCAAACCAAATTTATTTTGGTTTGGATTGGATTGAAGTTTTTCAAAACCGAAAATCAAAAAACCGAAACCGAATAGTTAAAAACTGAACCGAAAAAGCGAATGCCCACCCCTGGCTGTCAGGGTGAGCCAGCTTTTATTCTGGATAGCCACCAGTTTTATGTTTATTATTTCAGTTGCATTTTGCTCCCTTCATGAGGTATTTTTCTTCTTCTGTACACTTAGATGTCTAGTCTGGATAGTCCTAAACCTAGTATGTTGGGTAGTCAGCTGTAATTTCTTTTGTACAGCCTAGAGGTATCAGTATGTCTGTGTTTTTTTTTTTTAAGTCTTGTTCTTATTTATGAATTATTATATCTATTTTCCTAATTTAATTGGTAAGGGTTCGCCCGACGGGTCTAGGGGAGGATGTCGGGTGCCCGCGCGGCCTAACCGGATTCCGAATCGTGTCAGTTGGTATCTGAGCCCGGTTTAGAGTCTATCCAGACTAAGACAGTATCTAGTAGAGTCTCGCTGATGGGTACGTAGACGTCCGTACTTATCTACGAGAGGCTATGATGGCATTTAGGAAGTTTCACTTCCTTAATTTCTGATCATGCATCAGTCTAGGATGTAAAAGTATTTTCGTTAATTCCTTCGTGGTAATCGTGAACCCTCGTGCGACAAATCAGAAACGGTAGGAGTTCAAGACAAAGCAGTCTAGCTTGGGGCTAGCACTGACGAAGCCCCGAGAGTTTTTTCGTATTGACGATCTAGTTACGGAGGTCCCAGCTGTACGAGCTCGCGATGGACAAGGGAGCAGGGACTTGTGGTTCCCTTGGCTCTCTACGATGCTTTTACGAGAATCTTGGTGACGCAGATGCCGCAAAAACCTATTATTCGCCAGGAAGCTTATCAGGTTGCCGCAGATGCAGATGTTCGGTCTCAAAGAGCTCATATTCCAGTTCTTAATATTTTCGCAGTAAAGTATGTTCCGGAGGCAGCATGTGTTCTGCCTCCAGTTGCTCTGGCTGGGTAGGTAACTGAGGTAATTATTGGGTCCGAGTGCTCAAAGAGGTTGCATTACTTTACGCGATTGAACATCCCGATATTCCCAAGCAATACATTAGATAATCCCTGTGTAAATTTTTAAATACAATGATGTCAGCGTATCCTTCAGGCTCTTGATTATATCGATCGGTATGGTGTTGATTATTTTGCTTTCCAGTTTTAGGGTCCAGCTTTGAATTGGTGGGCTGCTCTCTTATTAACTAATTTGGTTCGATTTTTCTTCTGAATTCGTGGAAAAGTTCCTTTCGCGCAGCGAGCGAGAAGAAAAGAGTTGCCAATTTGAGTGGATTGGATAGGGTAGCTTGTCGGATTTTAGAATATGAGATTAAATTCTATAAAATGGCTGAATATGCATTAGATGCCTTTCGAGAGATTCAAAGATTTATTGATGACCTTTCTTTTTCCTTAAGATCCCAAATGGCTCAAGAGATTGAGGTCGGGATTTCGTTTGATGTTGTTGTTGATATTGCTCGAAGGTACAAAGCGTACCATAAATTAGAGCAGGAAGAGTTAGAGCAGGAGAGCAAGAGATCCTGTAGCCCTAGTGGGTAACCATGGTACCTCATTTGGAGGTAAAAGTTTTGATTATTTTGGGAGGTCACCTTCCAGGTTATCTCAGCTTGTGTCACGTTATTCTTAGAGTGCGCCAGTAGTTCGTCAAGATCAGACCCAATTTTCTCTTTACAGCTATCAAAAATCTGTCCAGCGAAAAGGTGTTATCATTGTCATGAGTCTGGTTATCCTTTGAGGAGTTTTTCCTTACTTTGGCAAATAGGCAGTCGTCCTTTCTCTCGTCATCAGGAATCTGCACAGTCATAGGGAATTTCATTCAGATCTTAATCAACCAGAGATATGCCCTCATTTGATAAAGGTCAAGAGCGTGGTGGTAGTGGTTCTTTTAGAAGTAATCATCAGGGTAGCGGCTTGGCTCAGCCGCAGAGGCAGTTCTAAGAACTACCAGTCTGGCAGGATGTTGAGATATGTTATATAGTAGACCCAAGTATTTATTCTTCCCTTATATGTGAGTAAGATTTGATTCTTCTGATTGATCTGGAACTGGTTTGTCCTATCATGTTTCCATGGTTTCTTTTGATGTCGTTTCTATTAAGAATTGGTTGCGGTAGAGGGGTGAGCTTCTGATATGATTTATTCCTTGCATTTATGATGACTCTACTAGATAATCTGGTTTAAATGTGAGAGATTTATGAGTGAGTATCGGTTTTGTTTGCTTGGCATCTTGTTGTGCCTTATTCTGTTATAATGTCAAGTCAGTCTACCTCTTTTTGGAGCTTAGTATCGGTAAGATGATGAGATTCTTATTCGTCACCATCACAAAGTGTCATTATTTCTTCCGGCGTAAAGTGGTTAGTAAGTAATACTCGATCTATGTGTCTCCTCTTGGTTTGAGGCGCTAGTGGAGTCATGTTATTCTATGAGCTTGTCTCAGTTATAAAAGGGTTTCTGGTAAATTCTCAGAGTTTCCTTCTTATAGGAAGGTTAAATTGACATAGATGTTGTTCCATAAAGCTTATGTAATGTCTATCTCTTCAATTGCGATTCTTTGGTTAGCCTGACTCGGAAGTAGTGTAGCTCTGGGAGCCAAGCAAATAAAAAGATGAGCTTTCTGAAGCTCTAATTATTTCTATCCTCAGTCCATTGCCATCCGTTCTGTATTCGGCACTGGTGAGCTTAGGCGGTCAGTAACCTATTGGGATGTTCCTTATGTTGAGCCAGAGTGCGTGTCAAGATAACTGGGTAAGCACATTGTTGTTTTTCAAGGCTACTAAGGGTAATGAGAGGCATCATTTGACCTTTGATTTGATCCATCAGGCGTGGTGCTTACACAAAATGTATGGAGTTGTGAACTCGAGAGTTGCAGCTGTTTGGCAACTCGAGAGAGTAATTTGGTAGCTCAGGTCTGAGCCGCGTTCTCTATTTAGCTAAGTCTTCCTTAATCCAGCAGGTTGTACGAGGATGACTATTTCTATTCAAATTAATTGTATGAGTTTATGCTCTAAGTGGAGGAGTCTTGATACTGAATCATAATATTAAATCTCTAAGGCATTGTTGAAGAGTAAGCTAATTCTTTGTTTCATCGACTTGTTCTATATTGAAAAGTATATCAAAGGGGTAATTATCGGCTGAATCATGTTAATCCATCCAGAGTTCCGTATATCTTTCTTTCGAAAAAGTAAAACTCTCCTCTCGTGATTGAGGAAGGGTCAGTTTAGTCAAAATAAGCTGGACAATGGTGTTATCATATTATCCAGATATGTTTTATTCCAAGAGTTCGACGTTCGTGTTATAATTTTGATTCTGTAATCATGAGAAAAATTCGGTGGGATAGTTTATGAAGGTCGTGCAAGTTCTTTTGTTATCAGCGTGAATCTTACTTTAGACTTAGGCTCGTTCGAGGACGACCGAGAGTTTAAGTGGAGGAGAATGAAACGACCTCGGTTAGTCATTTCAAAAGTTAGGACTTCGATTAGCATGTCGATAAAAAATATTCGTAATATCCATTAGGACCTGTCTGTAAAATTTGAGCTAAATCAGACCTCGTTTGGTAGGTATCAGAAGAAGGTTTCAGTTTTTATTGTCGATAAATATTAAAAAGAGGATTTCGAGCTCAATTTTGGCGAATGAGCTCCGATTCAAAATTCGAAAGCGCCGTTAGGTTCGTATGATTATTTGTGACTTGTGTGAACTTTCGAAAGCGGATTTCGAGGTTGTTCGGCTAGTTTCCGCTAAAATACCGAAAGTTAAATAATTTGATCTTTTTCTATTCAATTTGCAAATTGAGTTTCGGGAGTCCGATTTGAGATCCGTCTTAGCGAGTATGTTACATATATTTTATATAACTTGTATGCAAAATTTGAAATTATTTTGAATATCGTATGGTACCGTTTTAATTTTTATCGTAGCAGCGAATTTTAAAGGAAAAAAGAAAAAAAGAGAAAAGACAAAAAATATAAAATGATGGCGATGGCTGAGCTTATATGAAGCTCAAAAGGTATAGCAACAGAGAAAATGTACAGAAACATAAGAACAGAAGAAGCAGCTAAAAATGTAAAGAAAAAATGCCAGAAAATGAGAAAAAGAGCCGGAGAAGAATAGAATTTTCACCCCGAAACATTCAGGTAATGATTTTAATGAATTATTTGAGTTTATTACTTGTGTTTTAATATGTTTTAACGGTAAAATTTGGAATATTAGACATCGTTTTAATAAGTTCAATTAATGGTTAAAGTGTCAAATGGACCCCGATAATGGAATTGATTATATATTCGTACTCAGTGAGTTATGAGCAACTTATAAATATAATTTATTTAGGGTTTGGTTATGTGACCTTAAACTCTGTACATAGGCCTGACCTGTGTATTTCATATGCGAATAGGGTATCGGGTTCCTAACCGGATTGCCCTAAGATGTGAGGAATGAAGCCTTTAGCCTAATTTGATATATTTTTCTGCTTATTGAATAGAGTGGGATCGTTTGACAATGAAACCAAAGGAGAAAGCAGTTATTGAGTGGCTGTGCTACTTTGTAACAAGGTAAGTGTTTATATCCATTTCTTTGGAGGCACTTGGCCTTGTGGATATTCTATCACGTGTTCCTTACGTGTGTAGCTTCCGATAGGCGTATTCATTACGCCTTAGCTTTGAATTTACGTTGTATATTATATGTTATGCCTTGTTGTTGGTATTGCATTGAGCATATGAGCATTGCACTTTGGTTTTGAGCATTGCATATACTTCCCGGTTGGCGATGAGAGTCCCGTACCGGTGAAGGGTCATTATTGCATATACTTCCCGGTTGGCGATAAGAGTCCCGCGCCGGTGAAGGGTCATTATTGCATATGCTTCCCGGTAATCGATGAGAATCCCGAGCCGGTGAAGGGTCATTATTGCATATACTTCCCGGTAATCGGTAGAGTCCCGAGCCGGTGAAGGGTCATTATTGCATATACTTCCCGATAATCGATGAGAGTCTCGAGCTGGTGAAGGGTCATTATTTCATATGCTTATCGGTAATCGATGAGAGTCCGGAGCTGGTGAAGGGTCATCATTGCATATACTTCCCGGTAATCGATGAGAGTCGGTGAAGGGTCATTATTGCATATGCTTTTCGGTAATCGATGAGAGTCCGGAGCCGGTGAAGGGTCATCATTGCATATACTTCCCGGTAATCGATGAGAGTCCCGAGCCGGTGAAGGATCATTATTGCATATGCTTCCCGGTAATCGATGAGAGTCCCGAGCCGGTGAAGGGTCATTATTGCATATACTTCCCGGTAATCGATGAGAGTCCCGAGCCGGTGAAGGGTCATTATTACATATGCTTCCCGGTAATCGATGAGAGTTCCAAGCCGATAAAGGGTCATCATTGCATATACTTCCCGGTAATCGATGAGAGTCCCGAGCCGGTGAAGGATCATTATTGTATATATCTCCTGGTAGACGATGAGAGTCCCGAGCCGGCGAAGGATCATTATTGCATATATCTCCTGGTAGACGATGAGACCGCGCCGGAGATAGGTTTCAGGCATATGCGACTGCATTGCATCGTACCGCATTCATCCCATCTCATTGTACCGCATACTGATTATTGTGTGTATTGTATTGTGTTTTATGTATACAGTATGTATACTATGTAGTGGACACATCTCAGTTTGATATATTTCTGGCTCGTATTCTGGGTTGCGGGGATCGGGTTGCACGCTGCAACGGTATAAATATATGGATCGGGTTGCATGCCGCAACGGTATAAATATATGGATCAGGTTGCACGCAACAACAAGATGAATATATGGATCAGGCTGTACGCCGTAACAAGATGTATTTCTGATTGTTGATGTGTTCGGGATACCTATATGTTTTGGCTATGTTACGTTCCTGGTTGTTGATGAGTTTGTCATTCCATACGTATTTCTAGTTATTATCTGGTTCTGCCTTTTTATAATTTAAATAAGAGGAATTTGGTTTATCTGTTTCTTTTCTTCCTGGCTAGCTATCCTATCCTTTGAGGTGGCTAGTCTGCCCCACTTATTGAGTCCTTTTGACTCACCCTTGTTTGTTGTTTGTTTTTGTCTATCTATTTTATTTCGGCAGGTTCACTCCAGGATTGAGTTCGCCACGTTGTGAAGGAGCGAAGACGACTTCAGCTGTCAGGGTGAGCCAACTTTTATTCCGGATGGCCTCCAGTTTTATATTTATTATTTCAGTTGCATTTTGCTCCCTTCATGAGGTATTTGGCTTCTTCTGTACTCTTAAATGTCTAGTCTGGATAGTCCTAAATCTAGTATGTTGGATAGTCAGCTGTAATTTCTTTTGTACAGCCTAGAGGTATCAGTATGTCTGTATTTTTTTAAAGTCTTGTCCTTATTTATGAATTATTATATCTATTTTCTTAATTTAATTGGTAAGGGTTCGCCCGACGGGTCTAAGGGAGGATGTCGGGTGCCCACACTGCCTAACCGGATTCCGGGTCGTGTCAAGATTGCAGTCTAGTGAGCCAAAGAAAAAACACACTAGAATATATGTTTTGAGGTTAGAATTTGATGACCTGATAGCATGCACCACTAGCAGTACCATTGTTGTATAGCTTAGAGACACCAAAAAAGGTACTGCTGTTGACTGTTCTTCCGTATTCTCCATAGCCACAAGCTCCACCTGTATGCAAACACAAGTATCGGTAACTATGAAATAATAATTTGCAAGCATTAAGGGGTACTAGGGAGAGAAATATACTTGGTTTGGCTAAGTGACCAATGCTTCCATAGAAGGTTGCCTTAGCATTTATGGACGTGTCGAGACCAAATCCATCACTCGTACAAAGAACATGCAGGAGAATTAGGAGAAATACAAGAATCAAACATCTTTCAAGTTGAGATGCCATTTCTGGAAAGAGGTGTGTGCTTTAATTTAGAAAGCTCAAGAGTGGAAATAATTATGTATTTATAGATATACTGAAGTTAGGAATTTAGTGCTTAGTAGCCACATTATATTCCACTAAGGACAATAGAAACCAAGTGGAACATAAGGAGTAGCTCTAGAGAATTTGTGACTTGGTAAATAAGTGAACATTATGCATTCAGTTTGACTTCCATAATATAGTTTAATGATGTTTTTACTGAGTCTCTTTCAAATGACAGACAGGTATATGAATAATCTGACTTATCTATTTTCTTACGATTTTCATATCAATTATAACCAAAAACCTGTCCTCCATTTGGTTTACACACTCTTAGTTAGGGCAATGGATATCTGCTTATGCGCGTGTTGTGTAAAAAGTTTATGTTCTTTCATCACAAGTTCTTTATTTATTGTTGGATGGGTTGGTAGGAATGAGGTGGAAATGGTTGCAAAATGCCAAGTATTACTTCAACTTAAGTCATACTTAGAGATAATCCTTTACCCGTGATTACTAAACTTTGTCCGCTATGAAAATAAAGTCACAATACTATTTTGTTTTTGCTGTATTAAAGTAATAAGAATTTATACCAATCTCGAATGAACTCTTACCTTCGCGAACATATTCCCCAAGGAACCAAGATCCATAAGATTGCTTGAGCCGAGAAGTTCTAAAATCATTTGAAAATAGTAAGTTTCATTTTTAAAAAAATCTCCAATTTAGTCATTTAAAATCCATTGATTCGAGCTAATTTTCCTGGCCTTCATCCTAACACTTACCTACCTCTCGAGTGTCTCTTGATCTTTTTTTAATAATTATTATAGTCAATTACTTGGAGTATATGTTACGAAAGAAACATACTACTCCATTCGTTCCACAAAAGATATCATAGTTACTATTTGAAGAGTCAAAGAGGATCCTCTGTGATCAAGTTTTTTCTTTAATATTTTTTTAAATATTTTAGATTATTAACTAGTTTTACTTATACTACTTCTTATATAGTTTCTAAATATGCAACTCGATTAACAGAACCTTGGAGTAGATTATAGTATGCAGTACCCTAGATCATTTATCACATTCACATTCCTCACAATCTCTTTGTATTATTTTTTGTTCATTAATATGTTCTTGTCTCAAAGACAAACATAAAGGATCGATCAATGAACACAATTAATGTGATAACACCCAATGATCTTCCTTATCTCAAAAATCTCAAAATCTTAATCTGACTTGCTTTTCTAGAAATGTCCCGCCAGACCGAATCATCCATGATCTCTTGGCAACATCCTAAGATAGCAAATACCAAATTGAATCTCGAGAAACTGGTCAAAGTCATGAGGGTACAAATAAATTAAATTAGTTATAATTTTCAGGGCTTCACATGATAAACAAGAAGAGATTAAACCTGTATCGCCCATAGGTCACTTTATGCATACGTGGTGTGAATCACGTATCACAGCATTGACTCCTTTCCCATGGAGCGTATGTCTTTCACAATTAAATACTGTGCAGATGATAATTCAAATAACCTATGTCTAACTTTGAGTTCACAAATCTACTCATACATTTTATCCTTCAGAACTCACATATGGAATTACGACAAACTCACATTTAATCAAATATATGACTAACCAAAAAACCAAGCGACATTCTTATTATAAACCTCAAGATCTCTATTATTATCACTTCTGATAATAATAAGTTTATAACTGTCTCATCCCTATTAGTCACCTAGACAATAGAGGCGATTGCCTATGTGAATAGGCCAACCTTTTCGTCTATACGACATACAACAAATTTATGTACCAAACATAAAATCATTCTATGTATATGAATCAACAACAAGCAATTTAGACTTCAACTACATTAAGTCCAAAAATGCAGTTTACATGAACATGCTTGGGAAAAGTTAACATATAAATATATCAACATTTACGCAAATTCAATGCCTTCACATATCACTCATAAACACCAAATGCTATGAGTTGCATTATCGGATCTTACTATCATGTAATGCGTAGAGATGTATTTTATGTTCACTTTTCTATGTACAAGTACAACTATGTCTCTAGCGAAATTATACTTTATATCAATATGTATCGTCATCCAATGATACTTGAGATTTTTGTGTAAGCTATTGAGACTTGACTATTACACTTGATTTTCACTAATTCAATAGTACTATCAAACATACTCAAATTTATCATAAAGACGTATAAGCCCAATAGCTTCTTGCACAGTTGCTGAAAACGCTACAAATTCAGCTTTCTTTATAAATAAGGCTAATGATTTTTCTTGCTATTCAACAATATGCACATAGCCATTGTTTAGCAAAGAAGATATACTTAGATTTATATTTTCTCTCATCTAAATCTCCTTATCAATAATCGTACGTATAGCCTTTGAGTCGCAGATCCTTTTCTCGACAATACAAGGATAATTGACTGTGCCTTTGAGATACCTCAGTATCCTTTAACTGCTTTCAGGTATTCCTTTTCTAAGTCAGATTGATATCCGCTAACTAGAATAACAGATATCAAGCTTCATGAGACAAATCATATTCATGTGGATTCACGAGGACACATCCTTCCACTCGAAACTTTGCCTCTAGAAATAGGAGTATTAATGGGTTTGCACTATTGCATATTAAATCGTTCAAGAAACTTTTCTTAATATAAGATTTTTCTGAAAGAGACAACAATCCCTTCGAACGATCTCTTGAAATCTGAACTTCAAGAATTCACCCATTTTTTCTACAATAAGTCTTTCGCGTATTTTGAGAACTCATTTGTTCCTAATGGCGCTATGACCCATAAGTAGATCAACCAATTCCAACTCTTGATTTGGTTTCACTAGATCCATTTCATGTTCCATTGTTCTAGGTACTTATCCTTAGTAGGGCATTTAAGAGCCTCATTTTGTAGCTCTTATACATCTTGTGGAGCAACTATATGCGCTTCGCCTTTGATCTCAAATCGACGATGGGGAATTCATGGATGACTGATTCGTCGAGGTTGAGATTGATAAATTGATTTAGCAATTGATAGTTACTCCCACTGAGACCAGCAATATTAAATGAACTATATAGGAAAGATATTCGCTAAGAATATGACATTATGTGATTCATATTCAGTTATTGTGCCGCTCGTATCTTGTTCACTTATGAACATATAAACCGTAGACTTAATAGAGTACCATAAAATATACATCCTTCCCCTTGGAACTAGTTTTCCATGATCGAAAAAAAAAGTTTATGTACAAAAGTAGCACAAACCCAAGAAAAAAATGGGTTTTCATATATCCATAACTTATATGGAATATAAGTAACTGACTTAGAACAATTTCCTAATTTGGATCACAGATGTCAATACTGTAGTAGCTACAATGGAATGCATTGCCATTTTCAGGAGTCATCATATACATATCTAGAGTCTCAAAAGCCTATTGCCTTTTTTTTTTTTTGGACATACTGGATTTTATTGTCACCGTTAACAATTTTGCTAAACTCAGGCCAATATTCTCATAGTAGTTCAAATATTGATATGACCAAGTATAAACTAAGGGAGACGACTATGTACTTTCTTAGAGCCTAAAAATTCATATAGTTACTATTCTTTAAAATAATTTAACTATGTTAATATTTATTTCACATTAGATTCGGAATCGAAAGTTCACTATGTTCCCAATCATCATTCGCTTTCTAATGTTCCATAAATCTAACAAAATCAATTATTTAAGGAACACTAGTCTTAAATTACTTATATTCAAGACTAATAATAAATTTCAATTCTATAACAAATATAGAAATACTTCACAAGAATAATACAATAAGCATTAATTCTAAAATTTATGCAAGTACACATACTCATATGCATATAATGTCACACAACATAAATGCACAAATTAATTGCATCTTGCGATAGTATTTTTGTAACACATACGAAAAAAATTAAGAGTAGGGACTCACCACAATTATATATACACACATGTATAGTGTATTGGGTAAAAATTCCACCGCCTCGGTGTAAGGGCTCGAGCTACGAAACAGTCAAATCTTACGAAGGCATCCTCCCTAGGGGAATGAGTCTTCAGCACTGCCTTGGGAAGAATCCAATTAAGATTAGGAATAAGCGATATGGTGACCCCTCGAGGAGTTGAAACACCTCGGCAAACGAGGCCTAGTCTTCTGTAATAGTCGACCGTTGCTTTGACATTTAAGGAGAAGATCATGAGCTGACCACAATTAAGTATGGAGTAATGGCCATAAAGTCATAATTATTATAGCTATAACGTTTTTATTTTCCTTGATTATAAATAGGACTCATTTGTAATCAAGCAGGGCATCCAGAAAGACAATACTTGACTTATATTTTTACGCTTTGTCTCGTTTAAACAGTTGATTCTTTCCTTGTATCGTTTTATTTTCAAGCATCTGTCTCGTTTAAATTGGATCCCAACCTAAGCTCGACTTCAATACAAGCAAATTACCAATAAAATCCAAAATAAATTCGATTTGTTGTCCTATCCCGATTTAGGCCAGATAATTGGCGCTGTCTGTAGAGAATTGGTAATAACGTTTGTTCCAAGGACGAGGTTTTGCAGATCTTGGTAAGACTTCAATGACCCTGATGTCACAGAAATCTGCAAACGTCACAACCGGCGGCATAGAAGTAAATGACATCAGCTTTTCCTCGGTGCGGAAGGTCGCAAAATTCTCAACCGGCACAGAAAGAAGAAGCCAAATTAAAAGGGGCGACAATGAAATCACTTTTGACGAGGAAGATTATCACGAGGTAATGATCCTCATCAAGAAGCTCTGGTTATTACCTTAAGAGTTAACGACTCAGACGTAAAATGGGTCTTAATAGACCCTGGAAGTTCTGTAAACATCATCAATCATAGAGCTATTGAAAAAATAAGGCTAAAGGACCTCATCATCCCGAAGGTAACCACTATAGCAGGATTCAATAACTCCGTAGAAAGAACCGTAGGGGAGATCACCCTCGTGACTGTCGCCGAGGGAGTTAGCAAGGAGACGACCTTCCAAATAATGAATGAGGATATGGCATACAACGCCATCCTTGGGAGACCTTGGATTCACGAAATGGAGGCCGTACCATCAACTCTCCATCAAGTAATTAAGTTTCCCACCCCGTGGGGAGTTTGAGCAATTCGAAGTGACCAGTTAGCGGCTCGAAAATGTTATTCAGTCGATGTAAAAAATAGAAACACCCCAATAGGGCACTCGAAGTCACAACCAAGCGGCTCGGAGCCCCATAAAGAGGAGAGGTCAATCCAAAAGGTAGTTTCCCTAAAGCAAGAAGAGAAGATCCCAACTTTCATTCAAAAGCCTCGAAAGCAAAAGGCCGAGGACTCAACGGTGGACAAGCTAGAATCTCATGCCCTGTTAGAAGAATTGCCAAAAAGGAAAATATTCGTGGGTTCGGAGCTGGACGCCGAATCTTAAAAAGCTCTCATCGAATTATTAAAATCCAACGATGATTGCTTTGCTTGGTCTCACGCAGATATGGTGGGGATCGAACCCGAGATCATGATGCAGAAGCTGAATGTCGATCCCAACCATCGCCTGATGAAACTGAAGAAAAGACCCCATGTCGGGGTCAAGAAAAAAGAAATCCAAGATGAAAACAAAAGGCTGCTCGATAATGGGTTCATAAGAGAAGTCAAGTACCCAGATTGGCTCGCTAATTTGGTAGTGATACCCAAGAAAAACGGCATATGGAGGATGTCTGTCGACTATACTGATTTGAATAAAGCTTGCCCCAAAGACTCTTACCCTCTACCCCAAATAGATAGGTTAATAGACTCCACGATTAGACACAAACTCTTAACCTTTTCGGATGCGTATTCAGGGTATAATAAGATCCTGATGGACCCCAATGATGAAGAAAAAACCTCTTTTATCACGGATGAAAGAACTTATTGCCACAAGGTGATGCCCTTTGGTCTCAAAAATGCTGGAGCAACTTATCAGAGGTTGGTGTGTCAAATTTTCAAGGACTACATCGGGAAAATGATGGAAGCATATATCGACGATATGTTGGTAAAATCGATCCAGCTGTAAGATCATTTGAAACAACTAAAGCAGGCCTTTGCAATTTTGAGACAATATTGCATGAAGCTTAACCCTGAAAAGTGTGCTTTTGGGGTTAGCTCGGGCAAATTTCTAGGATTTATTGTCTCAAAGAGAGGTATTGAGGCGAATCCTGACAAAATCAAGGCTATACAAGAAATTCTCGAGGACTTCTCAAGCCCGAAGGAAGTCCAATGTTTAACTGGGCGATTAGCCACCTTGAGTCGATTCATTTCAAGGTCATCCAAGCGGTGCCACAAGTTCTTTTCTGTCTTGAAGAAGAACACTTCCTTTGAACGGGCTCCCGAGTGCAGGGAGGCTTTGAAGGAGTTGAAACGTTATTTGGCCAACGCCCCGTTGTTGGCCAAACCAAAAGAAACTTTGTTGGTTTACTTAGCTATCTCCGAGGTGTCAGTTAGCGCAGTTCTGGTTCGGGAGGAAGAGGGAAAGCAACAACCCATATACTATGTTAGCAAAGTTCTCCTCGACACCGTAACAAGGTATCCCCATTTAGAAAAATTAGCACTTGCATTAATCATTACCTCTCGAAAATTGCGCCCCTATTTCCAATGCCATCCCATAGCCGTGGCAACAACTTTCCCCTTAAGAAATATATTGCATAAGCCAGTGTTGTCCGAAAGGTTATCTAGTGGGCAGTCGAGCTAAGCGAGTATGACATCATATATCAACCTCGCACAGCCATAAAATCTCAAGTGCTAGCTGATTTCGTAGCTGATTTTAGTGTTAAACTACTTCCCAAGGTAGAGAAAGAGAGCCTAATTTCAAAGGATCCCACTCCTGGGGTATGGAAGCTTACACTGATGGAAGCTCGGAATAGTGCTCGTAGCCCCCACAGAGGAAGAACTAAGGCACTCAATGAAATCCGAGAAGTTAACCAACAATGAAACTGAATACGAGGCTGCCATAACAGGATTGAAACTAGCTAAAAAAATGGGAGTTGAGAATATAGAACTAAGGTGTGACTCACAACTGGTGGTGAATCAAGTCCTCATTGAATATACGGCTCGAGAGCCCAGGATAAAGCAATTCGTGGTAAGAATGGAGCAAGCGCTCGACGCCTTTCAAGAATGGAAGGTCATGCAGATACCACGAGAAGAAAACGCCGAGGCCGATGCTCTGGCAAATTTGGCCTCAGTGGTGAAAACAGGTGACTCGGGGACTGATGCCATAGTTAGGATTTTTACGTCAACCATGGATAAGATGAAGCTGGAAGTAAATATGGTGAATCGACACTGGGATTGGGGAAAAAAGTTCATTTCCTACCTAAAGTCGGGAACTCTACCACCAGACAAAAGGGAAACAACGAAATTCCAGAAGCAGGCAGTCCCTTACACGATGATATATGGACAATTGTACAAAAAACTTTATGGCGGCCCGATGGCCAAGTGTCTAGGCCCAAGGAAATATGAATACGTGATGAAGGAAGTACATAAAGGAACGTGTGGTAATCATTCTGGAGCAAAAGCCCTCGTGCGAAAACTTCTCTAAGCTGGCTATTATTGGCCCGAAGTGAGCGAGCATGCTAGGGTGTTTATTAGGAATTGCGATAAATGTCAAAGGCATGCTTCCATGATTCACCAACAGGCCAATTATTTGCATTCGGTGGTTTCACCATGGTCCTTCATGAAGTGGGGAATGGATATCATAGGGCCATTCCCCAAAGCGAAGGGAAGCGTCAAATACATCATCGTGTTCACTGATTATTTTTCCAAATGGATCAAAGCAGGAGTTTTTGCTAGAATCAGGCAAAAAGAAGTCATCGAATTCATATAGAAGAATATTATATGCGGATTTGGAGTTCCAAGGGAGATTACCTGTGATAATAGTACACAGTTCGTTGGCTCGGAGGTCACAACTTTCTTCGCAAAATGGGTAATCAAAAGGGTAACTTCAACACCCTATCACCCCAGTGCCAACGGTCAAGCTGAATCATCCAACAGAATAATCTTCGATAATTTCAAAAAGAGAATGGAAAAAGCCAAAGGCTCGTGGCTCGATGAGTTACCAGAAGTATTATGGGCAATGAGGACAACATAGAAGAATAGTACTGGCGAAACGCCATTTTCCCTCGTTTATGGAGTAGATTCACTAATCCCTTTCGAGGTTGGTGAACCAAGACTTCGCTATTCTCATTCAAACGAGGAGGCTAATCAAAAAGCTCTACGAGTGGAACTGGATCTGCTCGAAGGACGAAGGGAGATGGCTTTGGTTCGGTTGACAGCTCAAAAACGGAAAATCGAGGCCTACTTAAATAGACAAGTTGAGATAATTCAAGGTTGGCGACTATGTTTTGAGGGCCTCGAATCAAACAACCAAAGAGAAAAATGCAGGAAAATTGGTCACTAATTGGGAGGGCCCCTACCGAGTAAAAGCAATCATATGGAAAGAATCCTATCAACTGGAAAATCTTGAAGGGAAACAAGAACCTTTATATTGGAACATATCCAACTTAAGAGGTACTACTTCAAACATCGATGGAAAATTGGCCCCGAAGTCAACATTGCTCGAGTCCCCATCCTTCACACTCAACCACTGGGGGTGTAGGGGAATGAGATCAGTCTGCAATCGACTCGTAGACTCGTAGCTTAGATTCTTCGAAAAATAACCCAAACTCGGGGACTCAAACCCAAACTCGAGGACGCAACCTGAAAATTGCCAGAGGCCCGGTTGAAATATGCTCGGTTACTCATACTCGTTGCCTCAAACGACTTTTGTAAATAAATTATGCCTAAATGTACTAGTAGGCTCTATGTAAACTGGCTCAATTTCTATCAATGGAATAAAAATCAATTTTCATCTTTTTATCCATTAAAGCTTTAGCCTCCACTCGAAGGCGAGACGTCGTCCTAAGCTAGCTCTTTAATATACTTAAAGTCTTGCAAGCAAGCAAAAGTCGAAAAAGATATTGAAACAATTGAATCCAACATTCATATATTCACAAGGCTCGAAGGCCAGAGTAATTACAACGAAATGGCTCGGAGGCCCAAAAACGAAAAGAAACGAGCAATCTCTTACTCAGACCCACAATTACTACCCGAAGCATCTCTTTCAGATGAGCTATCGCTGCTCGAAGGAAGTTGATCCAAAAATTTCTGAGCCGCAGCGACATCTACCTTAGCCTTGGCAATCTCATCATCCAAACTAATCCCCTTCTTACATTGTTCGAGAGTCCTCAACTTGGTCTGGATGATTGCCTAATTTCTATCAACCTTTGCTCGGGTAGCTCTCAAGTCCAACTTGCTGAACCAGGATTTAAGCTTAGAAGAGGAGGCTGGTCTTCTACCCCGAAAGCTCTTCACTTCGGCTTCAAGAACCTTGTTCTTAGCCTCAACCACATCCATCTTCGAGGTGAGCAACAAAGATCTCTCATCGAATTGCTCGATCAACTTTCTGATCGCTGCCTCTGCTGCACCAGCCTGCTTCTGAAGTTCACCTCGATGAATCTCTTCTTGAGACCCTCTCTCGGCCAAAAGATTGGTAACTTCACTATGAGCCTGAGAGAGTTCAGTGCCTAATTGCTCGACTTCTTTTTGAGTTCGACCCAAATAAGCCTCTGAGCAAGAGAGCTGCTTTTTGAGCTCACAAACACGAGCCTCGAGCACATTCCTCCTACGATCCCACTCATCCCTTACCTGTCGAAGTTGCGTTGTTCGTTGGGCTTCGATTTCAGCCGCCTTCATGGCATAGACGTAGCCCTACAACTAAGGGGAAGGAATAAAAAACAGGAAAAACGATTAAATCAAAAAAGCAGTTGAGCATGTAAAAAACCTTACATGACTCGCGTGCTGAGGCGAGTAGGGCATCAAATCGTCCGAGGGAATATTCTTGAGACGATCATTCTCCAAAGGCCTGAGAAACCCCTTGCAACTAATGGCAACTCCCACGCTGTCAACTATTAGACAAACATCTATTGGAACTGGTATTCGCCTAATCTCTTGGGAAAGGTTTGCCTTAGCCAAGGTTGGAACAGTGCTCGCCTGCCTCGCAGATGATGTCGCTTCAACGGATCTGGCAATCGCCTCGGCAGGCTTCGCCCCGCCAGATTCCAACCCTTCACGAACCTTGTCAACTACTTGACTTGGTTCCTTTACTCTTGTCGCCTCGGCCACACTTTGAACACAGACATTGTCTGGTTCATCGATTAGTCTTCTTCAAGGAACCGTGGGAAAATCACCTCGAGGGACTTTAGCCTTAGCTGGCTTCTTCGGTGTATCGCCTTTTCTTTTCGAACCTGAGAAGAAGGAAACACATTATTCAAAGGAAAAGAAAAGGGAGAAGTACGAAAAATAGACAAAAAGTACCTCTCGGGGCCTGAGTAAGAGTCTGGACAGAATCCTCTATGAAATGCAAATTGGCTTCGGCATCAGGGACCTCGACGACCTCCGCTCGTCTTCCCTGCTTCTTCTTCTTCATCTTCTTATTTTCCTTCTTGTCTTCCTCCTTTTCCGTCTCGTTAGGCAACTCATTGAAATTTGAAAAAGACAAAAGAGGTAAAATCAAGAAAAGACGCACCAAGAAAAAGGAGTACCAAATTTGGAAACAGACTAACCCAGTCGCTTGCCCGACCACTTATTTTTTGCATGAACGGTTAATACCATCCAATTCCTTTGCAGCCTTCCCTCAGCATTGATTATGGCTTGCACCGAAGCCTCCAAATTCTTGAGGGGATTGATTGGAGGTTTCCTTGCTAAAAATACGACTAAGAGTTAGTTTTCCCACATTTGTTTAAAGCCAAGTAAAAAATAAAAACCGGAAGAAGACTTACGTGTCATGTTCCACGCCTTGGGGAACCCAGGTTCGGCGGAAAGAGAAGAAGTGGGAAGGAGGACAAACCAATCACACCAGCTTCGATCCTCGGTATCGTCGCTCTTGGTAATAAAAACTGACCTCGCTTATTTAACTGCACAACCCCATCTTTTTGCAGAGAAGGAGAAAACAAAGAGATCAGATAGTCATACTCAAACGTAACTCCAGCTCTACGACTAATATAGTAGAGGCATTGAATGACCCTCCAGAAGTCGGGGCCGAGCTGAGCCGAGCAGACGTTGTGCAACCTACAAAAGGTTTCTGTTACGGGGTGAAGAGAAAGGGAAAAGCCTATCAAAAATGGATAAGTGTAAACGAAAGATTGCCCCAAGACATTATTGCACGTGCGCTGCTCGGGGGTAGGAATCGAGATCGAGACCTCGGGGCCCCAGTTACACTCCTCCTGAATTAAAGTAATATGTTCCTCCGAAGCAAGGCTCGAGGAAAGCTGAACAGGGAGATTCCTTCTCCTCCTAATGTCTGAGGCCGCTTGTCCCCTCATCCTAAAATCCTTGCTAGAAGCAAACCACCTTGGAATAACCCATTGAGGTTTGAGCTCCCCCTGGTAAACATGTTTCTTTTTCTTCTTCTTTGGGGGCGAGGTCTCAACTACCTCATCATCATCACCATCAACGGCCTCTCCAGTCGCCACCTCATCATCACTGATGGAAGGTTCTTGGATGGAGGCACTAGGACTGTCGTCTGAGCTAGAAAAAGTTGATAATGGGGGAGAATTCAGCAAATCCTCAGTTGATGCCAAAGTATTAGCATCAACGATGTCCTCACGATGGAAAGAGGAAGACATGGTAAAATTCTTTAAAAGTGAAAAATAGGTTGGAAAATGTGAATAGATTCAAGAAGAATTGTGAAACGATGAGGGCAATGACAAAAAGTGGCCAATTTATAGCAAGGCACTAGTGGATCAAAACGCCATGATGACAGTTACATAGGGAAGACCAAACGAAAAGTCATAGCCGTTCAGAACTAAGCCATGTGCAAAGGATGAGACATTGAAGCGATGTTCGCCTTTTCAAATTTCCTGGCCAAAAATACGCCACGTCACTCTCCCGCCTGAACTCAATTCCACCCCTCAGAAAATTTTGACAATTGTCCAAAGGGTGGGGGGACTATCTGTATAAGGTAAAAACTTCACCACCTCGGTGTAAGGGCTCGAGCCACGGAACAGTCAAATCTTATGAGGGCATCCTCCTGAGAGGAATGAGTCTTCAACACCGCCTCGGGAGAATCCAATCAAGATTAGGAATAAGCAATATGGTGATCCCTCGAGGAGTTGAAACACCTCGGCAAACGAGGCCTAGTCTTCTGTAATCGTCGACCGTTGCTCTGACATTTAAGGAGAAGATCATGAGCTGACCACAATAAAATATGGAGTAATGGCTATAAATTCATAATTATTATAGCTACAACGTTATTATTTTTCTTGATTATAAATAGGACTCATTTGTAATCAAGCAGGGCATCCAGAAAGACAATACTTGACTTATATTTTTATGCTTTCTCTCGTTTAAACAGTTGATTCTTTCCTTGTCTCATTTTATTTTCAAGCATTCGTTTCGTTTAAATTAGATCCCAACCTAAGCTCGACTTTAATACAAGCAAATTATCAATAAAACCCAAAACAAATTTGATTTGTTGTCCGACCCTGATTCAGGCCAACACATATAGTTAAGAGTATATGCACTTTTGCACTTACAAGATTTTCAACCGTAAAGTTTTCATAGAAAACTCTTCTATGATGCAATCAAATCTCAAAAATTACATTCTTGTAACATATACAAGAAAATTTTGTATTACAGAAACAATTCTCTAGTCCCTTTGTTTGTTTAAAAAACAAATTATACTACCTTATCTTTGCTGAATTATCCGCAAGACCTAACCAAAGGCCGTTGCAATAGAAACTGGAACAATAAGTCTCAGAAATTGCTCACTTCAAATTCTATTAATTTGGGGTCATAATGAACAGGGGGGGGGGGTTTTTGGGCCTGTTACACTGCCATTTCAGTTGGAAAGGAAGACAATTTAAGGCAAATTAAGTTGATTATAAAGTATAATTAAAAATACTAACAATCAGGAAAGGACATACTCTTCCAAGAAGTGTTTTATGCCAAGTATCAAAATATCACATAATAACAAAAGTCTTCCTTTAAAAAATAACCCTCAACTGTAATACTACTTATTGCATACAACGTAGGTCTTTTATCTCGATTTCTATAGTTTAAAAGTTCCTTAAAGATAATGACAAGAATAAAAAAATGGAATGCAAACACGATTTCATTCCTTTCTATTCATGTCTTCAGTGGCATATTTAAGTACCGTAGCAGGGTATTAACTACAAGAAGAAATGATGGGATTCTATAGCAGAATTAAATCTACTAAACTTAAAGAGAAAAAAGACACTTCCTTTTAAAGTTTCCATGCCTTTCTTCTTTAAATCAGAGTATTCCAAGAATAACAATATTCATTCATTGTACCCAACTATTTGGGTACTTTTATGCAAGAATCTGATTATCAAGAAAAAAAAAGAACAAATAGAAAAGCAACATTCCTTGCATAATTATCCATTCGCTTGAGCATATAAATATCACTGTAAGCATAAAAAATTTGGTGAATTAAATTCATAAGAAATTTGAATTAATTCTTAAATTTTAAAAAATAAAATGCCACGTGTCAAATGACGTGGCACCAAATCAAATGAAATAGTCAATCAAAGCATGCCACGTGTACAAATAATAGGCTTTGTCAAATCAAATGAAATCTTATCACAAAGATAAAGGAGATTGGTTTGTAATTCAAAATCAACCAATCAAATTAAAGCAAATCAATTTGGCCTTATTTCAATTCCTCTATTCCACTACTATAACTAGAGGGGTTCCTAAAGCCAAAAAAGGAGAATTGAAAGAAAGAAAGAAGAAGGAAGATCAAGGAGGAGATCATAAAGAAGGACATCAAAGGAGAAGAAGCACATCAAGCACACTGAAGGGCAATCAAATAAGCTCCGAAGGAAAGCTTTCAAAATCTTTTTCTACGTCTACGATCTACGCCCCTGTTCAAGTTCAACAATGGAGGCCGTGATCTATGTCCTTGTTCAAGTTCAACAACGGAGGCAACGATCTACCTTGTTCAAGTTCAACAATGGAGGCCACGATCTACGTCCTTGTTCAAATCCAAAATCAAAGTTCAAATCAAGATTCGGCGCGCGCGAGTTCAAATCATCTGTTCGTGGCAGTTGAATCTCAAATCTTGTTTGTGACGGACATCAAAGTGTTCGTGACGCACAACAAATCTAAGATCAAGCTTCTTGAAATCAAATCCAAAGTTCATCAAGTTCAAAATCAAGCTTTCAAGCCCTTGAATCAAAGTTCATAAGGAGAGGAATCAGAGGACTTCATTTACAAAATTAGTGACACTCTAGAGATTGTAGCCCGCATCTTTTGTTGATATCAAATACAATATTTTGTTACACTATTTCTTGTCTTAAATTTTTCAGAATTCAAAATTTGTTGTTACAAATTTGGCACGCCTGGCGAGACCTCTCTACCTCTCATCTCTTCTCTAAAGTTCAAGAACACCAAGATGGCTACCATAGAAGAACAACTTACAATCTTGACAAAAGCAGTTGAAGACCTGAAAAAATACGTGAAAGATCAAGATGCTCAAATTGCCAAGTTACAATCTATGTTTTATAACAAAGGCGATGAAGAATCAAGCCAAGCACCTATGGAACTTCCTGAAGCAAAGGAGAAAGGAGAGTCATCTTCAGAAAGTCTACTTCATGTTGATCAATTGAAGGACTTTATATTGGGGGAAATAAAAGATAAAGTGGAGACGCAAGCCAAATCTTCGCTCACATATGAAAAACCTTACACACAAAGATATGATAACTTGAAGATGCATGCTGGTTATCGACCTCCAAAGCTTCAGCACTTTGATGGCAAAGGAAATCCCAAATAACATGTGGCGCACTTTGTCGAGACGTGCAACAATGCTGGGACTTATGGTGATCATCTCGTCAAGCAGTTCGTTAGATCTCTCAAAGGAAATACTTTCGACTGGTATACGGATCTTGAGCCTAATTCCATTGATAGTTGGGAGCAACTTGAGCAAGAATTTCTTAACCGCTTCTATAGCACAAGGAATATTGTCAGCATGGTTGAACTTACCAATTCTCGCCAACTGAAGGATGAACCGGTCATCGAATTTATCAATCACTGGAGGAGCTTGAGCCTGAACTACAAAAACCGCCTTAGTGAAACTTTTTGCATTGAAATGTGCATTCAAGGGATGCATTGGGGCCTCCGCTACATCTTGCAAGGAATAAAGCCTAAAACATTTGAAGAGTTGGCTACCCGTGCACATGATATAGAATTAAGCATGGCCGCAAGTGGAAATCGAGGTCTGCCTATCTGCAAGCCTCGTAAAGGTGAAGACAAGCACGAAACCAAGAAAGAGCCAAAAACTTGTCGCTCCATTGGTTTCTTCCCTTTGCCCTGAACTACTCCTCTCTTCTTGGCCGGTGGTTTAGAAGTACCATCCTCACGGATCACCACTGGCTCTTCTTTCACATTGGTTGATTTCCTCTTGCCCGTGGCTGCCTGAGGAACGGGAATAGTTTAGGCACTTGGAGCCGATCTCTTCTTTGCTAAAGGCATGACCTCGAGCTCAGCATTCTCCTTTTCAACATCCGGGGCATGTGTATCTTGTTTCTTCTTTAAGCGCTGCTCCCTTTTATCCTTGCCCTCTGGTTGATTCCGCGGTGGTTGGCCACCGTCCCCGCTTCCACCACTCTTGGATGTTTGCTTTGTAATCGCCATTTTGCAATGGAATACATGTATCCAAACAAAGTAAAATTAGCCAATGAAGTATAACCGAGTGCATTAAAATAGCTAGAAACTCATCCAAGTCAAGCTTTGTATTAACTTCACATTGGTGCGCATGCACCTTACACTTAAAGCTCAAGTGTATTTCACAATTAATCAATTTACGCTCATAGTATACTCAGGGTGTCATTTGCGAGGTACTCAGACTTCCCTCGATGCACACTTCTTTATTCGAAATAATTCTCATGGTTAAAATTCACCAAAATGTGCAAACGGGGTTCCCACACCCCACACTTGTGCTCTACTTCATCTAAAAAATATGGAACAATATTATCTTAAGCAAAATAATAAGAGCAGCCCATGAATTGCACAACGGAGCAGCGGCTCGCTTAACTAATGCGCGAAACGACACTCGTCATGTGTGAATAATGCGCATTGAGTGTCGTTCAAGTGAAAACGTTTTAAACTCAGCCCCAAGCCCTAATTTTAACCAATTTATGTTCAACCTATATCCCCTAATTGATTTGGCTACTCAGACTTCGCCGAATATATTAAATTTGTCACTGGGGAATTTCATCAAACACCTTACGTGCGAGAAACTGGACAGCTTGTGTATAAGTTATTTGATTGTGTTTTGGCCTCCCAACTCTGGGAGCTTTCATGTTATACTCATCCCGCTGCATTACCGCACCTCCACAGCCGATACCAATAAAGAATATTCAATATGCCATGTTTGTCATCATAAACTTGAATTAAAAAACTAAACCTAAGGGAAAAGAGGGATGGGGAAATCTGTAGCATTTATGTTGCAGCTTCAGGGACGAGGGAGAGAGCACGAGAGAGAAGATGAGAAGAAAAAGATCATACCTAGGAACCAAGAAACACTGCGTGTATGCTGTTTTTCGCATTTTTCTTTTCTTGTTCTCTGTTTTTCCTTTTGTTTTTTATGTTGTGTTGTTTTGTGTTTGTGTGTGTGTGTGAAGTTGGAATTTAAAAGAACATACCAACATACAGTTCCCAGCGCTAAATCCTTACAACACTGTTTCTTTTTCGTTTTAATGTTTGAAGTTGGAAAAAAAAATAGCACAAAACTTACCAGTGCAAACAGCGTGGCGCGCGACGCGCAGGGGCCTGTATGGTCTCATTTTTGTTTTTTCCATTTGATGCATACATCGTATGGCGCGATCAGCCCACAACACTATTTATGATTTTTTTTTTTTTTTTCAAAAATTATCTGTGCAAACAGTCTGGCGCGCGACGCGCAGGGGCCTGTATGGTCTCATTTCTGTTTTGTGCTTTGAAAACCACAAGTAACAGCCACCATACAGCCTGCCATGCGATACACGCAAGGCTGTATGGCCTTGACTGAATAGCTTTTGCTTCTGTTTAAGTCTGGGGCCGGCTGCTTTTGTTGTTCCAACTGATTCTTGAGCCTTGGAAACCTGGAAAAACAATACACAAACACATTAATCACATCAATTTTCCGTTCTTTTTGTGCTTTTCCATTTTTATTTATTTTTATTTTTATTTATTTTTTTCTTAAATGAAAATACGGATTAACTAACTCTAAAAAGAGATAAAACATGGGTTTCCTCCCATGAAGCATTTGATTTAACGTCGCGACACGACGAGTACATCCCTTTTTCAAAAGTCGACCAAAGAAATGGAGGATTTAAGCCTATCGACTTCACATCCCCAATATCGCTTCACTCTTTGCCCATTCACTAGAAACGACTTATCCGAACCTGGGGCTCGCAATACAATCGCTCCATGGGGCATCACCTTAACAATTTCAAACGGACCAGACCATCTCGATTTGAGCATACCAGGGAAAAGCTTCAACCTGGAGTTAAATAAAAGAACTAGTTGGCCCGGCTCAAAGTGACGGTGCTGAATACGCTTGTCATGCCACCGCTTAGTCTTCTCTTTATATAACTTGGCATTTTCATACGCGTTCAACCTATACTGATCAAGTTCATCGAGTTGCAGCAATCTCTTCTCACCCGCCAATTCCATATCAAAATATAGCTTCTTGATCGCCCAATAGGCCTTGTGCTCAAGCTCGACTGACAAGTGGCATGCTTTCCCATATACCAGCTTATACGGTGAAGTCCCAATTGGAGTTTTATACGCTGTCCTATATGCCCAGAGTGCATCATCGAGCTTGGTAGCCCAATCCTTCCTATTCGCACTGACAGTCTTCTCAGGAATTTTCTTCACCTCTCTATTGGACACCTCAGCCTGCCCACTAGTTTGCGGATGATAGGCGGTGGCGACCTTATGCTTGACCCCGTTATACTTGCTACCATTCAATGAGGGAAGGGCCCCATGAAGTCGATCCCTCGCATAACGAAAATCTCCACCTCTAGAATGCCTTGCAGAGGCATCTCTTGCTTCCTTGTGATTGTACCGGTTCTTTGACGCCGATCGAACTTCTTTACAAAAGCGTGAGCATCTTTGAATAGTGTCGGCCAATAGAAACCAGACTGAAGGAGATGCATGGCACTCTTACAGGACAACCGCCTTCTTTTCCTCAGGAATGCATCTTCTCACCAACTGATCTGCACACACTCTAAACAGAAACGGCTCATCCCACATATAAAATCTCACATCATGGAAGAACTGACGCTTAACTTTTGCAGTCAGATGTGGTGGCACTGCCTCACTTACCAAATAGTTGACATAGTCAGCATACCATGGGTCCGAGTGATTGGTGATGGCAAAAAGTTGCTCATCAGGGAAGGTTTCTCTAATCAAACCTCCTTTATCCACATGCTTGTGGTTCTCCAACCTAGATAGGTGGTCAGCTACTTGATTTTCCATTCCCTTACGGTCCCGGACCTCCAAGTCAAATTCCTGCAGCAATAACACCCAACGAATTAGTCGAGGCTTAGCATCATTTTTATCAATTAAGTACCTGATTGCTGCATGGCCTGTGTAGACAAACTTTGGTTCCAACCAAGTTTGCCCGAAACTTATCAAAGGCATATACTACTGCTAACAACTCTTTTTCAGTAACTGTGCAATTCAATTGGGCGGGATTGAGAGTTTTGCTGGCGTAGTAAATGGAATGGAACACCTTGTTCCTCCTTTGCCCCAGGACTGCACCAATAGCGACATCGCTAGCATCACATATTAATTCAAATGGTGCAGTCCAATCAGGAGCCACTATTATTGGTGTAGACACAAATTTCTCTTTCAGCTCATTAAAGGCTCCCAGACAGGCCTCATCCAACACAAATGCTGCTTCTTTCTCAAATAACTTGCACAAAGGAGTAGAAATTTTAGAAAAATCTTTAATAAACCTCCTATAGAAGCCAGCATGTCTGAGAAAACTTCGGACTCCTTTTACAGGTAATTTTTCAACTGCCTCCACCTTCGCCTTGTCAACCTCAATTCCAGCACTGGATACCTTGTGTCCCAAAACTATACCTTCACGAACTATAAAATGGTATTTTTCCCAGTTTAAGCACTAGACCAAGATTAGTTAGAGAAGCATCAAAAGAAGAACCAAAGACAGAAAAATCATCCATAAACACTTCGACAAACTTCTCCACCATATCAGTGAGAATAGCCATCATACACCTTTGAAAAGTTGCAGGTGCATTACATAGCCCGATGTCATCCTTCTATAGGCATAGGTACCGTAAGGGCATGTAAAAGTAGTTTTCTCCTAGTCTTCGGAAGTAATCCATATCTGGTTGTAGCCAGAGTAACCGTCAAGGAAACAGTAATACTCTTACCAGCTAGCCTATCTAACATCTGATCAATAAAGGGGAGGGGAAAGTGATCCTTTTGGGTGGCTTTATTCAATTTTCGATAATCAGTGCACACCCTCCACCCCGTAATAGTTCTTGTGGGGATAAGTTCATTATTCTTATTTTGCACCACTGTCATCCCTCCCTTTTTAGGGATACATTGCACTGGACTTACCCACTTGCTGTCAGAGATAGGAAAAATTATACCTGCATCTAACCATTTAATCACCTCTTTCTTTACCACATCTTTCTACCAATTTGAACCAATACATCCTCAATCACCCCCTCAGGATAAGTAGTAGACCGATCAGCTAACTTAAGTGAGACTTTTGTTGGCTTTGGAATACCGAGACCCAGTTGGTTGCACACACACAATGGCATAAGATTTATGCTAGCCCCTAGATCACATAGGGCTCGACCAACTGCTATGTTGCCAACACGAATAGGAATGATGAAACTACCTGGATCCTTCAACTTTTGTGGGAGTTTGTTCTGAACTCTGGATGTGCACTCTTCAGTAAGTGCCACAGTTTCAAATTCATTGAGTTTCCTCTTTGATGACACTATGTCTTTGATGTACTTGGCATACTTTGGAATTCCTCGGAGCACGTCTACCAATGGAATATTGATACTAGTCTGACTAAGTATGCCCAAGATCTTCGTGACTGCGGGATCCTGCAGATTCTTTTGCAACCTTCGAGGAAAAGGAGGTGGTGGTTTAGCAGCACTCACTGCCTCTTACTTTTCTACCTCTTTCTCGACTTCGACTACTGGCTTAGCTTCTTTTTATTTCGTCAGAGTGAGACTGCTTTAGCTTCTTTGGAAATTCTTCCAGCTCTCTCCCATTTCTTAATGAAACTGCTTACACCTATTCCTTGGGATTGGGATCAGTATTGCTTGGCAAAGCACCAAGTGGCCTTGTATTTTGATTGCTAGCAAGCTGTCCCATTTGTTTTTCTAAAGAGCGAATGGCACTGTCCTGGTTCTGCTGGAGACTTGAAATTTTCTGATTAAGATCAACAGCCAGTTTTTGTATCATTGCCTCAATTTTTGACGTTTCAGGCTATTTCTGCTGCAGTGGATTCTACACTTGCTGAGTATTACCTTGAGGTTGTCTGCTGCCTTGTCCGCCTTGATTACCGCCCCATGAGAAATTAGGGTGGTTGCGAAAGTTAGGCGGGTACGTGTTGCCATACTGAACATTTTGGTTGAAACCCCTGCTCTGCTGACCCACGTAAAATGCAGACTCTGGGTTGTCCATGCAAACATCACTTATATGACCAGATCCACCACACACATCACAGAATGGAGTTGCTTGCACTAGTTGAACCTGGGGTGGAGCCTCCGGCTTGCCTACTTGGATTTAGTACTGCATCAAGTTGCTGCTTAATAGAGTGTTGCAATACTGTCATTTCAGCTCTCATAGCTGTCAGTACATCCACTTCCATCTTTCCACCTAACTTGAGAATTTTACCTCTTCATGAGTCACCTTGATAATGCTGACTTCCTTTTGAAATTTTGTTAAGAATGATCTCTAGCTCATCATACTGCTTCTCTAGACTTGGTTCACCACAATAAGCATCCAACAAGATTTTACTATGCGATTGGAGTCCCTCAACAAAAATATATCCCAATACCTCTTTTGATTGACCATAGTGTGAGCAGCTTCTCAACAATGCCTTGAACCTTTCCCATGCTTCACCTATCTCCTCTGATGAATCTTGACTAAATAACACTATATCACTTTGATCTTTGCAGTCTTGCCCGACGGAAAGAATTTGATCAGAAACTTCATTGCCAGTTCGTCCCAAGAGTTAATGGAGTTCGGTGGTTGGACCAAAAGCCAATTCTTTGCTTCACCCAGCAAGGTGAATGGAAATATAGTCAGCCGTATATATTCATCCGACACATCAACATATTTGTTAGTGTCGCTGATCTCCAAAAAATTCTGCATGTGCTGTTGAGGATCTTCATGTGACAAGCTCGCGAACTGACCATTAGACTGGAAGAGTCGGATCATACTCTCTTTCAGCTCAAATTTACCAGTAATGGTGGGCCTCACAATAGCTTTGGCCATGTTATTGAGAGTAGGTCTGGCCACATCCAGTATGGTGTGGTTTTGATTTTTAGCCATCTCTGCAGGTTCAGAATAAGAGCTTTATCTAGCTTTGCTTTGTGTCTGGCCACCTTCCTTAGCCTGTGAAAAAGTCTTTCAGGTTCAGGGTCAAAAGTGTAGATTTTATCACCACTCTTGCTCCTTCGCATTCAAGCCAAAACATGAAACACCCAGAGACAACTAAAACAAAAATTAATCTTAAACAAATAACAAATAAAAGCTATCTAGAAACTAATTTAATCTTAGTCCCCGGAAACGGTGCCAAAAACTTATCGCTCCAAACGCACACGCAAGTATACGTGGTCGATCAAGTAATAAAGTGATAAGAAAGTATCATTTCCACGAGGACTATCGATTAACTATTAACTAGACAAACTTTAATTCAAATATTCTTCAAGAGAGTTCAACCAAATTTCGAGTGGGTTTAATTAAACTAATTAGCTAAAAGTAATTGAAGTAAATGGAAAGCAAGACAATTCAAGAGTTTGAGATATCAGTGAGAGAAAATATTCCAGGATTATGGGACGATCACCAATCCAGTTGTACTCCTTTGCTAATTGAATTAACTTTATTTATCTGAGTTGCTAATCACAGGGTTGATTATACTCACAGAGCTCTTTCGATGCCCTACTTGCCTATTCAGGCCAACCTAATGCCTATATGTCTATGGAATTAGAGTTAACAAGAATGCATGTGCTTCTCCTGTATACTGATTAAGCATGACTGTTAGGTATATTTCTATCCTAACCGCGAAACCATTCCCCGATGCCCGGGTTCAAGAACACGCTTTATTTAATTCTATTGCAACCTACGGTTCCCACTTTCGAGTTCAACCATAGGTTCATGGATAGTACTTAACAACTGGCCAGAAATCAAGTAATTCAGAGCAGAATTAAATAAGCAACTCAATTTGATAAATTTAATAGAATTCAATCAACTTCAGAGTACAACTTTCATGGTTAACCCATAACTCTAGAATAATAGAGTTTAGCTACTCATAGACAAGATAGCTTTCTCACAAAATAATCTAAAATTCGTGAAACAATGAAGAGGAAAGAAGAATTACAACTCAATTGATGAATCTTGGTTTCTCTAGCATCTCCTATAGTTTTTGCCTCCAAAAATACGTAAATCCCAAAAAAAAAAAAAAAACGTTTACAAGGGTTTTAAATATGAAATATGCTAGTGGCCCACGTTTTTAGCTTGTCCCAGCTGCTCTAGGACTGTTTCCCATTGCATATACCGGAGCATGCCAAGAATCTGTAGCTGTATGCGCTACTTCTCTCAATTTCTTCAATATTTGCACTCTTCCCGGTCCATACAGCCGAGCATACCAAGCATCCATGGCTGTACCAGCTGCTTCTTCCTTGTTCTTGTACGAATCAAGCTCCAATTTCCTTCATTTCGCTCCTAAAACATCCAAACACCTCAAGTTAGAATTTTTAAATCAATCATTGTTGGGCACATAATATAATGAAAAAACACAAAAGCTATAATAAATCAACACCGAGACATAAAATATACGTCCAACATCAAGGGGCAAGTTTTCATCCGAGTATGAAGTCAAAGAATCCATGTTTGTCAACACTTCTCCCTTGGTAGTCACCATGAAAGCGAGTGAGAAGACATCTTCCATGCAAAACAAGTCAAGTCGAAATCTGAATTTGAGAGAAATGCAAGAGAAGGAGTATCCATTCTTGAATTCTAATGTTTCTGCTATGTTTGATGAACTCCTCAAGTTGAAGATCATTGAACTTCCTGAAATAAAGTGACCCAATGAAGCTTCCAAGATTGATGATCCAAATTACTACAAGTATCATCGATTGATTGGTCACGCTATCGAAAAGTGCTTCATCTTCAAAGAAAAAATCATGTATTTGGCCCGTCAAGGAGATATTTTGCTAGAAGAGGAAGTCTCCAACAAATAGCCAATGCAAGTTGACGCTCCTTGACGTATGAGCATAAACTGCAAGTTACTCCTGGCTTGCAAGAGTATAAATTATGCACGGCCAAATAAAATGATTAAAAAAAATCCGCTAGGTTGAAAATCTCAAAGTAGACGGCCTAGGCAAAAGTTAGGACTCAAAAAAAAAAAAAAAACTCATTTAATTGGAACTATGTTATGACTTGATCCTCTTCATTGAGGTACGTAGGCAACTTAGAATTTAATTCTAAGTTCAGTCAAATGAGTTTAAAAAAAATCAAAGTTTTATATGATCTTTGAAGTTAAGTTGGTGGTTCTACATTGATTTTTCCTTCAATTATAGATGAACACAAGTCAAAAGAAAAGAAAAGACAATTTGCGTCAAAGTGGAAAACATATTTTATTTCTTCAATATAGAAGGAATTTGATACATCAATGATTCAAATGAAAGAAAGTAAGCAACAAGGCTTCATCCTATACAAAGAGCCTAAGGCCTAAGTCCTGAAAAACAATTTGAAAACCAAGGTTCCGACGCATCAAAGGGCTTTGTAAGGCAGCTGGGGGAGTCTTCAATTTGCCCAAGTCATGTCACGCAGCCAAAAGAAGGAGGTGCTCTTTAACAAAATTTTGGGAAGCCTAATCACCAAGACTGCAGAAATGGAAATCCAGATGTATTCGTTCATCAAGCCTTGAGAAGACGCCCCATATGCGTCTTTGCTAAATCATATGAAGGTCTTGACAACACCAAGTATCTTCTCTCAAAGGTCATAACTACAAAGGTAGATGTAAGAGGTTTCTCTAAAGTTGGATGACCAAACACTCCAAATAGTTCCTCGTCGATCAAATGCCAAATTTTGAAAGTCCTTCTGTCACATATGGATTATTCTTGTTGCTCAAAACTTCAAACATGAATGTGACAACAAATGAGCTTTCTGGGTCTGATATCGAGACCATTCCAACTGTTGGACAGACCTACAAAAACAAGTAAAAAAAAAAGGATCATGAAACCCGCAGCCAAAAGTCGAAATACACTAGGTGGTAGAGGCAATTTCCAAGATTTTTCTATGTCAATCCATAATTAATTAAGATTTGATCTTTGGCATGAGCATAGTACTCAGAGTCTAGTTTCTGAAGATCAAACAACTCGTGATTTGGACACTCATAGCTTAAGATATAAATTTTTTCGTGTGCTCGCAAGAATCTGTGAAATCAACGCGGCAAACATCTTGGTCAACTTCAAAGATTAATTCCAGCTGATTCATATGCGATATTGATCAGATTTTTGAAAATATTATAGCTCCAGAAGTCTTATTTCCAAAAGAAAAAGAGGCTTGCAATTCCGACACTCTCACAAGAAGATATGTCTTTTTTTCATAAAAACGCTCAAAGCTGTGAAAATTTGCTCGTTAAAATTCAGATCTGAATTCAAAAATTAAACTGTATTAATCGGGATGGAATCAGGACTTGATTTTTGGATATATTATATATTCGAGAGTCTTCTATATAATGGAGAAAGCGGCTTGCAATTCGGACGCTCCCACAAGAAGATATAGTTGTTTCCGCCAGGATGCTCAAAGCTGGGCCAATTTGATTGTAAAAATACAGAACTGAGTTCACCAGAGAAACTGTGCAAACCTGGACAGAATCAAGACCTGAATTTTTGAATATGTTATAGTTCGATGAGTCTTCTTTCCAATGGCACAGACGGCTTGCAATTTGGGCGCTCCTGTCTCATGATATGACTTTTTTTTTTTTTTTGGCAAGGTCGCTCCAAGTTGTAAGTCAGTGTGGCAGACCATTTTCTCAGATTCACAAATGAATTCCCGCTGACCCATAGGGTTTTTTTGCTCTGATTTCTTGATATGTTGTAGGCCTATGTTTACCAGTTACACAGAGTTAAGAGTCTCGTTATTCGGATGCTTTGACGTCAAGATATGAATTTTTTGGCAATAGTGCACAAAGCTGGAAAATCAACTTGCAGACGTGTAGATGCACTTTGAAAAGATTAATTTCAGCTTATTTGGAAGGATTTTGGATTAGATTTTTTGTTGTGTCGCGGCTCGTTAATTCTACATTCTACTGCATCAAGTGCCTCATGATTTAGACGCTCTGAGAATATGATGTGAATTTTATGCTATAGACGCGCACAACTGAAAACAAACTGCGACTAGGGAAATATGGCACCAGCTTTTCTTGTTCCGCGTGAAAGATCAGTGCCAATGATGGAAACTTTTGATTCAACAGTATGTACAATCATGGGGCGACACTTCAACTCAACACCGAGGATATCTCCCATCTTATATTGGATGGAGGAAAAGGACAATGTGCTCCTACACCTAGGTTGGAATGGGGAACTCGCCATGTACAAGAGGACATTCCATATGCTTCGTTTGCCAAGTTGCAAGAAGCCCAAGCTCATGAAAGTTGGAAGAAGAGATGCTCATCAAGCCTTCAAAAGGAGTGCTCTAGTGTATCTCATGAAGCTGCGATGGAGATGCACCGAATAAACTCTCTCGCCAAAGCCACAAAGCTACAAAGAAGATCCTCCAAGTCATTCCTCGGCCAAAGCTACAAAACAGTAAGAGAGTCGCGCCAAGTAGTGTTTCACGCCAAAATTGTAGAATGAAGATTCAATGTTGAACAACAATATGCATCACTCCAAGCTCCAAGTTCGAAGCTAAAGGCCTTCGCTAATCCTGCACAGCAATAATGAGTTCACAAACGCCAATGATAGGTGGTTATGTCAAATGCCTTGAGCAAGAAAAAGATGCAAAGATCCATCACTTGAAGATAGAAGCTAAAAGAATCTCCACGTGCTACTTCATCGAGCGACATAAAGCAAGGCCACTCCAAGTATTTTCTCATCAAGGCTTGACAGAAATTGCTTCTCTAAGTGATGTCACACCAAGAATGCAAAGTTGCGGGGACAACATGCTACAATAGCTCCTCGTCAATCAAGTCGATGTGTGTTGCATCTTCTTGGTCTGATCTCAAGACCATTTGTGCTTTCTCGTATACCTGCAAAAAATGGTGGAGGAGGCAACAACGCTTCAACGCAAGCCGATCAGCTGTGTCCATGGATTTATGGTGTTGCATTTGCTGGTCTTGGTAGTGAAGTAACATGGCATCTTTCGAAGAATGTAAAGAAAGCCTCAATCTTGATTACTGCTACCGCTGCGTCAATCATCTTTGGCATCTTCTTTGGCTTGGTCGTCGAACAACTGCTATTGGCGAAGTCTCACTCATCTTCGTGGAAACATACGCCAGATATTTCATCGATGGACAGTTGACAGCAACAGGAAAATGTATGTCATATCAGCAATACGACAAAGCGAAGGACGAGGAAGCATAAATATTTTCATAGAGTTCATCCGCGCTATACCCGAAAGCTTCTTGAATCACACAGCTACCTGCCAAAAAAAAAAGATTCATAAAGGAAAATAAAAGCAAAGTGAACAGATTTTACAGCAGAATTATATCCTTGTACTACTGTCCTTCGTGGGATTAGCAACCTCCTGCCATATCTTCCCAGTAAGTCGCATGGAACTGATTGGCTCCTCATGACACAAAGCTGGAAGTACGTGTCTGTGTGCCTCACTGAAGTTGTTGGTTTCACCTCATTCTCCTTCAGGGCTTCTATTGCTAAAACTAAGAGGTTGTCGTAGTAAGCTCTTTAAGTTGGCTGCAGATTCAAGTAAAATTGGGCTAAGCCTTGGATATTTGATATTCACAGGTCAGGGTGCTTTGTATAGACTTCACAAGGCGCAGGAGTTAAGTTCAAGCAGATTTAGACCGATTCAAAATTTTGAATAAGTGATAAGTTCAAGCTGGTATAGAGTTGTAAGTGGATAGGAGATCTGAAGGATTTTAGTCTATATACCATATGTACTTCTCTTAAAATGGAAAATTGGTTGGTCTTGGAATGATCCATAGGTGGATTACATGTATTTTAATTATACAACCTCAGATGTACAGCTTTCATCACTTATCTATTTCAATTGAACCAATTAGAAATTCAAATACTTAATTAGTTGCAAGTGAAAAGTGTACATCCAAAACAAAGAGGAATCACCTTGGAGTCACGCAACTCTTTGCCGCTACCATTCATATTTGTTATGTGTATTGAGACAGAAGCATTTAAGTCGTGAAAATTTCAAGTGGAAGCCAAATCTTCAAAAATTCAAGAGTTACTTAGCTTGGTCGTTGGAACAATATTCAAGTGCATGTCAAAGAAAAAGAGCTTAATAAAAGCATAATACAATATGTGCAACTTTAAGTACTAGTCCAAAGGTCATTCTCTTCATAGATTCTAGTTTGACCAAAGAAATGGGATGATTTGAATATGCCAATTGCATGAGATGAAGTCTATCATATATTTTTGTCAAGCCTCATCTTTCAAGCTCGACAAGTTTGTGCTTCGACACGTCTTGAAGTAGGGGGCATTTGTAAGCATCTAAAATTTGGTGGATTAAATTCATAAGAAATTTGAATTAATTCCTAAATTCCAAAAATTAAAATGCCACGTGTCAAATGACGCGGCGCTAAATCAGATAAAATAGTCAATCAAAGCATGCCAAATGTTCAAATGATAGGCTTTGTCAAATCAAATGAAATCTTATCACAAAGATAAAAGAGATTGGTTTGTAATTTAAAATTAACCAATCAAATTAAAGCAAATCAATTTGGCCTTATCTCAATTCCTCTATTCCACCACTATAAATTGAGGGGTTCCTAAAGCCAAAAAGGGAGAATTGGAAGAAAGAAAGAAGAAGGAAGATCTAGGAGAAGATCATCAAGAAGGGCATCAAAGGAGGATAAGCACATCAAGCACACTGAAGGGCAATCAAATAAGCTCCGAAGAAAAGTTTTCAAATTTTTTTTATACGTCTGTGATCTACGTCCCTGTTCAAGTTCAACAACAGAGGTCGTGATCTACGTCCTTGTTCAAGTTCAATAACGGAGGCAACGATCTACATCCTTGTTCAAGTTCAACAACGGAGGCCACGATCTACGTCCCTGTTCAATTCCAAAATCAAAGTTCAAATCAAAATTCGGCTTGCGCGAGTTCAAATCATCTATTCGTAGCAGTTGAATCTCAAATCTTGTTCTTGACGGACGTCAAAGTGTTCGTGACACACAACAAATCCAAGATCAAGCTTCTTGAAATCAAATCCAAAGTTCATCAAGTTCAAAATCAAGCTTTCAAACCCTAAAATCAAAGTTCATGAGGAGAAGAATAAGAGGACGTCATTTACAAAATTAGTGACGCTCTAGAGATTGTAATCCGCATCTTCTGTTGATTTCAAATACAATATTTTGTTACACTATTTCTTGTTTTAAATTTTTCGAACTTCGAAATTTGTTGTTACAATCACTCAAGACACGATAAACATTGTAATGAACAACAAATAGACTTTTCTCACCATTGCAAGTTGGAGGAAAAAAAAGACCTTTATGAGTACTTGAATAAAGACAAAAATCCAGAACCAAAATGATGGTGATTGAACTTAAGGATTCACCTATGAATACTTCTAACCAATTACATAAAGTGGTTGGATAGTTCAATTGAGAAGTAGTGAAATTATGATTGATCATCTCAACAAATAAGATTTCTAAGTTGTACAGACAATTTTATTCACTTTGCAGGATTTCAAGTTGCATAGACAATTTTATTCACTTTGCAACATAACCATTTTTCCAGTTCTCAAATTGTCATGGCAGACCAAGTCTGTGGGTTTAGATTAAAGGAAAAAATTCATTCTTTACATTTGGTGGGGTACTTAAAGATGGACTACTACTTTTCCTTAGTTACTGGTACATCGGCTTTAACTTTTTTTTTCTTTTGTAGCCACACTAGGCACCAAGAAAAAAAGAGTAAAAAATTAGTGTTATATAACATCATGTACCTACTCCATTGGCTTTTATAGCCTTCCTAATATTTTGAGAAAGAATGAATAGAAAGTGGTTCCACAGTCAACTTACCACACAGTTTCGGTGAATTAAGCCATTAACATCATTCAAAACACATGAAAATTTTGAATGAACAAACACATCCATTCAGGCATCATTGCTACAAAATTTTTATTCAAGTAGTTAACGACGCCGTCAATTTTGTCCAAAAAATAATTGAGCGCATATCACTGTAACATTAAACCCTATGTAAATTATTCTTTGGCTTTTTTACTCACAGACTAGGAAACAAATAACACAGGCTCTGATTCAATGAAGGATTATACACAATTTATGAATACACAGTTCACCCCAAGATCATCGTATTTGTTTTACTAATCGACAATACAATCACATATTTGAAACACGAACTGTAAAGATTAATTCACAGTCTAAGCCGTACCTGGTTACAGAGTTCGTTCCAATTCTTTGAAGACAACCACTTTTGTCTTGTTAGGAATTCTTCCATGATAAAGAAGAAGGGAGTTTTTTCTAATATTAGAAGAGGAAGGAGGGAGCGCTTTTTTTTTTTTTTTTCCTTTTCAGAGAGAAGTAACGTTCTCTACTTCTGAAAGAACCTTCTTTTAATAAAACCAACAGACACAACTATCGTGTCTTTTCTTCATTTCTAATTTAATAATATAATTGTGAAATATATAGTACATTATATATTATAATTATTTTAATAGGGATACATGTTGACCTACATGGATGCCCTAAATCTAATTTTCAACAACTTATTTTAAAAATTATAAAGAATCTGTTTCTAAATTCGTGGTCAAAATTAAGAACTTCGAATATCTGTGCTCCGAACCATGACATTCTTTTTGGAACGGAGGAAGTATAAGGTAGTTGATACAATGATCAACTTGCAAGTTATAACGAGAAAAGTACAGTAGTATTAGCGTTTCACAATTTCAATCGGGATCTTCATGCAAAATAGCCTACTAAAGTCATTAGTTACATTTTTTAGCCATTATACATATTATACATTCACCAATTAATTTTTATTCAATATATTAATAAATGTTTATATAGTGTTTTTTTTCATAAATCCAATCTATCTAATGAGGTATAGTACGGTTGTCTCGTAAGGTCGAGTTTATTTGATGGTAGCTATTTTTGTGCTATTTTCTTTCAGAGGCGGACCTACGTCCAAGATATGGGGGCACGTGCACCCGTGAAGCTCGGCAAAAACTGTGTGCATATGCATGTTTTATATGATAAACACAGATGCATATAAGTAACTTGGCATCTGTAACTCGTAAGACAGAATGCTCTTTAGGTGCACAAGTTTAGCAGTATGGTTAAGCTCCCTTTTGAAGTGGGTTCGAAATCCAAATGCAGCAATTTTTGTTTGTTAATATTATTACTTTTTAATTTTTTTTCTATAATCGACTTCCTAAGTTCAGCTTTGTTTTGTTTTTTACCAAATCTTATCATAGTGCTGTTCCCCGAAATCTGAATGTACTTTTTGATAAACTAGCACCAACATATTGATTAGTGATAAGTGATCGATAAGATATACTTTGTTCTTAAATTTTCATGTCAGATATAATGGTGCACCCGCTAGCTTCAAATTCTGGGTCTGCCCCTGTTTGTTTTTAAAAGATTAACTATAATGGCTATTTGGATACTATTTCATATTGACAAGTGTTATACATACTTTTTTTTAGTTTATATAAAAAGCAACATATATTCATTACTAAATAGTCTGGTTCGAAGTAGCAACATCAGTGCTACTTCTGTCATTGTCTAGGATGTGCAAACAAGATAATATAGGAATACTAAAATGCATGATAACATTTGACACTAACAAGGAGCTCCCATTCTTAGCCAAGTGGTCGGCCAATCTATTCCCTTCCCGAAAAATATGTCGCAGCTAGACCCTATCAAAATATGTACATTACTATGTATACTAGTGTTATACATACCACTAGTATTAGTCATACAACTACTACATAGTAGGATATTAGTTTTACATACCACTAGGATATTAGTTTGTACAATACTATGTATATAAGAAGGTTATATTGTGAATAGATTAGATATGTAAATAGTTAGTTATGTAAATTTTATATTGGGCCAGGCCCGTTAAGTTTACTTGGCTCCTAAGTTAGGTTTAGGTTTTCTCTTGTATAAATAGAAGACTCCCTTCATCAATGAAAGCAAGAGTTTTCACCCAAATCTTATTCCTCTTGTGTGAGTGTGTTCGGTTTACGTGTTTGGTTTCTTGGCGTGTTCGGTTTTACATGGTATCAGAGCCATCGTGAAACTCTTCAAGTAGAAAAGTAATGGAGGCTCCAAAAGGTGATGCTGCAGTCATATGGAAGACAATCTCTCCGTACGATATCACCTCGAATGATAATCCTGGTTTGATTATCACACAGGTCCAGTTGATCAGTGAAAACTATGAGGAATGGGCGCGGTCAGTTAGAACGGCGCTGCGTGCAAGGAAGAAGTTTGGTTTTATTGACGGATCGATCAAGATGCCCAATGAAAAGTCGATCGATTATGAGGACTGGTGGACTATCAATTGTCTTCTGGTATCGTGGATTAGAAATTCGATCGAGCCTACTCTACGGACCACCATATCACACATGAAAGTGGTGAAAGATCTGTGGGAGAGTATTCGAGAACGTTTCTCCGTGGGAAACGGACCTCGGGTTCAGGAATTGAAAGCAGCTTTTGCCGGTTGTAAGCAAAAGGGATTAATTATTGGTGCTTACTATGGAAAACTGGCTATGTTGTGGGAAGAACCAGGAAATTGTGATAAGTTTCCAACTTGTTCGTGTGGAAACTGCACTTGCAATCTAACGGTTGCACTGGAGAAGAAAAGGGAAGATGACAGGGTTCACTTATTTCTTATGGGTCTGGATGAAAGCCTGTATGGAATCGTCCGTTCCAATCTCTTGGATCAGGATCCGCTGCCATCGATGAATCAAGTCTACCAAAAGGTAATCCAAGATGAACGGGTCAAAGGGATGGCACGAACTCAGGAAGAATGAGGGGGAGTGACAGCGTTTGCTGCACAACGATCACAGCCACCGAAGACAGGCTATAAGGAGTGTCTCTTGTGTGATCGAGGAAGACATCCTCCGGAACGCTGCTATGAAATTATTGGTTATCCGGAGGGGTGGGTGCATTATCCGAAGCAAAGTTCTTCGAATGGAGGACGTGGCAGAGGAAGAGATGAAGGTAACAGAGGTGGAAGAGGACGTGGACATCAACAGTTTGGTTCGAATGCTGGTCGAGGACGTGGCAATAATCGAGCAAATGCTGCTCAAGCTGAGCTCGAGAATGGAGAAACGGACACATGAGTGTGCCCGGACAAACTAACCTGTCCGGAATAACAGGTGATCAGTTGCAGATGCTGTTCAATTTGCTGAAAAAGGAGAAGGCAAGCACAAGTGAACCATCGATCGGTAAGAAAATTCATCTTTCATGGATTATTGACACGGGAGCGTCAAATCACATGACCGGTCAGATAAGTGCTTTGGAGAATTTACGAACAATACCAAAGTGTCCGGTAGGTTTACCGCACGGAAGCATTACGATGGCGACTCAGGAAAGATCCATCAGATTTAACGAAGACATGGTTCTTCACGGAGTGTTATATGTGCCCGAAATGACTTGCAATTTGATTTCTGTGTCTCAATTAATTGATCAAGTTGGTTGCAATGTAAATTTCACTAATGATTTGTGTGTTATGCAGGACCGGGCTACGGGGAAGTTGATTGGAGCGGGTGAACAAAAGAACGGACTCTACTACTTTCGGACGATACCCGTGGTGAAAGCTGTGAAGGTTGATGTGGTAGATTTGTGGCATCAAAGGTTGGGACATCCTTCGATGCAAGTAACAAAATCTCTTTCAGTTTTAGAAGATAGTGGGAAAGGTAGCTTAGAAGAAAAACCATGTGATGTATGCCTTAGGGCAAAGCAAACTAAAAATGTATTTCCTTCGAGTAATAATAAAGCTGCTGAACCTTTTGATTTAGTTCATTGTGACTTGTGGGGTCCTTATAGAACTGAGTCTTCGTGTGGTGCATCATATTTTTTGACTGTTGTTGATGATTGTTCACGAGGAGTATGGGTGTTCTTGTTAGTTGATAAGAGAGAGGCCGGTCAAAAATTGAAAGGTTTCTTTGCAATGGTAGAAAGACAATTCAATAAACGGGTTAAGTGCGTTTGAAATGATAATGGAACCGAATTTGTAAGTCTGAAAGGGTATTTTCTCGAACAAGGGATCTTGTTCCAAACTTCTTGTGTAGGGACACCCCAGCAAAACGGTAGAGTTGAACGGAAACATAGACATATCTTAAACGTGGCACGAGCGCTACGTTTTCAAGCCAATTTACCAATCGACTTCTGGGGAGAATGTGTGATGACGACATGTTATTTGATTAACCGAATACCCACTAAGTTGTTGAATGAGAAGACACCTTACGATATCTTGATGGGTGTGACACCGAATTATGATCATTTGAGGGTGTTTGGTCGCTTATGTTATACTCGCAACCAAGGACGAACAAGTGACATGTTCGAAAGTAGGAGTCGTCGATGCGTGTTTTTGGGTTATCCAAATGGGAAGAAAGCGTGGAAAGTGTATGATTTGGAGGCAAATGAGTTTGTGTTCTCAAGGGATGTGGTGTTTTACGAAAAGGAATTTCCATTCGCATCCAAGGAGACTGAGGACGAAAAATGGAGACAAGATACGGTTCCTGTCACCGTAGCATTGGAGAAAGAGGAGAGTGTGCGACGAAGGGGGGAGGGGGTGTTGAACCCGAAATCATGACTCCGGAAATTGAACCCGAAGTGATGACTCCGGAAGATGAACTTCAAGTTGTTCCCGAAGTTGAACCCGAAGAGATGGGTCGTGGAAAACGAACTAAGAAAGAGAATATCTTGCTGAGAGACTTTGTTACTAATACGCTCCAAAAGATGAGTCACCGGGCATCGTCCTGTGTTCGAAAGTCTGATTGTTCATCCGCTTCTCAACAACCCTCTGGTAAGCTCTATCCTCTAGCACACTATGTCAATTGTGATAATTTCTCTTCGAAACATGTGAGCTTTCTTGCAGCTATAACGCAAGGACTTGAGCCCACCTTTTATTTGGAGGCGGTGAAAAATGAAAAATGGAGAACAGCCATGGGGGAAGAATTGAAGGCATTGGAAGCGAACAAAACTTGGGAGATAGTTCGCTTACCTACGGGGAAGAAGGCCCTCGGATGCCGATGGGTATATAAGATAAAGTACAACTCGGATGGAACTATTGAAAGTTACAAAGCAAGGCTAGTGATTTTTGGGAATCATCAAATCGAAGGAGTTGATTACACGGAGACATTTGCACCAGTTGCAAAGATGGTGACTGTCCGAGTTTTTCTGGCCGTAGCAGCTGCCAAAAATTGTGAATTGCATCAGATAGATGCGCACAATGCATTTTTGCATGGTGATCTTCACGAAGAAGTGTATATGAAATTGCCACCGGAAAATCGCATGACCGGGAGAGGAACTGTGTGTCGCCTTCGAAAATCATTGTATGGTTTAAAACAAGCTCCCAGGTGTTGGTTTGCGAAGTTGTCTGCTGCTCTTAAGCAATATGGGTTTCGACAATCATATTCGGATTACTCATTATTTACGATGAAGAAGGGAAATTTGCATTTGAATGTGCTCGTTTATGTGGATGATCTAATCATATCTGGTAATGATTCGAAGGTAATTCGAATATTTTTAAGTTGTATCTTTCGACATGTTTCCATATGAAGGATTTAGGTGCCTTGAAATACTTCTTTGGAGTTGAAGTGGCAAGAGATCCGAAGGGAATCTTCTTGTGTCAGAGGAAGTATGCATTGAATATCATATTGGAAGCAGGCTTGTTGGGAGCAAAATCGGTTGGTATACCAATAGAACAAAACCATCTCTTGGCACTTGCGACTGGTCGTTTTGTCAAAGATCCTAAACGCTACCGGCGATTGGTTGGAAGATTGATTTTCTTGTGTTTTACGCGACCGGATTTGTCCTATAGTGTGCATGTATTGTCGCAATTCATGCAGAGTTCCCGTGTTGAGCATATGGAAGCGGCACTTAGGGTTGTTCGATATTTGAAAGGCTGTCTGGGACAAGGCATCGTATTTAATTCTCAGTGTGATCTGAGGTTGCACGGGTGGTGCGACTCCGATTGGGCAGGTTGTCCGTTGACGCATCGATCGTTAACAGGGTGGTATGTGTCGTTAGGGGACTCACCGATATCTTGGCGGATGAAGAAGCAACAGATCGTGTCGAGGTCCTTCGCGGAGGCAGAGTATCGATCGATGGCAATGACTGTGTGTGAATTGAAGTGGTTGAAAGGGATATTATGGAACCTTGGAATCGATCACACCTCTCCGATGAATTTGAAATGTGACAGTCAAGCAGCGTTACATATTGCTCGGAATCCTGTCTTTCATGAAGGCACAAAACACATCGAAGTCGACTGTCACTTTGTTCGGAATGAAATTATCGGAGGAATCATTCGTCCCAGCTGTGTGCCTACGACCACACAACTTGCTGATATTTTTACGAAGGTGCTGGGACGTGCCCAGTTTGAATACTTCCTTAACAAGTTGGGCATAAGGAACCCTCATGCTCCAACTTGAGAGGGATAATGAAGGTTATATTGTGAATAGATTAGATATGTAAATAGTCAGTTATGTAATTGTATATTTGGCCAGGCCCGTTAAGTTTACTTGGCTCCTAAGTTAGGTTTAGGTTTTCTCTTGTATAAATAGGGGACTCCCTTCATCAATGAAAGCAAGAGTTTTCACCCAAATCTTATTCCTCTTGTGTGAGTGTGTTCGGTTTACGTGTTTGATTTCTTGGCGTGTTCGGTTTTACATTATACTAGTGTTATACACACCACTAGTATTAGAATTAGCGAATAAGCTGTTGGGTTTGGAAGGAAGGTAAAGTGGTGTGAATGGGAAATGAAATAAATATTAATATTTTATATTAATATTTGATATGGAGCCGTTTTCGTAACGGAATAAAAAGACTGGATTATTTATGCAAAATTTCCCAAAAGGCAAACTGATGCCTCTGGAACGTGTATCATTTCTGGGTGTTTCATGGAACAGCCACTTTGAAGGCTGCCTTTCATGAACAGCTACTTCACCAATGAAAAGGTGCCTTTTCATTGAACAGCCACCTTGAAGGCTGCCATTCATGAACAGCCATTTCACCAAAAGACACCTTCGTGCCTTTTCACTCCAAATCTTGTGGCTATAAATAGAGAGGCATTTTGCCTCATTTTGATCATCCAAAAAATTTCATACTCTCTCTCTCATTATTTTTTGCATTTGTTTTCAAAACAAAAAGTAAGTTCTGAGTCAGTGTGATTTGCTACCATTATTTGAGTTCGCTGTTCACTGTGATTTGAATTACCGCTATCACAGTGAGGATAATTCCATTCTATCTTGGGAGAAATTAATCCACAAACCTTGGGTAACTGTGAGGGGATTAGATTTCTTAAGGACAGGCAGTGTATACTGTGTTGGCTTAGAATTTTTCTACTTCATCTTATTTCTGTTTTGGTCATTATCGAAAGTGCAGACAAATAACAATCTTAAGAAATCTAATTTGTATTTTGGTCTGCTAATCGATAATAGGCTGTTTGTGGAGACTAAAATCTGAAAAAGATTTTCTACTCCAAATTTAATATTCCGTTTTTGAAGATTTAAATACTTCAACGGATTATTAAAATTATTGTGCGTTTAATCCGTTCAGAAGATTAAAAACTTCCGGATTATTAAAATATTTATATTATTATTTGCAGTTTGAAGATATAAAAACTTCACTGTACATTAAATCAGTTTGAAGATATAAAATCTTCACTGTACATTAAATCAGATAGTTTGAATCTGACCATATTATTTTGTTTTTACAGAATAATGACGAGCACAGAAAATAACAACGGTGTTTCTGGTACACCAAATGCTTCTATTGGTGCAAGCTCCAGCCGCCCTGCATCTGCACCGCCCCCTGCGCCAGCACCGGCTGAAAAGCCGGGAAAGTTTGGCGGGGTTGACTTCAAAAAGTGGCAGCAAAAGATGTTCTTTTATCTGACCACGCTGAGTTTGCAACAATTCATTAAGGAGGATGTTCGCAGACGATACTCCTGAAAATGAACGTTTCGTTGTTATTGAGGCATGGAAGCATTCTGATTTTCTATGTAAAAACTACATTCTGAATGGACTGGAGGACGACTTATACAATGTCTACAGTACTGCTGCAACTTCGAAGGAGCTCTGGCTTGCTCTTGAAAAGAAGTACAAAACTGAAGATGCTGGGATGAAGAAATTTGTAGTCGCAAAATTTCTGGACTTTAAGATGGTGGACAGTAAAACTGTCATAAGTCAAGTCCAAGAGCTGCAAGTGATCATTCATGATCTCATTGCTGAAGGTATGATCCAAATTAATGCTCATATTAGAAGTATTAATTATCCTATTAATAATAAATTTCTCATTGAAGGTTTGGTCATCAATGAGGCGTTTCAAGTGGCTGCGGTAATTGAAAAGTTACCACCTTTGTGGAGAGACTTTAAGAATTACTTGAAACACAAGCGCAAGGAGATGTCACTCGAAGATCTCATTGTTCGTTTGAGGATCGAGGAAGACAACAAGATTGCAGAGAAGAAGGTTGCTCGTGGAAGTTCAACAATAATGGGAGCAAATATCGTTGAGACAAATGATGCACCAAAGAACAACAAAAGGAAGAAACCTTCTGGACCAAACAATCAGCCGAAAAAGAAGAAATTCAAGGGGAATTGCCGCAACTGTGGCAAATATGGACACAAGGCTGTAGACTGTCGTGCCCCAAAGAATGCCAAAAATAATAAAGGTCAAGCAAACATGGTAGAAGATACTATTTCCCAAGGAGTGCAAGAGATAGATCTTTGTGCAATAATTTCTGAGTGTAACTTGGTAGGAAATCCGAAAGAATGGTGGATTGATTCTGGAGCCACCCGCCATGTTTGTGCAAATAAAGATGCGTTCACTAGCTATGCTCCCGCTGGACCTAATGAGACACTCTTCATGGGAAATTCTGCAACAACAAAGATTGAAGGTTATGGCAAGATAGGCCTAAAAATGACCTCGGGCAAGGTTGTGACTCTCAACAATGTTCTTCACGTTCCAGAAATACGTAAGAACTTAGTGTCAGCTTCACTTCTCGTCAAGAACGGGTTTAAGTGTGTTTTTGTTGCTGACAAGGTTGTATTAACTAAGAATGATAGTTTTGTAAGAAAAGGTTACCTATGTGAGGGCCTTTTCAAGCTGAATGTAATGACTGTTTCTATCAATAATAAAGTTCAAGCTTCTTCTTACTTACTTGAGTCAAATGAATTATGGCATGCATGTTTGGGACATGTTAATTATAAAACCTTGCGGAAAATGATAAATATGGAAGTATTGCCTAAATTTGAATGTGATAAATCAAAATGTCAAATATGTGTTGAGTCTAAATTTGCGAAACATCCTTACAAATCACTTGAAAGGAATTCCGAACCTTTAGACTTAATTCATACGGATATTTGTGATATGAAGTCAATACCATCTCGCGGTGGAAAGAAGTATTTCATAACTTTTATTGACGATAGCACTCGTTACTGCTACGTTTATTTACTTAGTAGTAAAGACGAGGCTATAGATGCATTCAAGCAATACAAAAATGAAGTTGAAACACAACTTAACAAAAGAATAAAAATGATAAGAAGTGATAGGGGCGGTGAATACGAATCTCCTTTTGAACAAATATGTTTGGAATATGGCATTATTCACCAAACTACTGCCCCTTACACGCCACAATCTAATGGGATTGCGGAAAGGAAAAATAGAACTTTAAAGGAGATGGTGAATGCCTTGTTGATAAGTTCGGGTTTACCCCAAAACTTATGGGGGGAAGCTATTCTTACAGCTAGTCGAATACTTAATCGTGTACCCCACAGCAAAACACAATCCATTCCATATGAAAAGTGGAAGGGAAGAAAGCCAAACTTGAATTACCTCAAAGTGTGGGGGTGTTTGGCAAAGGTACAAGTTCCTAAACCTAAAAGGAAAAAGATAGGACCAAAAACCGTTGATTGTGTTTTCATAGGATATGCCAAGAATAGTAAGGCATATCGTTTTCTGGTTTATAAATCAGAAAATCCTGACATTCATACTAATACGGTTATGGAATCAGATAATGTTGAATTCTTTGAAAATATATATCCGTATAAAAGTGAATATGAATCGTCAAGTGTCAGCACAAAACGACCAAGAGAAGGTACAAAAGGAAGTATGCCAAATAATGATAATCCAAGACGTAGTAAACGTCAAAGGACGTCTACTTCTTTTGGACCAGATTTTATGACTTTCCTATTGGAAAATGAACCTCAAACTTATAAAGAAGCAATGGCTTCTTCAGAGTCTCCATATTGGAAAGAGGCAGTCAATAGTGAGATTGAATCCATTTTAAGCAACCACACATGGGAGTTGGTTGATCTTCCTCCTGGGAACAAACCTTTAGGTTACAAATGGATTTTCAAAAGGAAAATGAAAGCTGATGGTACTATTGACAAATACAAGGCTAGACTGGTCGTTAAAGGTTATAGACAAAAAGAGGGCCTTGATTATTTTGATACATACTCTCCGGTAAGCAGAATTACATCCATACGGATGCTAATAGCTTTGGCCGCCGTGTATGATCTTCAAATCCATCAAATGGATGTAAAGACAGCCTTCTTAAATGGAGATTTGGAGGAAGAAATCTACATGGAACAACCTGAAGGGTTCATGGTTCCTGGGAAAGAAAAGAAGGTATGTCGACTTGTTAAGTCTCTTTATGGACTAAAACAAGCACCTAAACAATGGCATGCAAAATTTGACAGTACAATGTTGTCAAATGGCTTCCAAATTAATGAGTGTGATAAATATGTTTACATTAAGAACACTCCAACTCATATAGTCATTGTTTGTCTATATGTGGATGACATGTTAATAATGAGTAAAGATATTGCTGACATCAATGCTACTAAGCGTATGCTAACTAGCAAGTTTGATATGAAAGACTTGGGAGTTGCGGATTTAATCTTGGGTATTAAAATTCACAAAACTCCTCAAGGTTTGGCATTATCTCAAACTCATTACATCAGAAATGTCCTGGAAAAATTCAAGTATTTAGACTTCAAAACTTCAAAGACTCCAATTGATGTTAATCTTGCCTTTACAAAGAATAAAGGACAAAGCACGTCTCAACGAGACTACGCTAGAGTGTTGGGAAGTCTAATGTACATCATGAATTGTACACGACCAGATATAGCTTGTGCTATAAGTAAACTGAGTCGATACACAAGTAATCCTGGACAAAATCACTGGATGGCTATGAAACGAGTTTTGGGTTATTTGGAGTACACCCAAGACTATGCTTTGCACTATGATAAGTATCCCGCTGTTATAGAAGGATATTGTGATGCAAATTGGATCACCGGCTCAAAAGAATCAAAATCCACAAGTGGATATATTTTCACAATAGGTGGAGGAGCGGTAACTTGGAAATCATCCAAACAAACCTTGCTTGCTCGCTCTACAATGGAGGCTGAGTTCATAGCTTTGGATAAAGCCGGTGAAGAAGCTGAATGGCTCCGAAACTTCTTGGAAAACATTCCATTTTGGCCTAGGCCGTTGACACCTATATGTATACATTGCGATAGTCAATCGGCAATATCGAGGGCTGGGAGCCTTATGTATAATGGTAAAAATCGTCATATACGACGAAGACATAAAACCATTAGACAACTTATCTCTAGAGGAATTATCACAATTGACTATGTTAAGTCAAAGGATAATGTATCGGATCCACTTACTAAAGGTTTAACTAGAGATGATGTTGAGAGATCATCAAGAGGAATGGGACTATGGCCGAGGACAAGTCGTCATGGCGGTAACTCTACCTAGAAGACTGGAGATCCCAAGATCTAGGTTCAAGGAGCTCAAACAAAGTTGTGCACGACCGCTCCAACATTGTCAAACAACTCAACCCATCCTCTTAATAAGACAATGTTTAGTACCAAGGATAAAACGTTAAAGACGTTTTTTAATGATTATCTAAGTTTGATACGGGGTTTGTCAAACAGTGTAGATCTACGGGATTACACGTTTAGAAATCACCTATGTGAGTGTGAAGTGGAAGCCGCTTCAAGGAGAATTCTGTAAGGCCAATTCTCTACGCACTCATGAACCAGGCGATGTTCATGGCTGAAACGAACACAACAATGAGAACCAAAAATGGTCAAGGATTAATTGTGTGACATATGTTGTCTAGGTATACACCAAAGTTCGACGGTTCAAAGATATCAAATCTACCGATTGACCGAGTATAACCGATATATGTTCACTACGGAAAGTTCAAAGGGAAACCCACTTATCCAGATGCAATTAATTCTTACTTGCAAATCACATAGTTTTCTGCATGTTTTCTTCATATAGCCATTCCCCATTCATGTGGGGGATTGTTGGGTTTGGAAGGAAGGTTTAGTGGTGTGAATGGGAAATGAAATAAATATTAATATTTTATATTAATATTTGATATGGAGCCGTTTTCGTAACGGAATAAAAAGACTGGATTATTTATGCAAAATTTCCAAAAAGGCAACTGATGCCTCTGGAACGTGTATCATTTCTGGGTGTTTCATGGAACAGCCACTTTGAAGGCTGCCTTTCATGAACAGCTACTTCACCAATGAAAATGTGCCTTTTCATTGAACAGCCACCTTGAAGGCTGCCTTTCATGAACAGCCATTTCACCAAAAGACACCTTCATGCCTTTTCACTCCAAATCTTGTGGCTATAAATAGAGAGGCATTTTGCCTCATTTTGATCATCCAAAAAATTTCATACTCTCTCTCTCATTATTTTTGCATTTGTTTTCAAAACAAAAGTAAGTTCTGAGTCAGTGTGATTTGCTACCATTATTTGAGTTCGCTGTTCACTGTGATTTGAATTACCGCTATCACAGTGAGGATAATTCCATTCTATCCTGGGAGAAATTAATCCACAAACCTTGGGTAACTGTGAGGGGATTAGATTTCTTAAGGACAGGCAGTGTATACTGTTGGCTTGGAATTTTTCTACTTCATCTTATTTCTGTTTTGGTCATTCTCGAAAGTGCAGACAAATAACATAAGCTGGGTTATTAGTTTTAAAGGAAACTAACCTCTGACATAGTAGGATATTAGTTTGTGCAATACTATGTATACTAGTGCTATACATACCACTAGTATTAGAATGCGTGTGATGCTGGATTATTAGTTTTAAAGGAAACTAATCTCTGACAACTTTTTTTCTTGCTAGTTTGAATACATAAATCTAATTGTTTCAATAAAGTTGCAACTACCATTTCTCTTCTCTTTGCAATGTACCTAGAACAAAAAATTTCATGAACTTAAAGAAACGAATCAAGTCGTCAATGAATAGCACTTTTTACTGACAAAAAATAAAATAAATTATAACCATATTTTAGTTTGTGATACAAACAACTTTGAAAAACTTAATCCGAACAAATCATAATGCATAGTAATAATTATTGAAAAATATATTTAATGTATTATTTTATCTGTTCTTTAATTCATTTTAGGTTTTTTGTCATGTTAGTAATATTAAGCCTTAAAATATTTTGAAGATCCGTTATTCAACACAACTTACAATAGTACACAATTTTTATTTCAATTCTTCGATTTATGAGACTCCAACTAATCCAATTCACACAAAAGATTATTGCTAAAATAATGTACACGTTCTACCAGTAGCCATAAAGAGTTTCTCCATCTTGGTAGGGTAAGTTATGCATACATCTCATCATTTGCAGACCACACTTATAAAATAAAATTGGACATGTTATTGTTGTTGTTCTAGTAGTAGCCAGTGTATATTGTGTAATAACTAATAATAATAATAATAATAATAATAATAATAATAATAATAATAATAATATTGTATTTGTCTTGTATATATTAGCAAGACATTGGGGTAGTTGAGGCCAAGCAAAAGTTCAATAGCCCATTTATAATTTTAAAGAGTTGTTAGACTAAGTTGCAAATAAAAAAAAAAAACTAACTACACTAAACAAAAGAAAAGGAATAAAGGAAATAAAAGAAAATTGAAAAAAAAAAAAAAAAAAACCTAGGCAACTAGTTACTTACGGCAGTCAGCCATCAAAACGTGAGGAGATTGGGAGCTTTCAAGTGGAAGTTGTGGAAAGGCATTCAAAAACAATCTTGTTCTGCCAAATTTGTGCAAGGTAAATATAATGAAAACCTTTTCCCCATTCCTTTATCCCTTAAAATAGATAATCCTCACTAAGATTAAATAGAACCCTTTTCTGATGGGAACAAATACTAGTACACTAGTAGAAGAAGAATATAAGGGGAGGTATAAGACTCGAGCTCAATCTTTAACTCTTTTTAATTCTGGAATTAAATAGGTTGTCATGGAACTAGCAAAGTGGGAGCCTGGATAAACATGTACTTCTGAAAAACAATGAATTGGTTAAATATTGGTGTTGGGATTGCAACCTACCGAGTTTACCACTAGATAGCCTATTAATGTCCACATATCAGGGATAATTGATAATTGAACATTATATATCTTCTAGATTTTTGACGTTTCAAGGAAGAACGGTTGAAAGCGTGTCAGAGTTGTTTGACAAGAGTACTGTGAGTGAAATATCTCCGGTAGTTGGTTTTCAACTATAGTATATTTAAAACTCTTTTTCTTGCATCAATAATATTTTGGTTAAATTGTTTAATTGCATGGGATAAGCGCTAGTATAACTGTTATGATGTTATATCCGAACGTTATTTTGATACTTGAGTTGTTGGTAAAATGGTTATGTTCCGAAACTTTGGTTTATTCAAGATTTTCTATAAAAGTTGTGATTTGATATTTGTCAGAGATAAAGTGCAAAACTTGTGATATTGTATTATAAGTAAATATTAATTTTGGAATTAACTTAGCCAGATCGCTGTTATCTAACGTCGGGATCGTTAGGGCTGGTGCACCTTGTACAGTATTTCTCATCCGTTAGTAGGAAAGAACTAGTTCACCCTCTAGAAGGGAACCCAGCGACGGGCTAGTCAGACGGCCGTGATAAACTCATGGTGTCAGACCGTAATATTTGATTCTGGCTCAGGAACCTTCTATTGTATATAAAGACACGAGTACTATGATTGAAATTACTATTTTCAGTAGATCTATTGTATTATTTATTTATGCATGTTTTCTCATATATGCTTGTCCCGAATAAGAATGCTATAGTTGATATTGTCCTCGCTTAGTCTGTGTGACTAACCCTTTTCCTTTCCTCACTCACAGATAAACTAATTGAGGCTGATACTTTGAGTCAAGGCGAGTGACAGAGTTGAGGATTGATCCAGTAAGCCCCACATCTGCTTCGCGAGGGCCAGTATTTATTGTTTAATTTACTTAAGTCATTAGTTCATTTGAATCTAGAGTTTTGCTCCTTAGTCAGTCTTGGGATGTCGTTTTGGTTTAAGTTGGTACCGAGGTAATCTGCGGCTTAATTATTATTGTGGACAGCATGGATTTAATATTGTTGATCGTCCTTTAGACTTTAAATATGCGTATTAATGTGATAGTCATTTATTAGACTGATTCTGGCTGGTTGTTGACAGGTACAAAAATTTTGGTTTGCTCCCGGAACAGGAGAAACTCTGCCGAAATTTTTGCGCGAATATGATAGGCTTGCTAGGTAGGCTTAGTCTTGTCTAGCGCACCGGTTATAGCAGAGGCTTAATTGTGTATATGTTGTGCACCATATGCACGATCGGGACTCTGCAATGATCGGATAGGATGTGTCTGTTTCATTTTCTTTCATTATCTTGACTTTGTTGGTACGCGGTCTAGAGCCAAGTAAGAATACTAATACGTTCGTTATGATTATAGATGGCAAAACGTGGGGCCAGAGCTGGGAACAAAGCGCGAAACAGAGACGAGGTACGAGCTGAATCGAAGGAAACTATTCGTGCTCCACTGAACTTAGGTGAAGAATATAGGAGAAGAGGTCGTGATGCACAAGATATACATGATACCTACACCGCCGCTGAGAGTGAGACACCACTACCACCCCCACAGCCGCAAGTTGCCGCTAATGTTGCTGATATGGTAGCTACGCTGTTGCATAAAGCTTTTGAAAGCTTGGTGGAAAAAGTTCAAGCACAACCTGGGGTTAACGCACTGCATGGAGGGGATACTTTCAGTAACATGCTTCCAAAGTTTCTGAAGTTGAAACCTCCCGTGTTCACAGGTGTTAGTGACATCGAAGATCCACAACTTTTCTTGGATGGAATTCAGAAGGCTTTGGATGCACTTGAGTGTACCAGCACGAGATCTGCTGAGCTTGCTGCATATCAATTGGAAAATATTGCTGAGACTTGGTTTAAGTCCTTCAAGAGGGGACGTCCTGTTGGTTCACCTCCTTTGACATGGGACAAATTCTCTGAAGCATTCATGGATCGTTTTCTGCCACAGAGCAAAAAAGATGCTTTTGCAATGCAATTTGAAGCATTAAGGCAGATCGCAGGGATGTCTGTTGATGAGTATGATAGAGAGTTCACTTGGTTATCCCGGTATGCACCAAGCTTGGTAGAAAAGGAGACTATGCGGGTTAAGAGGTTCATACGAGGTTTAAAGAAGTATTTATTCAACCCACTAGCTACACACCTGACTAAGTGCGACATCAATTACTCTCAGGCGGTGGATGTTGCCAGAGAAGTAGAGGCTAGAGGGATTGAAGAGAGAGAAATTCAAGCACAGAATAAGAGGACCAAGACTATAGGATACTATGGAGGAAATACTGGTTCTAACCGAGGTAGTGGATCGCACAACCACCACAGGAATGCAAATACTTGGGCTACATCTATTGTTAACTCAACTGTCAGTACACCTACCCCTGGGCAAAGTTATAAAAATTCAACACCATCGTTCGAGCAAGCCAAACCCCCTGCATCTACTTGCAATTATTGTCACAGGAACCATTCAGGTGAATATTGGGGAAATATGGGAGCCTGTCTTCGTTGTGGTCAGATGGGGCATTTCAGGGACGATTGCCCACGATGGAAAGATGTATACAATCAAGCTTCAGCACCAGCAAATTCTACACCAAAAATTACCACACCTCAGAATACTAGGAACAATTTGGTAACAGCAGGCAGAGGCACTAGGTACAAGGGTTCTAATACTAAAGGTTCAGGAGTGGCTGGTAGAGCTCAATTCCGAACATTTGCTCTTACTAGGCAGGATGCCCAAGCATCGAATGCGGTGGTCACATGTATCTTTATGATGTATTTAATTGATTTTACTACCTTACTTGATCTTAAATTAGTTTATTCATGTGTGTCCCTTTATGTATGTGAAAGCTAACATAGAAATTACAGGTATACTCTCAGTATGTTCATATGACGCTATAGCTTTAATCGATCCTGGATCCACTTATTCCTACGTGTCTCCAAATTTTGCCTTGAGGTTTGGTAAACGACCTGAATTGTTAATGGATCCTTTTGAGGTTGCTACCCCCATTGGAGAATCATTATTAGTGGACCGTGTGTACCGCTCTTGTCAAATCAGTGTAGAAGGGAATGACACGTTAGCAGACTTGATCGAGTTAGACATGGTAGATTTTGATGTGCTTATGGGAATGGATTGGCTAGCTTCATGTCATGCCACTGTGGATTTTCATTCTAAGACAGTCCGGTTTGACATCCCGGGTGAACCAGACTTTGTCTTACAGGGTGAACGGGGTTCGACTCAGGACAACTTGATATCATTTATGGCTGCAAGTCGTATGTTGAACAAAGGTTGCCAGGGATTTTTGGCATTCGTCAAAGATACAAAGGCAGTAGTACCAGAGTTAGAGACGGTTCCAGTAGTTAATGAATTTACAGAGGTATTTCCATAAGACTTACCTGGGTTGCCTTCTATTAGAGAAATTGATTTTGGTATTGATCTAGTACCTGGCACACAGCCCATATCGATACCTCCATATCGTATGACACCAGTCGAGTTGAGAGAACTGAAGGAACAATTTCAAGATCTATTGGATAAGGGTTTCATAAGACCTAGCACTTCACCTTGGGGTGCACCAGTCTTGTTCGTAAAGAAGAAGGATGGGTCCATGAGGCTATGCATTGATTACAGACAACTAAATAAAGTCACAATCCGCAACAAAACCCACTACCGCGTATTGATGATTTGTTCGGTCAACTGTAGGGTGCTAAGAGATTCTCAAAGATTGCCTTAAGATCTGGATACCATTAGTTACGCATTAAAGGGGAAGACATATGCAAGACAGCTTTCAAGACCAGATATGGGCACTATTAATTCTTGATAATGCCTTTCGGATTGACAAATGCACCAGCAGCCTTCATGGATATGATGAATAGGATGTTTAAGCCATATTTGGACAGATTTGTGATTGTTTTCATTGATGACATCCTCGTGTATTCCAAGAATAATGAAGATCATGAACAACACTTGAGGATAGTATTGCAGACACTTAAGGAACATAAGCTATATGCTAAGTTCTCGAAGTGTGAGTTCTGGTTGGACAGAGTAGCTTTCTTGGGTCACATTATATCTGAGGAAGGCATCTTAGTTGATCTGAAGAAGGTGGAAGCGGTACAAAAATAGGCAAGGCCGACTACCGCGTCTGAGACACGAAGTTTCTTGTGTTTTGCAGGGTATTACAGGCGTTTTGTGCAGGATTTCTCGAAGATAGCTGCATCCTTGACTAAATTGACTCAATAGAATATGAAATTTCAATGGTCAGACGCATGTGAGCAGAGCTTTCAGAAACTGAACGAATGCTTGACTACCGCTCCAGTTTTAGTTTTACCATCTGGAGCTGGAGGTTTTGCAGTTTATTGTGATGCCTCGCGAGTTGGACTTGGGTGTGTGCTTATGCAAAATGGACGAGTTATAGCCTACGCTTCGAGACAGTTGAAGAAGCACGAGCAAATCTATCCTACCCATGATCTAGAGATGGTTGCAGTTATCTTCGCACTCAAGATATGGCGTCATTATCTGTATGGTGAGAAATGTGAGATTTATACTGACCACAAAAGCCTTCAATATATCTTCCAGCAGAAGGATTTGAACATATGACAACGAAGATGGGTGGAGCTACTAAAAGACTATGATTGTGAAATCTTGTATCACCCAGGCAAAGCTAATGTTGTGGCAGATGCGTTAAGTTAGAAATCCATGGGCAGTTTGGCGCATATAGCGCCAGTCAGGAGGCTTATTGCGAGGGAAATCCACGAGTTGAAGGGAAGTAGAGTACATTTTGAGATGGGAACTACATGTACATTATTAGCTTGTGTGCAAGCCAAATCATCTTTGATTGAAAATATCAAGGCAAAGCAGTACCAAGATTCTAAATTATTCAAACTCGGAGATGATAGCGGTGCCGGTAAGGGAAAGGAATTCACTATTGATGATGACGGGGTATTACGACTTGGTGAGCGCATCTGTGTACCTGATGTCGATGGGTTAAGGCAAACTGTGCTCGAGGAGGCACATGGCTCCAAGTACTCAGTTCACCCTGGTTCTGCAAAGATGTATCAAGATCTTCGACAGTTATACTGGTGGGAAGGTATGAAGAAAGATGTTTCCGATTATGTCATGCGCTGTCTGACTTGCCAGCAAGTGAAGGCAGAGCACCAGCGACCTGCAGGGTTGATGCAACGACTTGAAATTCCGAAATGGAAGTGGGAACGAATCATTATGGACTTCGTGACTGGATTGCCACGGACACCTAAGGGCTACGACTCTATATGGGTGATTGTGGATCGACTAACGTAGTCAACACACTTCTTGCCAGTCAAGAAAACATACAATGGTGCATGTTATGCACAGTTATATATAGATAAGATAGTAAAGCTTCATGGAGTCCCGGTGTCTATTATTTCTGATAAAGGGTCCCAGTTCACCTCTCATTTTTGGAACGAATTCCACGAGAGTTGGGAACACGAGTGGATATGAGTACTGCGTTCCACCCGCAGACTGATGGGCAGTCGGAGTGGACCATACAGACCTTGGAAGACATGTTGAGGTCTTGTGTCCTTGATTTTAGTGGTAGCTGGGACAAGTACTTAGCATTGGTTGAATTTGCATACAATAACAGTTTTTAAGCAAGTATTCAGATGGCTCCATACGAGGCTTTATATGGAAGACGATGTCGGTCTCCTATTGGCTGGTTCGAGACAGGTGAAGTTAAAATTTTGGGTCCAGAGTTGGTGCAATTAGCACTTGACAAAGTTCAATTGATAAGGCAAAGGTTGCTTGCAGCTCAGAGTAGACAGAAGGCGTACGCGGATAAGAGACATCGTGAGTTAGAGTTTTCGGTAGGAGATCATGTGTTCGTACGGGTTTCTCCGATGAAAGGCATCTTGAGATTCGGGAAAAAGAGAAAATTGTGTCCGAGGTATATTGGACCATATGAGATACTTGACAGAATTGGCAATGTAGCATACCGTCTAGCTCTCCCTCCTGAGTTGTCTTCCGTTCACTCAGTATTCCATGTATCTATGCTGCAGAAGTACATACCCGACTCTTCTCACGTGCTTGAGGCATCAAATGTTCAATTAGATGAGAACTTGACTTATAAAGAGCAACCTGTGGCCGTAGTTGATAGGCAAGTGAGGAAGTTGCGGTCAGAAGAGATTGCAACAGTGAAGGTCGCATGGAAGAATCACACTGTGAATGAGGCAACATGGGAAGATGAGGAGGAGATGCGAGACAAGTATCCTCGTCTATTCGAAACTGCAGGTATGTATATATTTTAAATTTGGGGACCGAATTTCCTTAAGGGGAAGAATGTAATAATAATAATAATAATAATAATAATAATAATAATAATAATAATAATAATAATAATAATAATATTGTATTTATCTTGTATATATTAGTAAGACATTGGGGTAGTTGAGGCCAAGCAAAAGTTCAATAGCCCATTTATAATTTTAAAGAGTTGTTAGGCTAAGTTGCAAATAAAATAAAAAAACTAACTACATTAAACAAAATAAAAGGAATAAAGGAAATAAAAGAAAATTGAAACAAAAAAAAAAAAAAAAAACCTAGGCAACTAGTTACTTACGGCAGTCAGCCATCAAAACGTGAGGAGATTGGGAGCTTTCAAGTGGAAGTTGTGGAAAGGCATTCAAAAACAATCTTGTTCTGCCAAATTTGTGCAAGGTAAATATAATGAAAACCTTTTCCCCATTCCTTTATCCCTTAAAATAGATAGTCCTCACTAAGATTAAGTAGAACTCTTTTCTAATGGGAACAAATACTAGTACACTAGTAGAAGAAGAATATAAGGGGAGGAATAAGACTCGAGCTCAATCTTTAACGCCTTTTAATTCTAGAAATAAATAGGTTGTCATGGAACTAGCAAGGTGGGAGCCTGGATAAGCCTGTACTTATGAAAAATAATGAATTAGTTCAGTATTGGAGTTGGGATTGCAACCTACCGAGTTTACCACTAGATAGCCTATTAATGTCCACATATCAGGGATAATTGATAATTGAACATTATATGTCTTCTAGATTTTTGACATTTCCAGGAAGAACGGTTGAAAGCCTGTCAGAGTTGTTCGACAAGAGTACTGTGCGTGAAATATCTCCCGTAGTTGGTTTTCAACTATAGCATATTTAAAACTCTTTTTCTTGCATCAATAATATTTTGATTAAATTGTTTAATTGCATGGGACAAGCACTAGTATAACTGTTATGTTGTTATATCCGAACGTTATTTTGATACTTGAGTTGTTGGTAAAATGGTTATGTTTCGAAACTTTGGTTTATTCAAGATTTTCTATAAATGTTGTGATTTGATATTTGTCTGAGATAAAGTACAAAACTTGTGATATTGTATTATAAGGAAATATTATTTTGGGAATTCACTTAGTCAGATCGCCGTTATCTAACGTCGGGATTGTTAGGCCTGGTGCACCTTATACAATATTTCTCCTCCACTAGTAGGAAAGAACTAATCCACCCTCTAGAAGGGAACCCAGCTGATGGGTAGTCAGACGGCTGTGATAAACTCATGGTGTCTGACCGTAATATTTGATTCTGGCTCAGGAACCTTCCATTATATATAAAGACACGAGTACGATGGTTGAAATTACTATTTTTAATGGATCTATTGTATTATTTATTTATGCATGTTTTCTCATATATGCTTGTCCCGAATAAAAACGCTATGGTTGATATTGTCCTCGCTTAGTCTATGTGACTAACCCTTTTCCTTTCCTCACTCACAGATAAACTAATTGAGGCTGATACTTTGAGTCAAGGCGAGTGACAAAGTTGAGGATTGATCCAGTAAGCCCCTCATCTGCTTCGCGAGGGCCATTATTTATTCTTTAATTTACTTAAGTCATTAGTTCATTTGAATCTAGAGTTTTGCTCCTTAGTCAGTCTTGGGATGTCGTTTTGGTTTAAGTTGGTACCGAGGTACTCTCCGGCTTAATTATTATTGTGGACAGCATGGATTTAATATTGTTGATCGTCCTTTAGACTTAAATATGCGTATTAATGTGATAGTCATTTATTAGACTGGTTCTGGCTGGTTGTTGACAGGTACAAAAATTTTGGTTTGCTCCCGGTACAGAGGAAACTCTGCCAAAATTTCTGCGCGAATATGATAGGCTTACTAGGTAGGCTTAGTCTTGTCTAGCGCCGATCACGGCCCTAAATAGGGTCATGACATATTGGCACTCAGAAAAGAAGCCGTATCAATCAAGAAAATTGGTGAAAGAGCGAAATTTATTCCGGGGCGGATGTGGAGGGGGTGGGGCGGGTTCGGCGGAACCCAGTAGGTTTGGCGCACATAGTGTATTAGTATTAAAAAATCACTAAATATATATAAAAAATCATGTCAAGAACCCAGTAACCAATACGAGAAATCGTAATTCAAAAATTTAGAACCCTAATATTCAAATCTTGGATCGCCTCTAAATTTATTGATATTATATGAAACGTCCAAGGCAGTACACTTACATATATATGACTGTGATCATCATCGTAATAATAATAGTAATAGTAATAATTATCAATACAACATACAAAGTCCTAACACCTATTAATCAGACATGACATAAATTTGTCGGACCTACTAATAGATAGGAAATACGTAATTACCAAGAATGGCAATATATATGTTGGAAAATCTTGAAATTCATAATTCCTTAATTAAGAAACTTGAATGTCTGTGTCAATTGTTTCTCCAACGGTCCATTCAGCTTGAATTACAGCCCTTTCTGACTGCATCCATTTGGTCTCGACAGCAGTACCAATAAGGAATCTAACTTGAAGGTCTCCACTGGGTGGATTTGACAAATCCCAAACTGCACCATATGACCTTCTCATTGATATCCATGAATTCGTTTCCTCCTACATACGTCAACGACAAATTTAATTTCACGAAAAATAACTCAACTATGTTTAAATGTTACAGAAAATAAAAATGTCGGAAAATGCTGAATCAAGATACAGACCTCATAGACTTCAACTGCAAGGATGTCACTAGCTCCACCTTGGTTCATAACAACTACTTTAAGGTAATCAGGATACTTGCTATGTTCATGGATTTTAAGCATGAGGTTGGATCCAAATCTGCAAGAAACTCTTCGGTATTCAACATCAAGTGTGCCTTTCGCAAATAGAACTTCAGCCATGCTTGATTGCTTGGCTAATCTAGCAAATGCACGGTAGCTGAGAATGAAGTCTGTTCCATGGCCTTCTCCATAGTCCGTAGCCATCACTTTTACTCCTTCTTGGCTGCATAATCCCTTATTCCTGCACCTCACCTGAAATATTTAACCATCAAGTAGTTGACGAGTCGTATAGTTTTACGACTTCAGCGTAATATAGTGAGGTACTAATACTTTATATACGCACAATATGTATGAGATCATCACAAAATTTCCTAACGAAAAATCACTTGTTTATAATCATTTTTTTTGCAGGACTGCACAAGAATGTTTACACTAACATATTTTAACTTATTATATCTCCCTCATTTTATACGTTATTATAATCCCAATTATGTTATACGTTATTATAATCCCAACTATTTTGGATGGTTAGTTGTAGTTTTTTTTTTTAGATGACTTAAAATTATCATTGGTAGTATTTATTTTATAGAAACTGCACTTTTATAAGTGTTATTTATCTTCTCGAGTTCAAGACATGTGATTTTAGGACCGGTACCTGATAGCATCCACCACAGCTAGCACCATTCTTAAATAGACGCCTAGAGACTGCACAAACTTCTCCATTGTTGACAGTTCTTCCATATTCTTCATAACCACAAGCTCCACCTGAATCAAATGCATGATTAAATTTAATAGACAACTATGCAATCAACTTCGACATTAATAGTAAAAATCAAAGGCGGAATCATGATTAAGAGTCTGTTGGGTTCAGAAGTGTGATATTATTATGTGTTCATTTTTTTTTTTTTTTTGTACTCATAATACTGGCTAGCTAAAATTTGTATATTGGTTCAGTTGAAGTCACAAAATTCGTCGTAGATCTGCCGCTGATAGAAACTACCACATGCTAATATTCAACCACCCACAAGAACACACACACGCACACATAATTTGTTCTCAATAAAAATGTGTGTGTTTGTCGCGGAAGAAGGGGTGGTGTATGAGACATACTTGGAGTACCCATTCCATCATCTGTGTTATAATATGATGCTTTTGATACATATATTTGGCAGTAGCATAAAGTAGGCAAGAGCAAAACTAGGCACAGAAGAGAAATACAACAATGTTTAAAAGAAAGTTCCATCTTTTTGGTGAATGGATTAGTTTTCGAAGAGAGAAGTGGAGTAATTAATAAATAGAAAAGATCTGTGGGATGGGAAACTCCAAAGATGAAATGCCATATTTATAGTATAGCTAAAGAAGGTAAAGAATGACATTTTTATGCCACCTATATTTTCCCACTATGGCCAGTGGAAACCAAGTGGGGATTAATTAACATCTGTAGCATGTAAATGATTGATTTTGATTCTAATAATTCTACCACTAGTAGAAAAGAAATGGTACTTGTAAAGAAAGTCTATGTATTACCGGACGTTTCTGTTAACAGGTGGAGTAGAACTTCTGGAAAGCCATGTAATTATTAATGTCATTAGAACGATATAGAAAGCCTTGTATCATAACATTGTACTGTAGTTCTTAGTATCTTTTTATTTGTGTAACCATACTATATCTGATATCCATGACCGACTGACTAATCTGTACGTATTCTGGCCACGTAGTCGTCGGGCTTATTAAAGAAAGACGCGCGCGCTACTGATAGAATTCTTCCACTCCTAGGATTCGCATCCGACATCTGAAGTTCTTAATTTGGTGGTAAGTCTTACAAGGTGGTACAACGATACTAATTAGTATTACAGGCAGTACCATGATACAAAAGTCCTTGGAGAGTTATAACTTAATATACTACTTTTGATCCTTTTGTTAATTTGCTACTTGCTGCATTACTAATTTGATTTGGTTTAAACCTCTTTTGATCTAAAAGCATATATACTGTCTAGATCCTGAGAAATGCCAAGTGTGGCGTAATTAAAAGGTTTACCCAACGCACCATAATATTTTAGTATGTTTTACTTTATGAGACCTTACTAGTATTAATTCGAAATTAAGCGCAACAAAAATTTCTTGAATTATATATATATATATATACACGCGCGCGCGCATACATACATGGGTTGAACTATATAGTGTGGCTGGACTTCAATTGAATTTCCTTCGTCATCGAAAAATTATACAAGCAAATAAGGCAAAAATGACATTTTTTTTGGGGTGGGGTAGAAGGAGGGGGGGGGGGGTTTGATGATGAATTTCTTGAATAGAAGATTACGCGCTATAGGTTTTTGGTGGAGTTACTGTTGGTTGATTGCTCTATCTTAAACGATCAGTTCAAGTTTCTTGCTGAAAGCAAGTGGAAGAGATTATGTATTCATATGTCCGAAGTACAATGCTTATATACAATCACTGGACTCTAAGGTAATAAATATCCTAGGCATATCTCGTATGATTCCGTGAACTATACAAGCTAAGGAAGGAGAATCAATTTATACTAAAGTCCTATGTTTATAATACTATCTTTTTCTCGTCTGTAATATCAGGGCCATTGCCCACTAGCTAGATAAAGGAGAAATTGTATTTCTGGTTCATAAGTTATTGATCAATTTTTGGAGAAAATTGTATTTCTTGTTCATAAGTTATTGATAATCTTTTTGTTTCATTATTTGAAGTCCTGAAAATGGATCTTTACTCTTCCATGAGTGAGTAATTCGTCAACCCCCCACCCCCCCCCCCCACACCTCAATTGCTCACTTTTGCCGTAAATTGCACAGGCTATCGCAAGAAAATATGAGATTTCGGCAATACACAAATACCTTACTCAACGTCTGAAGAGGAATCTTTATAGGAACTATTGGGTGCATCCAGTAAAACACTAAGGAGGTGAATAGAATTCTTACCGGATTTCGACCTTTCAAAAACTTGCTTTTTGTTAGGTTGAGTTACTCATAAAGAACTAGATTCTCAATAAGGTTCAATCTAATATTATCACTTAAAATATGCAGAATGTAAATAAGATAACATTTTTACATGGAAAACTAATTGCTCAAGGGAGAAAAATCACGATTCAATTAATGAAATTCACGAAACTCTTCCACTATAAATACGAGCGTTTTAGGTTATATGTAAAAATTGAATACAACAATCAACCTTTAAGTGAAAACTCTTACCTCTTATTGATGAATAAACCATATATTTATACAAGAAAATTAGAAAATCCTACCATAGCCCCTAAGCACTACTAGAAAAAAGCGATTTAAAGACGGAAAGGTAGAGACGGCTAGCCGTCCGTATTTGCATAGAAACGGGTAGCCTTCCATAAGCTTTTGACAATTTTAAAAAATACAAATGCTAGAGACGGCCAGCAGTCCCTATTTTCTTAGAGACGGCTAGCCGTCCCTAAAAAATCTGTCAAATAAAAAATACAAAACCTAGAGACGACCAGTCATCCCTATTTTCTTAGAGACGGCCAGCCGTCCCAAACCCTTCCGTTAAATTCCAGCATATCAGAAATAAAACACATGAGCACCCACACCAAAAACTCATCTTCTTCCTAAAAAACCTATCTCTCCCGATTTTGAAGCAGCCACAAATCCATTTTCTTCCTTCAAACACCTCTAAAATATAAATTAAACAACTCACATTTTTAATTTATCTACTTGGTAAGTTTCTTCTGTTTCTTAGTCATTTTTCTCGGTAAAACATAAATCAAAACGGGTTTAATTTTTTTCACCAGATCTGTGCAGCGCCACCACCGGATCTGCGCATCAACGGGTATTTTTTTTTTTTTTAAATATTAGTTATTTCTCAAGCTTCTTACCTCTATAGTTAGGTTGTGTGGTCCTTAAAAAAAAAAATTAAATCATTTTAAGCTAAAATGGAAGATTATCTAGATGTGTGCTACATTTATTATTTTAATTTTACATTTGGCTAATTGAATTAGTTAAGTCGCCTTAATGTTATGTGATAAAATTGATAAATTAGTAGTATTTATGAATATAAATTTGTTGTGTTAGAATCATTTATAAGTAATTTTATTATCTCTTCCATCAAGATCTATCATGGATATCAATGTTCAAGACTCAATTGATATTGGTCAAGATACGATCGAAGACTCAATTAAAATCGTTCAAGATACGATCGAAGATTCAATTGATATGATACCGCAATCGGACTTGGATGATGATGTTGATTTGTCATAATTGGATTTGGATTTGGATGAAGAAGTTGAAAAAGGAAAGAAATCAAAACAAAAAGTTTCGGACACAATGATACGTATTTTTCTTCTCCACTATGTTGATTTGCCCAAATCAAACTTGGATGAAGATGTTGATTTGCTGGAATTGGACTTGGATGAAGATGTTAATTTGCCGGAATTGGACTTGGATGCAGAAGATGAAAAAAGAAGAAGAAATCAATATAAAAAATTTTGGACATATTTCTTCCATACCACTATTAATGTCCTTTTGTTAAGACTTTATGTTGCATGTGTCTTTAATTGTTAGTTGTGAAACTTTATATTTGGAGTTGGATTTGGCATAAGTATTATGTGCCTTTATGCTTAGGATATAAAGTAAATGTATGGAAAATTTAGTAGACTTATTATTAAAATATTTGTGTATTCTAGTTTAATTATCTGTTGGACTAACTGTGTTATATATGGATGTGCATTGGATGTTGGCAGACATGTATCTGTTTTTTGATATTTTATTGTGCAGGTTTATCACAAGTAGCGACCCAAACTAAAAACGTAAAAATGGGGACAGACACCCCTCCCTAAAAAAAAAAAAAATTCTAGATTTCAAATGTAGGGAGGGCTAGCCGTCCCCAATCAGTGAAAAATGTAAAAATAGGAACGGCCACCCCTCCCTATACAAAAAATTATATTCCAGATTTCACTCTGTAGGGAGGGCTAGCCGTCTGTATCGCGGAAGGCTGCTCGTCCTTATGTGTCTAGCGTCGAGCGATTTACGGACAGACGATGTCGTCGCATAGCCCGTCCGTAAATCCCGTTTAGGGATGGCTAGCCGTCCGTATTGTCCGTCCCTAAAAACACATTTTTCTAGTAGTGAAGTTACTCCTAATGGGCTTGGCCCATCTTGTTGACACCCAATTTTGTTCCTCATTTTTTCTAAAATCGGCTATAATTTAACTTAAAGGTGCAATTTGACAATTTGTGCAAAATGTGTTTAGAAAGCATACATTTATGTGCGTTATCCCCTACTTATATATTACATACTTAAATGTGGCTATATTACGTAATTTTACATCATTTAGGTTATTTGTCACAGTGTGACTGTTTGTGCAATTTTAGTGCAATTATAGCATTTAATAGATAATTGTGACTTTTGTGCAATTCATTGCATTTAATAAATACTTGTGGTTATTTATATTTAATTAATTGAATTTGTATCCTAATTTGCTTTTGTGTGTGCATTTTTCTTTTTATTTGTCTTATTCTATACAATACATATACGTATTTATATCTTTATTTTATTTTATTTATTTATTTCGCACCTATTAATTTAATTATTAGTCCACTTTTTTCTGTCCCCTACCAATTTCATTTTTATAATCCTGACATAGTTATCCAAGTTCATATTCAAACTCTTACTTACATTTTGAACCTAGACAAACAGAAGTCCAAATTCCTTTTTATTAAACCCGTCAAAGTTCGTCCTCCCATATCATCTTCCCAAATCTTTTCCAAATCATATCCCTAAAGTCCTTATCCTAATTCCCTCCCCCAATCTTTCATAATTAAGAGAATCCCCAAAATTATTCCCATCACTCAACAACTATTTTTTTCCAATCCTATATACAACACACGCATAGACACATACCAAACACCAAGTACTACTCCAGCACACCCTAAGACACAGAGACCCCTCACCAACCCATTGCTCTTCTTCTTCTAGCGTATACACAAACACACATATATCACACAGATTGGGCAAAATCCCACTTCTCTGGGAGTCTTTTTCTTCAAAAAATCACACACAGTACCAATAATTCTCCAGCACATCCTCACCTTATACAGATATACTACACGTACATCAGATATACAGACAATACATTACACACACCCCACCTCTCTTCTTTCTAAAAATCAAAGAACAGTACATCACCACCACACCCCTCACTGCCAGAAAACAACCACACTATGCACACACCACATGAACAACACGAACAATTCCCCTATCTCCCAAAAAATACATTGAGCACATCCAGTCACTTCCTATCTCGATCACACCCACAGAGACGCCCATATATCTACCACATTCACCATCGAAACCAGGAACAAAGGAAAAACCATCATCATCACTGGTGGTAATCGCCATACGGTACCATCACATTCACGCACAGATCTATCAACACCATTGACCCACTTGCCCAAACTCCTTCACCATTTCCCCTATTTTTCTCCATTACCCACAACCCCCACACACCTATGCACGATACAATATATAAACACACAAATCTGAAAGCAGAGATGTTAGGAAATCGAGAGCACCGAGGGGTGTCGTAGTCATAGGCATAAGACAAAGATTGGAGAAGACGATCGAGGGTAGCAGCGGCGCCGCCTAAGCAAGCTGGTGGTCGCTCCTCTTTGTCTCCTCGCCATTGCTGTTTCGCCTGTCACAACCCCATCAGGTTTTCTCGCTTGATTCACTGACGTTGTTCAGTGATTGGCTTTATGTTTGACTCGTTACAATTTTCTTACATTAATTGTTCTCGTTGCTTTGGATTTGTATAGTACTAACGTGGTTTTATTACTTTGAGAAATGTGTAGCACCTTTTGGCACGATTTTGTTGCTAATATTGATTTGGATAACCTTGGATTATTTGGATTGACCGCTGATAGGATTATTTAGAGGATAGCAGCCCCTTTGACATTAATTTGCCGTTGATCTGATTTAATCACTCAATTAACTTACTCACAGGAATTATGGACTGATTTGAACATGATACTAGGCTTAGGCCAATGAAATTTGGAGGCCAAATCAGTCTCGTTACGTACTACCCCCGTGTCCCTAAAACAAAAGGATTGATGACATATATGAGCTTCAATTTCAAAACGAACCGGTGATGGAGTGGTGGGACCGGTACTTGGCATGGCAACCGGAGGGCCCCCGTACTTGCAGCCGTACCGACGTCCCTAACCTCTACCCGATTCATACGTACCTGAGCCTACATTTTTATAAAATCCTTTTCCCCCTTTATTTTATTTTATTATTGTTATTGATATTTTATACTATTATTATTTTTATTAGTACTAACTTATTTTCTCTATAATTTTTGCGAAGTAAAAAATGGATAAAAGACGGCCTATTTTTGAAGGAGAACAACTAGAAGAAAATTCTTTATTTATTATTATTACTTGTATTTAATATTCTTTATTATTATTATTATTATTATTATTATTATTATTTACTTTATTATTATTATTTTACTTTATTAAATTGTCTTACTAATTTATTTTTATTTTTGCAAGGTACCTTTGGAATAAGTCATTTCGTGAATTTAAAATCTTTTTCATTTAACCTTAATTAATTATATGCATATTATCGCATACATTTAATTACTTGTCTATTTTAGTTTGCTATTTGATTTGCTTATTTACTTAGAATCCCAATTGTTTAGTCCGACCGGTAAACCACATTTGGTGGAGCCTAAGAGGTGCCTAACCCCTTCCTCTCGGGTTAACTTGAATCCTTACCTAGATTTCTGGTTCGTAGACTTAGTTTTGGAGTTAATTGTAAAATTAGCTAGAAACAAAATAGGTGCCCTAATATGCCTAGTTAAAAAATATGCTAGGTGGCGACTCCAACTCTTTACCCGTCAGTTATCCAATAAGTCGAGCCCTATTTCGAACTTTAACCGGTTCGGTAAAAACAGGATGCGACAGAATGGCGACTCCGCTGGAGATTTTTAAGGTTCTAACCATAGCGGACTTCTAATTGGGATTCTTTGCATTTATTTTATTTTTATTTCTCGAAACTAAAATTTCTTCTTTTTTCCTTTTGCAGGTTTTAAGCTTAACTTTCTATTTCATTGGCATTTTCTTTAATTTATTGGTATTTACTTTTATCTATCATTTTTCATCATATCCGCCACTTTGGCAAAGTTTATTCGTGCGCTATATTTGAAAGATGGTTGCATTGGTTTAACGACCGTTCTTACTCCTATAAAACACACCTTTTAAAAAGTTTTGGGATAGGTCGAGTCCGTGGTACAACTGACGGTTCCAAACTTTTTCACTTCCAAATCGTCCATTTGGTAGAACCTTGTCTAAAACTCACTCTTAGAAAACTCCATTAGGAGCATTCATCGCATTCTATATTCTAAATTCTTTTTCACATCACCGTTTTAAATTATCTTGCCAGATTATCTCATTTTCGGAACTAACTTGTTTCTTTTACTTTCCCTTTTTCCTTGTTTTTATTAAACTTATTTTATTTTAAGCTGATTTTATTTCAACTTATGCATATTTTAAACTTGTGCATTTTTTGCTCATGCGAAACTTCAAAATCGTGCGTTGAAAACACGGAGGTTATAACCACCTCTTCCCTCATATAAAAAAAATTCCTTTAGGGGTAACGACTTGGAATCTATTTGGTCCGAGACGTTTCCGCTCTCGAGCCGTCCGCTTGGGAGGATAATAAAACCCGGTCTAGCTAACTCCGTTCCTTAGTAGCGGCACTAGGAATCATGCATCATGACATATCATTAGTCGACTTATTCTCAAGTCCAATAGGCCAACTTGTTCAAACAATCCGAACGGGTTTTTTAACCTCCAAAGAGCATTGAAATGATTTATTTGCATAGATTTAGGGGATCGAACGTGAAAATGTGGACTGTTTACTGGCATTTTCTGCATTCAATGCCATTCAAAGGCACAAAGGTTACCTAATAGGTGTCGAAAGCCCAAACTGAACCAGAAATAATTGTTCTATTCATAAACAGTCAGAATTATTGTGTATTCAACGCCATTCATAGGCACGATGATAACCTAAGAGGCATTAAAAGCCCAATTTGAGGCAGAAATGTCCGTTTGATAAATGGGATGACACTGTCACGACCCAATTTCCAAGGGCTCGTGATGGCACCTAAACAACATTTGCCTAGGCGAACCAATGAAACAAGATGCGGAAAAGAACAATAATGTGAAAAGATCATAAATGGATGTATAAATATAAAAGTGTGAAGTCCAAAAGAATATATCCACAAAAGAATTGGAGCATTCTAAGAGTGACTCAATAAAGTATGAATATACATCAAAGAAATCTGAGTCCTATCTCTAAGTGACTCCGGCGGTATGCCACCACGGTCTGTGTGGTCGGCTCACCTCAATCAAAAGTCTCAGAAGCCTCGGGAACCGCTAACGTCCGGGCTGCTGACTGGATGAAGGACCTGCGCACGTAGCGGAGTAAGTTATGAGCCGAAGCCCAGTAAGATCACCGACAGGCCCGCTAAGGTACCCTTGCGGGACAAGTCGCTACATGCATCATAAGCAACAACATACTATAGTAATCATACAATAAAGTAGTGAAATCACAAATAGATGTAACACATTCCATACACACAAGTAGTAACCAGAAGTCTCAAGGATTATGCCCATCCAACGTAAGGCATAGGTCAACTCAGCAGCGGTTTGGAGGTCCAATCTCTGCTCCCGTGCCGACTAACCTAGACCTACGATGGACTAGCAACACTACTACTAAGTATCAACCATATACCGTGACCCGAAGTCACTATCACAATCATGAATAAGTAGACCAAAGACCCGTAGTCGTTGGCTCATCTCAAATCTGTCTACGATCGCACCACACCCTCTGTCAAGTGCGTCGTATCTCAATAAATCAAGTGACCACACCACACCCCCTGTCAAGTGTGTCACATCTCAAAGATCAAGTGTCCACACCACACCCCCTGTCAAGTGTGACACATCTCATAGTATAGGCGACACCACACCCCCTGTCAAGTGTCCCTCTAACAGTATTAACATCCACGACATTAATAACAATAACAGAAATAATAACAGAAATATTAATAACGATAATATTTCACAGTCACCGTAATCCAGGTTGGTTATGCTAGCTGAACGTAAGGCGAAGGTTAACCCGACCACAGTTTGGGGGTACAATCCCTACTCCCATGTCGTCCAACCCAAGGTTACGTATAGACAGCACTACCCAACCCGGCACGTGAACAAATCAAGTACCAATATCATACAAAAGCCGGCAAAATCCTCGTCAAGACATTTATCATGACATGCCGGCAACATCCTCGGCCATGTCCCAAGTTCTTGCTATCTAAGCATGGCGTAGCAAGCGTTACTACGATATAAATTTAAGCTACCTCGACGTAGCGTTTAGACCGGCACATACCTCGGTCGAGTCACAATCTCGCTATTTATAACAAACAATAATAGCAAGTAATTCACATCATTAATCCTAACCATTGTTAGGTATATATATGCGTACATGAAGCATACTAGCATGAAGGAAGAGTCCACAAGCACAATAGAGGTCAAGTCTCACTTACCTCGAAATTCGGGCTCAAATGCCGGGAAGAATCTCCTTCCCGCTCGCCTTGTCCGCGAAGGACTCTCCACTAGGTCTATTAAGACAAGATATAGCACATATGAGTGCTCAATTATAGCTATTTAAGCCTATAGGCATCCTAGGGTAAAAATTACCAAAATGCCCCCGGGTAGGGCCGAGCCCTAAATTTACAAAATGTACTTTTCCGGACTCCCCACGCTCCCGTGAGTCCAAAAGTACACTTAGATTCCACATGCGAGCCTTGCTCGATGTCTTTCCCCAATTCTTAAGAATCTAGGGTTCTAACCCATTTCCAAGAATCAACCCTTTGATTCTTGTGTTAATCAACATAAAGATGGATTGAAAGGGCTTACCTTAAGTGTAAGTATGATTGGGTCTTCCAGAAATACCCTAAAATCGCCTCAAGAGCTCACCAAATGATTTTTATAAGTAATGAACCGAAATGGCCCGAAATGGCCTATTTATAGCAGTTTTTTTTTGCCTCTGTGACAGCTTCTTTTGAAAAAATCATAACTTTTGATAGGAATGTCCAAATGACCTGAAACTGGTGCCATTAGAACCACAACTCAAAGGGCTACAACTTTAACGTTTTGAGTTTTTCCTAATTCCTTACGGATTGGCCAGAAAATGAGCTTTTATCCGGCTGTTTGCGCCAAAACAGAACAGAAAAGTCGCACCAGATTTTCTACTGTTTTAGGGGCAAAACGGGACCCTACGAAGCTCGGAATGATCCCAAATTTTGCACACAAGTCATAAAATACTTGGGTGACATGCTCGTCAAGACGGAACTCAATTCAGACCTCCAGAACTCAAAAGTGGGTCCCACGGCAAAGGTTCAATTTTCGACTTTCGCCAAAATAGCGAAATTTAACCAAACGACCTTGGAATCCAATTCCGAAAGTTGCTACAAGTCACAAATGATTATACGAACCTAACGGAATTTTCAGATCTCTCATCGGAGCTCATTTGTTCAAATCGAGCTCGGAAACCTCTTTTAACTCTTTTAAACTTCCGAAACGGGGACTTTATCAAAAGTCCTATCAAACGAGGTCCGTTTTCAATTTTGAAGGTTGCTACATATCATAAATGACGAGACGGACCTAACGGTGCGCTCGTATTTTCCATCGGGGTTCGTTTACTCAAAACGACCTATCGAAACCCCAAATTCCTTTCCGGAATTTCATAAACGGATCCTTTTCTCGAAAACCTATCAAACGGACTCCGTTTCGACTCAGATTTCACAGACGGGTCATAAATGACCTAACGGAGCTCTTGGGACTGTCGACACGCAAATCGAGGTCCTGGATCCCGTAACGACTATTTGACACGCAAGACGGAACTCAATTCAGACCTCCAGAACTCAAAAAGTGGGTCCCACGGCAAAGGTTCAATTTTCGACTTTCGCCAAAATAGCGAAATTTAACCAAACGACCTTGGAATCCAATTCCGAAAGTTGCTACAAGTCACAAATGACTATACGAACCTAACGGAATTTTCGGATCTCTCATCAGAGCTCATTTGTTCAAATCGAGCTCGGAAACCTCTTTTAACTCTTTTAAACTTCCGAAACGGGGACTTTATCAAAAGTCCTATCAAACGAGGTCCGTTTTCAATTTTGAAGGTTGCTGCATATCATAAATGACGAGACGGACCTAACGGTGCGCTCGTATTTTCCATCGGGGTTCGTTTACTCAAAACGACCTATCGAAACCCCAAATTCCTTTCCGGAATTTCATAAACGGATCCTTTTCTCGAAAACCTATCAAACGGACTCCGTTTCGACTCAGATTTCACAGACGGGTCATAAATGACCTAACGGAGCTCTTGGGACTGTCGACACGCAAATCGAGGTCCTGGATCCCGTAACGACTATTTGAGGGTCGTTACATTCTCCCACACTTTGATCTCGGCCGTCCTCGGACGAGCCTAAGTCTAAGGTAGGATCCACACACTAGCCACGGAGCTGGCACGGATTTCGAGGACCCCTCGGTACCACGCGAAATCAATAAAACTTAAAAAATGCAAATTCAGGCTTAGAAAATACAAGGATTTCATACCTGAATCATCGAACAAGCGCGGATGCCTCTCACGCATCTCGGACTTAAGCTCCCAAGTGGCCTCGGCAATGGAGTGATGCCCCCACTGAACTCTCACAAGCGGGATCACCTTCGATCTCATCTTACGGACCTCTCTAGCCACAATAACAATAGGCTGCTCCGAATAAGCTAAGTCGCCATCTACCTCCACGGAAGCCATATCGATCACATGAGACAGATCGTGAACATACTTCCGGAGCATGGACACATGGAACACCGGATGAACAGACAGAGAGGGAGGCAAAGCCAGTCTATAAGCAACGGCGCCAACGCGCTCCAATATCTCAAAAGGCCCAATGAACCTAGGACTGAGCTTGCCTTTCTTCCCAAATCTCATAACACCCTTCATGGGCGACACTCTGAGGAATACCCGGTCCCCAACCATGAACTCAAGATCTATCCGCCTCCGATTTGCATACGATATCTGCCGGCTCTGAGCCGTGCGGAGTCGATCCTGAATAACCCGGACCTTATCTAAGGTCGGCTGCACCAAATCGGGCCCCAACACCTGGACCTCACCAGACTCGAACCAACCGATAGGCGAGCGACATCTCCGACCATACAATGCCTCAAACGGAGCCATCTGGATAGAAGCCTGATAGCTATTATTATACGCAAACTCTGCTAGCGGCAAATGGCTATCCCAATGGCCTCCAAAATCAATAGCACACGCCCTCAACATATCCTCGAGGATCTGAATGGTCCGCTCAGACTGGCCATCAGTCTGCGGGTGAAATGCAGTGCTGAGATCGACCGGAGTACCCAGCTCTCTCTGAAAAGATCTCCAAAACTGAGCTGTGAACTGAGCACCTCGGTCAGAAATGATAGAAACAGGAGCACCATGCAATCTCACAATCTGCTCAATGAAGATACGAGCCAGACGCTCCGAAGTATAAGTAGTCCTCACTGGAATGAAGTGAGCCGACTTCGTCAGTCGATCAACTACTACCCACACCGAATCATGCTTACCCACGGTCAGCGGCAAACCAACTACGAAATCCATAGTGATCTGCTCCCACTTCCACTCGGGAATGGGCATAGACTGGGTCACCCCGGCTGGCCTCCGGTGCTCATACTTCACCTGCTGGCAATTCAAACACCGAGATACATAATCAGCAACATCCCTCTTCATCCCTTTCCACCAATACAGCTCTCGAAGATCATGATACATCTTCGCAGTACCCGGATGAATGGAATATCTCGAACTGTGAGCCTCTGCCAAAATCATCTGCCTCAGCTCCACAATGGCTGGAACACATACTCGGCCGTTAAGCCGCAAAGCACCATCATCACCAATCACGAACGAGGACACTCCCCCACTCAGGACCCTGTCCCGGAGATCTCTCAGATAAGGATCCTCGAACTGCCTTTCCCGAATCTGGGAAGCTAAAGACGACTGAGACCCCACATATGCAAGCACCCGACCTCGAACAGAATCATCAAACCGAACCCCACTAATGGACAAAGCCAGCAACTCACGGGCCAACGGCCTCATATCAGCATCAAGATAGGCGAGGCTACCCATGGACTTCCTACTCAAGGCATCAGCTACAACATTAGCCTTTCCGGGATGATACCGGATAGAAAGATCATAATCCTTCAGCAGCTCTAACCAGCGGCGCTATCTCCCGTTCAAGTCCTTCTGAGTGAACAAGTACTGGAGACTCTTATGATCGGTGAATATCTCACATGGCTCGCCATAAAGATAGTGCCTCCACAACTTCAGTGCAAACACGACAGCTAACAGCTCCAAATCATGGACATGATAATTCTTCTCATGGACCTTCAGCTGTCTCGAGGCATAAGCTATCACCTTACCCTCCTGCATCAGAACGCTACCCAGGCCAACACCCGAAGCATCACAATATACGGTGAATCACCCGGATCCACTAGGTAAGGCCAACACTGGCGCTGAAGTCAACAGAGTCTTAAGCTTCTGAAAGCTAGACTCACAGGCATCGGACCACAGGAAAGGAACATTCTTCTGGGTCAACTTCGTCAGAGGTGCTGAAATAGAAGAAAACCCCTCGACGAACTGCCGATAATAACCTGCCAAGCCTAAGAAACTCCGAATCTCTGTAGGAGAAGTAGGCCTAGGCCAACTCTGAACGGCCTCTATCTTCTTCGGATCAACACACACCCCATCCTTGGTCACCACGTGACCTAGGAAAGATACAGAACTGAGCCAAAATTCACACTTGGAGAATTTGGCATACAACTGCTGATCCCTCAGAGTCCGAAGAACAACTCTCAAATGCTGCTCATGCTCCTCCCTGCTCCTCGAATAAACCAAGATATCATCGATAAACACAATGATGAAGGAGTCAAGGTAGGCCTTGAACACTCGGTTCATCAGATCCATGAAAGCAGCTGGGGCATTCGTAAGCCCGAAAGACATCACCAGAAACTCATAGTGGCCATATCGGGTACGAAAAGCAGTCTTGGAAACGTCCTCGGACCGAATCCTCAACTGATGATACCCCGACCTCAAATCAATCTTCGAGAAGAAGGTAGCACCCTGAAGCTGATCAAACAAATCATCAATACGCGGCAAAGGATACCTATTCTTGATAGTAACCTTATTCAGCTGCCGGTAATCAATACACATCCGCATAGAGCCATCCTTCTTCTTCACAAATAATACCGGGGCACCCCATGGAGACACACTGGGCCTAATGAAGCCCTTATCGAGCAAATCCTGAATCTGCTCCTTTAGCTCCCTCAACTCAACAGGAGCCATACGATACGGGGGAATAGATTTAGGCTGAGTGCCTGGCAATAGATCAATGCAAAACTCTATCTCCCGCATAGGCGGCAAACCCGGCAAATCATCAGGAAACACATCCGGATACTCACAAACAACCGGAACTCTATCAAGGGATAACTCCTCTGCCCGGACATCCCGAACTGAAGCAATATATCCCTCGCACCCACTAGATATCATCCTCTGCGCCTCCAAGAAAGAAATGATCCTACTCTTCGGAGAAGGCCTGGAACCTCTCCATACAACCCGAGACTCACCCTCTGCCCCGATCGTCACAGACTTGGCATGGCAATCCAAAGTCGTATGACAGGAAGCCAGCCAATCCATGCCCATAATGACATCGAAATCAGACATATCGAGCAGCATCAGGTCCACTAAGGACTCTACACCATAGATGGAGATCATACACTGCCGATAACCCCTATCTACACATATAGAAGACCCGACAGTGGTGGCAACCATAAAGGTATCATCTAAGAAGACCAGATCCCTGCCCAAGCAAGGGGAAAATCCCGGCGACACATATGAATAGGTAGACCCCGGATCAATAAGAGCATAAGCATCGCGGCCACAGACAGAAATAATACCTGTGATGACATCATTGGATGCCTCAGCATCCTGACGAGTCATAGCATAGACTTGCGCCGAGCCTCCTGAACCCGGAGCTCTCTAAGACTGCTGTCTAGGAGGAATCTGAGAAACGGGCCTGGCGGCCTGAGGACCAGATGGTACCATAGCTGCGGATCCCTGGCGACCTGATGAAACATAAGTACAACTCCTGACATAGTGCTCTGGAGACCCACACTCAAAACATCCATCACCTCTACCTCCTCTACCGCCTCTACCACCTCTGCCATGACCACCTCCAGACGAACACCTCCCATGATGCCTCTGATGGCACCTCCCGCACTGCGGCGGACCAGACTGCGAAGAGCCACCCCACCTCTGGGATGACTGAGGCCTCGGGGTCTCTGAAGAAAAATCCTGGGCAGGCCAAGCAGCAGCCTGGGGCCTAGACTGAGAACGGCCCTGATGACCCTGACCCCTCTGAGCGGATCCACTATACCCACCAGACTGACGCGATCTCTTGGCCGCCCTCTCCGCGTCAGCCCTGGCGAAGATATCCTCCATCCGCCGCGCCACATCAACTATCTCAAAATATGACTTGTTGCCCATATCAGGGGCAACAGCTACCTGCAAGCGGGGATGAAGACCCTCAACAAACCGGAGGACCTTGTCCCTCTCCTGAGCCACCATAGCCGGCGCAAACTGAGACAACCACAAGAACCTGGTGTCATACTCTGAAACAGACAGGTTTCCCTGCCTCAACCCCTCAAACTCGCGCCTCTGAGCATCGTGCTGACTCTGGGGCACGAACCTGCTCATGAACATAGACACGAACTCAGCCCAAGACAAAGGAGGGAGGTCACTAGACCTCTGCCGCATCATGGAGACCCACCATGTCTCCGCATCTCCCGATAATCTGAAAGAAGCACACTGCACCCCTAAGGTGTCTCTAGTACCAAGAACTGTCAAAATCTTCTCACACTTCTGAATGTACCTCTGGGCAGTACATGTAGCTGAGGTACCGTCGAACTCTGGAGGCTGAAGCTTCATGAATGACTCTATCCTCTTGGCAACCTCCTCAGTGCCCATAGGAGGAGTAGAAATAATAGGACCTGCCTGAGGAGCAGAAGCAGAAGGCTGGGCAATATGATCAGGAGCAGCCTCAGAAGTAGGCGTGCTCATAACAGGTGTGGTCGGCTGAGGAGCCGAAACAGGAGCAGCAACATATACTCCTCTGAAGAGATCACAACGGTGCCTGGCACAACAGCAGGCACAGGGGGAATAGATGCTGACAGAGTCGCTGCGGACACCGCAGGGATAGCTGTGTCCTGCCTAGTCGCTGACGGGCGACCTGCCCGAGTCTTCTTAGCAGCTGGCGGCTGCGTAGGTGCAGATGGCTCTCCCGCAGACGCGGGTGTAGAAGATGCAGCCCTCCTGGCTGAGGATGCTCGCGTCCTCGCCATCTGATACAATACACGAAAAAGGGTCAGCACCTATATAAGCTACTCAGCACGAATAGAGATGAAACGAAGGGAAAATATTTCCTAACATGCCCTTGTAGCCTCTCGCTCATAAGTATGGTCGACAACATACCCATAAGCAAGACTCTACTCAGACACTGCTCCAAGACTCCTAGGACTCGAATTAGAACCTAGGGCTCTGATACCAAACTGTCACGACCCAATTTCCAAGGGCTCGTGATGGCACCTAAACAACATTTGCCTAGGCGAACCAATGAAACAAGATGCGGAAAAGAACAATAATGTGAAAAGATCATAAATGGATATATAAATATAAAAGTGTGAAGTCCAAAAGAATATATCCACAAAAGAATTGGAGCATTCTAAGAGTGACTCAATAAAGTATGAATATACATCAAAGAAATCTGAGTCCTATCTCTAACTGACTCCGGCGGTATGCCACCACGGTCTGTGTGGTCGGCTCACCTCAATCAAAAGTCTCAGAAGCCTCGGGAACCGCTAACGTCCGGGCTGCTGACTGGATGAAGGACCTGCGCACGTAGCGGAGTAAGTTATGAGCCGAAGCCCAGTAAGATCACCGACAGGCCCGCTAAGGTACCCTTGCAGGACAAGTCGCTACATGCATCATAAGCAACAACATACTATAGTAATCATACAATAAAGTAGTGAAATCACAAATAGATGTAACACATTCCATACACACAAGTAGTAACCAGAAGTCTCAAGGATTATGCCCATCCAACGTAAGGCATAGGTCAACTCAGCGGCGGTTTGGAGGTCCAATCTCTACTCCCGTGCCGACTAACCTAGACCTACGATGGACTAGCAACACTACTACTAAGTATCAACCATATACCGTGACCCGAAGTCACTATCACAATCATGAATAAGTAGACCAACGACCCGTAGTCGTTGGCTCATCTCAAATCTGTCTACGATCGCACCACACCCCCTGTCAAGTGCGTCGTATCTCAATAAATCAAGTGACCACACCACACCCCCTGTCAAGTGTGTCACATCTCAAAGATTAAGTGTCCACACCACACCCCCTGTCAAGTGTGACACATCTCATAGTATAGGCGAAACCACACCCCCTGTCAAGTGTCCCTCTAACAGTATTAATATCCACGACATTAATAACAATAACAGAAATAATAACAGAAATATTAATAACGATAATATTTCACAGTCACCGTAACCCAGGTTGGTTATGCTAGCTGAACGTAAGGCGAAGGTTAACCCGACCACAGTTTGGGGGTACAATCCCTACTCCCATGTCGTCCAACCCAAGGTTACGTATAGACAGCACTACCCAACCCGGCACGTGAACAAATCAAGTACCAATATCATACAAAAGCCGGCAAAATCCTCGGCAAGACATTTATCATGACATGCCGGCAACATCCTCGGCCATGTCCCAAGTTCTTGCTATCTAAGCATGGCGTAGCAAGCGTTACTACGATATAAATTTAAGCTACCTCGACGTAGCGTTTAGACCGGCACATACCTCGGTCGAGTCACAATCTCGCTATTTATAACAAACAATAATAGCAAGTAATTCACATCATTAATCCTAACCATTGTTAGGTATATATATATGCGTACATGAAGCATACTAGCATGAAGGAAGAGTCCACAAGCACAATAGAGGTCAAGTCTCACTTACCTCGAAATTCGGGCTCAAATGCCGGGAAGAATCTCCTTCCCGCTCGCCTTGTCCGCGAAGGACTCTCCACTAGGTCTATTAAGACAAGATATAGCACATATGAGTGCTCAATTATAGCTATTTAAGCCTATAGGCATCCTAGGGTAAAAATTACCAAAATGCCCCCGGGTAGGGCCGAGCCCTAAATTTACAAAATGTACTTTTCCGGACTCCCCACGCTCCCGTGAGTCCAAAAGTACACTTAGATTCCACATGCGAGCCTTGCTCGATGTCTTTCCCCAATTCTTAAGAATCTAGGGTTCTAACCCATTTCCAAGAATCAACCCTTTGATTCTTGTGTTAATCAACATAAAGATGGATTGAAAGGGCTTACCTTAAGTGTAAGTATGATTGGGTCTTCCAGAAATACCCTAAAATCGCCTCAAGAGCTCACCAAATGATTTTTATAAGTAATGAACCGAAATGGCCCGAAATGGCCTATTTATAGCAGTTTTTTTTTGCCTCTGTGACAGCTTCTTTTGAAAAAATCATAACTTTTGATAGGAATGTCCAAATGACCTGATACTGGTGCCATTAGAACCACAACTCAAAGGGCTACAACTTTAATGTTTTGAGTTTTTCCTAATTCCTTACGGATTGGCCAGAAAATGAGCTTTTATCCGGCTGTTTGCGCCAAAACAGAACAGAAAAGTCGCACCAGATTTTCTACTGTTTTAGGGGCAAAACGGGACCCTACGAAGCTCGGAATGATCCCAAATTTTGCACACAAGTCATAAAATACTTGGGTGACATGCTCGTCAAGATGGAACTCAATTCGGACCTCCAGAACTCAAAAAGTGGGTCCCACGGCAAAGGTTCAATTTTCGACTTTCGCCAAAATAGCGAAATTTAACCAAACGACCTCAGAATCCAATTCCGAAAGTTGCTACAAGTCACAAATGACTATACAAACCTAACGGAACTTTCGGATCTCTCATCGGAGCTCATTTGCTCAAATCGAGCTCGGAAACCTCTTTTAACTCTTTTAAACTTCCGAAACGGGGACTTTATCAAAAGTCCTATCAAACGAGGTCCGTTTTCAATTTTGAAGGTTGCTACATATCATAAATGACGAGACGGACCTAACGGTGCGCTCAGATTTTCCATCGGGGTTCGTTTACTCAAAACGACCTATCGAAACCCCAAATTCCTTTCCGGAATTTCATAAACTGATCCTTTTCTCGAAAACCTATCAAACGGACTCCGTTTCGACTCAGATTTCACAGACGGGTCATAAATGACCTAACGGAGCTCTTGGGACTGTCGACAAGTAAATCGAGGGTCCCAGATCCCGGATCCCGTAACGACTATTTGAGGGTCGTTATAGACACATAAGACACGTCTATCCTTTAAGCATTATATAAAGACTTAACATCATTGGCATGTCAAAAGTCCATTAGCAACTTTCGTCTAAAGTATCTAAAGGGTTCTCAACCCGCAACGACACATCTCTTCATATTCTCTGTCACATTGTTTTCAAAAGTTTGTGCCACATGTTGATCATTTTGCTCGCAATAAAGCGAATCTTAGGCATTTTTCTTCCCCCTTTTTCTACCGTCCTTCACCTTTTCCAAAAGATCACGACCAATAGAACATTTGACATGGTTGCTGAAATCCCCAGAATGAAATCCCTCAGTTAGAATCTTCTGGGGATGGATCATCATGAAAAATGTTCGCCTGGCTATGATCTAATTTCCAAACAGTATTTAGTCTTTTCCTTCTCTTACACTGTTTCAATATGAGCCAATTCAATAAAGTCCAAATAAATGTAACATTCTCCTTTAGGCTCCGCATTTTGTTAGCAAACGAAATGATGCGTGTGGCACAAAGCGCTTCTCAAAATCATCGTGCGTAAAGCGGTCCTTTCCATTATAGGATGCATTTTCTTATTTGACGTGTGTGCGCATTGCATGAACTTGTATGTTGCTCTAGGTCTCCAAGGGAATCCCTTCCCAAATCCCATCTCCTCCCCCGGCATGCATTGCATCTCCCTACTCTATACCCAAATTCTGATATCTAAAATCTTTCTCATGTCCAAACTATCTCTAACTCACTATCCAACTCAAAACCTACTATCCAAAGGTTGGGATAAGTCGAATACAAAGGTAAAAGATATTTTCTGTCGCACAACACAATCTATTCCTTACACAACATCTTTACCACTTTGCATTAACATCCAACTCCTCATCTCCAGCTTAAACAAGCATCAGTCGTTTGATCAAAATCCTTGACTGCTACATAAAGTAATTAGGCAATCTCTTGTGATACCTGTGCATTCTATCACAACCTCCAAATTCAAGCGCTAATCCATCATCCGCGGTCTAGGCATTCTCTTACGCTTACGTGTTATTTTCGCTTCTAGACTTTGCTAATGTGCCCACACAGTTTTGTGCATTTCACCACTTTGTTACGGTTGCTTCGTACTTGAACACCGAAGTTGGTCAAGAATTTGCATTTAGGAAGCCGAAATGGCAAGGCAAGCTGAAAACACTTTCCTCTGCAACAAAGTCCTTTGGACCACCAGCATATGACACCAAGAGCATTCAGAAAATTCCATTCCCATACAATTTACAGGAGAGTCACAACAAAGAAATCAGATCACTATACGACCGAGCTCACAACCTCACACTGCACCCAACTTACGCAATAAACAACCCCCCCTCTGTCAAGACTTTCAACGACAATCTTAGCGAGCTCAACATACAAGATCTCACACCTTTACTCCTTAGCCTAAACAAAAGATACTGCACCCAGCAGACAAACTACTCCCTAGATACCCATTTCTCAATTTGATCCCAACAAGATCTACATTCGTTATCCAGCACTAAAACACAAAGTTCAGAGTTTGATTGACCCAAAGCAAAACAATGGCACAACAAAAACCAACAAAGTGAAATTGCAACTCCCAAACCACAAAATCACTGTTTGCACAAACCGATCCATCAAAATTGGCTCCATGACTTTCCAAAGCACAAAACATGAAGACACCCTATCACAACCTAAGACAAATAAAATTTTGGGCAATCTCAAAATCCAGCAAAATCCAAACACCAAACTTCAGTCTGAGTATGAAAATATCCACATACTCATAATCATCGATATACCCAATCGTCACACTAAAGGACGAATGCAGATTCTAGCCAATACATTGGTGTTCAGTGCAATGCAACCACCTTGTCTTGGTGATCTGGCATAGGCAATAAACTGGGGCAGAATTTTTGAGGACCCTCTCAAAAATTCCAAAAGGCACAAGCTTGACACTAGGGCAGAAATTTTTGAGATCCCCTCAAAAATTTCAAGAAAGGCATTATAAAAGCAACACGATAGCCTTCTTAGCACATTGCATGATGTAACAATGGCATTTTATTGTCACACTTTACTTTACTTTTGTTTGCAGGATACACAACCCAACGTAACAGGCAAACATCGCCCAATGAGACGCATTCAGTTTTTCTTTGCTATGCTTTACTTTTGTGTTGGCAGGGTATACAGTCCGAAGGGTAGACAGCCTTGACAAAGAAACGACATGGCAAGAGGACAATTATACAAGATATAGCAGCAGAGTGCAACACAACAAATACACAAGTCGACTTCCCCTAAAAACTCACAAATTTTCTTTGATCGTAGGTTTTACACAGGTACCGAGTATACTTAATAACTCTTGCAAAGCAATATTCATCAATTTTGACATCAATTTGAGAGGCATAGAATCCATGTCGGTAGATATATAGGGTCCGCGTCGGTGGACATGACATCAATTTGAGAAGCATAGGATCCATGTCGGTAGATATACAGGGTCCGCGTCGGTGGACATGACATCAATTTGAGAAGCATAGAACCCATGTCGATGGATATATAGGGTCTGCGTCGATGGACACGACATCAATTTGAGAGACATAGAATCCATGTCAATGGATATATAGGGTCCGCGTCGGTGGACACAACATCAATTTGAGAGGCATAGAATCCATGACGGTGGATATATAGGGTCCGCGTTGGTGGACACGACATCAATTTGAGAGGCATAGAATCCATGTCGGTGGATATATAGGATCTGCATCGGTGGACACGACATCAATTTGAGAGGCATAGAATCCATGACGGTGGATATATAGAGTCCGCGTCGGTGGACACGACATCAATTTGAGAGGCATAGAATCCATGACGGTGAATATATAGAGTCCGCATCGGTGGACATGACATCAATTTGAGAAGCATAGAATCCATGTCGGTGGATATATAGGGTCCGCGTCAGTGGACATGACATCAATCTGAGAAGCATAGAATCAATGTCGGTAGGTATATAGGGACCGTGTCTGTGGACATGACATCATTTGAAGAAGCATAGAATCTGCCTCGGTGGATATATAGGGTTCACGGTGGTGAACAGGACAACAATTTTCAACAGAGTAGGGTCTGCGTTCGTGGAGTTCAACAATTTGAAGTATAAGGTCCACGTCGGTGGGCATAGCACTGGAAAGATACTTGGTTCGTGCGTTGATGCCGGGCAACCCGTCACTAGACCCTTCACTCGGAGTCAAGCTAAGAAGGTTCAAGAGGTGCATTTATACTTGGAGAGAAAGGGCCTTGAAGATGGAAGCGATTGGAAGCCGTACCAGATGATCAAGGCCCAAGCACCAAGCCTAGAAGGCCCAGGCGCTCCGCCCAACCCTCCAGGCGGCCCGCCCTGAGGAGGCACAGCTGAGGTGCTCCGCCAACCTTTAGAACGCCCCGCCCAGGTCACCCCACTATTCAATTGGGCAGGCGTTCCACTCGAGACTTGGGCGCTCCGCCCCAAATGCTGAAGCACGAGAATTTCAACTGTGTTTTGTCTATTTTGACCCTACGTGGTCTTCTATCCTAAAGCCTAAGTGTGGGCACTTTAGACCTTTTACTTAGTGCCTAAAAACCTCTATAAATAGCTAGATAGCTTATTTTATCCTTAGCTAATTTGGATGATTAAAGAACCTTGTTAAGAGTTGAACTCTTTGTCGAATGAAATAACTTTTGATGGGACTTGTTCTTCTTCTGGTGGATCTAGATGAATTCCAATCCCCCCGATCATTCTACTTGCGTGCTCATGTTTGCTCGAGGGTAGTTGCCTAGTGTAGGTATTCTTGACAATCTCTCGGGGTGTAATGGAACAAGTTCTTCATTGCTACTTCGGATTTTCGATCGAGTTACGTCTCGCTCTTTATCTTATTTACTTCTTCAGCATTTTCCCTACATCATTTGGTATCAGAGCAAGGCTCGGGTTTTATTTCTACAAACCCCCGACCCTTGGTTCTTTGTGCAGTATTTTCTTTTAGTTTTCTTGTTGTTGAAGTTATTTGAAAGAAGAAAAATATAAAAAAATAGAAAAGTGAAAAATACAAAAATTGTCGTAACTTTTTGGTGTGTTCGATTCTTGTTATAGGTGTTATAGATTATTGATCCTTGTTGAAAACCCGTTGTTTTGATACCAAAAACACGTGGTTTGGATTGGAATCACGAGATTTGAAATTTTGAAAACCCCAAAATTGTTAAACCCTTTTTCTTGATGAATTTGATTGATTCTTGAGTTGTTTGATTGTAGGATTGTGGAATTGATTCGGGGTTTGTTCTTTATTGAAAAACGAACAAATTGAAACAAATTTCGTGTAATTTGGATTTGTATAACATCAAGTTTGAAGAATCGAAATCCACTTTGAACCCTTTTGAAACCCTTGTTGAAACCTCAACTTGAAACGTTAAATCATGATTGTGCCTTGTTTGTTGGTTGTTTGGGTTTGAAAATTATTGGGGTTTGAAGGTTATATCAATATTCAACTTTGGGTACCTTGGATTTGTGCAAAACACGTTGGAATCGACCCAAAATTTGGATTGAAATTGGAGAAAAACGGAGTTGGAAACCCAGGCCTTCTTCAGCCAGGCGCTCCGCCCTACCCCTGGGCGCTCCGCCTGACCACCCCTACTGGCATTTTTCTCAGGCGCTCCGCCCCACTCCATTAGGCGCTCCGCCTACTTCCTGATGGGTGAGTTTCGGGTAGTTTTTTCTAGGTTTTCTTGTTTCTTTATTTGCCTAACCTCTAACTAGTGCCTATCTAAGTAATCTTCCTACTAAATTGTCACTAGTTCATTAAGCTTTTAGGTGATTCGTGCATTTAGTTGGAGAGTAGAACTCCAAGAAGATTCGTAGATCCTTTTAATTCAAGTCCTCACTTCAAAGTGCATAGCGTTCATTGAGTCCCATTAACTCCACTCACCCCGGAGTATGCTTGACTCATGAATAGTTTGGTTGAGTTGAGGGATTGTTAGTCATCTACGTGAAGCTTTAGAACTACAAGTCGAGTGAAATATCCACCACCACTAAACGAGTGAACCGAGTGAAACACAAGTGAGGGAGTGTGTGAGGTGATTTCACTAACGTTTGTTCTTTTTGTAGGTACAATGGCCAACGAAGGTCAAGATTTCATAAAGGATGCCTTGACTAATCTTCTTGCCAAGATGGATATCATGAACCAAAGGATTGAGTGTCTTGAAAAAGGGGCCTCAAGTACCCAAGGTGATCAAGGGACCCCGAGTGTCCAAGTTGAGAAAGGGACCCCGAGTGTCCAAATTGAAACCGGTGAGGGCTCAAGTAGTCCTACCTTTACCCCGGAACAAGTTGTTGAGTTGCTTAATCAACAATGGGTAAAGGAAGATAGTGAGAGAAATGATCAAGTGTTGGGCAATACCCAACGAACGGGCATTCCCCGTATTTTGGACAACCCCCAAAGAAACATTCCACTTCCAAGACCCATTCGAAATGTTCAACCTCTTGAGCAAGCCGATGAAGCTTAAGAAGGGGAGGAAGCTGAGTATGGTGATGAGGCTTATGGGTATGATGATCACTATCAACCAAGGCGAGGTATGAATTGGGGTCGTAATGTGGATAGGGGTAGAGGCCGAGGTCGAGGGCCACCCATGGGGTATGTTGGAGGGAATGCTAGAAGGGAGTATGGTGGTTATGAAGATCACTATGGAGGCCAATCGGAGCCTTACCATGGAGGTCGTGACAACACCAACCTCAATAGTGTGAAACTCAATCTTCCAATCTTTAAAGGGAATTGTTATCTGGAGGCCTACATTTAATGGGTACTACTCTTGGAAAGGATGTTTGACACAAATGAGATGTCCGATGAGAAGAAAGGTACTTATGCTATTTCATCCTTTGAATCCTATGCATCTACTTGGTGGGAATCCGTCAAGAGATCAAGGAGGAGAGCAGGAATCCCCGTGAATATGACTTGGAATGATTAAAGGTCTCATGAGTATCAAGTACATCACTCCTAGGTATCATCAAGAGCAACTTAAAAAGCTTTATGATCTAAAGTAAGGTGTCAAGACGGTTCATGAGTATTATGATGAGTTTGAAAAGATTCGGGTGGCTTTGGATATAGACACAGAAGATGAGGAACAAGCCGTGATCCGTTTCAAGAATGGCTTGAGCTATGATATAGCGTCCCAATTGAGATTGCATGCTTATCTTTCACTTCAAGAAATCATTGATGCCGCACTTGAAGCCGAGCAATGGCTTAAAGAGGAAAAGTCCAACCGTTACAAGAGCAACACTTCTTCTTCTATTCAATGTCACAAGTGCAAGGGGTATGGTCACTTTGCTAAAGAGTGTTGATGTTTGGCATTTTATTCCTATATTTCCTTAATATTTCCTCATGTTTGAGTATTTTATTCGCCCTTTTTCTAGTTAATGAATGTGATTTTGCATTGATATTGTGTCGCATGTGTGTAGGTCGTTATGAAGTGCAATTGGAGCTTTAAAGAGCATGATCGAGCAAGAAATGATTGGATTTTGATTGAGGATTGGATCGAGCACACGAAGGCACGACACGAAGCGAGCTGTGGAGCAAGGAGGAGCGAGAATTGCCTGGCACGCTGGGTGGCGTGCCGCGCCCCTAAGGCGCCTAGCCTTCTGGCGCGTTTCTCAGCGCGGGGTGTGGCTAAGGCGCTTGGATTTCGACGGGTTTTGCTTGTGTGCGCGTGTTCGGGGGCGCGGGCGCCAGCTACAGCGCCCCTGGAGCATTTTTTGGACTTCCTATTTCGTCTAGGTTTAGGTGTAACTTATTACTAGGCCTTTGTAAACCCTATAAATACTCTTTTACTTAGTTTTTGATAGGAGTTCAGACTTTGGAGAAAGTTTTAGAGGAGAGGGGAGGAGCCCTAGATGTCTTCTAAACAAGTTCTTTCTCTCTTTCTCTTATTCTTCTCTTTAATTCTATAGTTTGGTCGTTCTAGGGTTAGAGAAATTACATGAAGGTTGATGTTCGAAAGTTGATTTCTATATATTGATTTACCATTACGGATTGTTTATTCTTTCTTGAGCTTAATTGTTTGGTTATTGAAGCCTGATAATTGAACACTATCTACGGTTTACAAGTTGAACTCGACAGAGGGAACTTGTGAACGCAAATAAGAAAGAATAGGGCTTGATTGTGAACCTGGGCATCGGGGAACCAATTCGTGAGTAGGATAGACATATACTTGCTCGCCTAGCCTAACTAATCACAGAATTCGTTAATGCGTGCACGTGATTCAACCCATAGACATATAGGGATTGGAGTAGCCTGCATAGACCATGAAGAATCGAAAGGTTTTCACGGATACATTTAACCTGTAGTTAGCAATCTAGGAAATCAAGAAGTAGAATCAACTGGAAAACTCAACTGGATTGTTCGTAGCTCTGACCCTGGACCGTGTCTCCAGTATTGATAACGATTATTGACTTGAATTACTTGTTTTTAATTATTTTCTTTAGTTAGTAACTTTCACAACCAACATTGAAAAAGATCCCTGAATAGTTTTTAAGAAATTGTTTGGTAGGATTCAGTCTGAATAGTCCTCGTGGGAACGATACTCTACTTATCACTTTATTACTTGTCGACCACGTATACTTGCGTGTGCGTTGGGAGCAAAAAGTTTTTGGCGCTGTTTTCGGGGACTAATAATTGATGGATTTCTTTGTGAACGATTTATTATTTTCTATTCAGGTTTAATTTTTGTTTAGTTAGCATTGTGTTACTTTTCTTATCATGGCATCTTTGAATAAAAATTGGTCGAATGGTGGTTGCTTTAATGATCTCTGTCTACTTTGTGGAGGAACCCACTTGTGGGAAAATTGTCCAACTCTTTCAACCCTACGAGACTGGTTATGTGAATTTTCTACCAGCTTTGATTGGAATTTTTGAAAATTGTGTGGTGGTCGGTGGAATGATTGTCCTAAGTGTCATGCTCCTTCCCCCAATAATTTTTGTTATGATTCTAATGATGTTTGTGAGTTTGACAGGAGCGATAAAGTACAGGTTGCTAGCGAAAGTTGGCTAATGGAGCAAGCCAAACTCTTAGAAGCTTATGGGGATTTCAGGAGTGAACTTACAAATATTACGAGGCAATTTATGGAAAAAAGGGTTGTGCTCAGGCAAGAGATCGACGAATTTGGCTTGACTATTCACGACTTGGAGGCGAATTTGAGTGATATGGTTGAGGTGTCTAATGCCCAATTTTCAGTTGTCGTGAATAGTAAATTTGAGATAGAGGAGCTTAGAAGCCAATTTGAGGAGCAAAAAGTGGAATTCCTACCATTCGACCCAATATTAGTTGATGATGCCAAGGTTAAAAAAAAACATTAGAGTCAAGTGAGGAAATAGAAAATATTATATTTGAGGACTCTAGTGTTTGTGCAAGTGAGGGTGTCAAAAGTAATGCAATTTTAGAATTGAAGCGCATTGGACCTCATTCCAATTATTTTTCAACATTGTGTTTGGATGGTGACATGAAAATTGAGCCACCCAAGCCTATGAAGAAACCAAAGGAGGAGCAACAAGGTGCCTATATTTTAAAGTTTGTGATGTTGAGGAGACAAAACGACATCCCTCATTTAAAGGCTAAGAAGTGTAAAATGCGACATTGGTTACTTGGTCTTTTTATATTTTTGCCACCACCCAATACCATAGTCGTAAGCTTGAGGCAAAGTTGGGGATTCAATTCATAAGTTCAAGGTGGAGGAAAAAGTGATGAAGTTATCTTCGTCGTGCCGCGACGTTAAATCAAGCGCATCTTGGGAGGCAATCCAATTTACTTGCTTTACTTTTATTTATTTATTATTATTATTATTATTATAGTTGTGTATTACTTTGGGTGATTCTTTGGATTGCAGGTTCATGTAATGTCGAGATTAAGTGTGGGGTGTCCTCACCCCTGCCTACTACTGCTGACCTGTTGGGAGAAGTCTGAGTACCTCATACTATACAGAAGCTTGGAGGATGCTGGCACGAAGGACTAGAGCCTTCAAGGAAGTTTTCTTTACCCCTTGTAGTTTATTTTTTGTCGCACTGAGGACATTGCTTAGTTTTAAGTGTGGGGTGAGGAACTCCCCTTTTTTTTTTTGAGGTTAGGGATGCATGTACCGTTAGGATTTTCTTTTGTCACTTGACTTTATTTTGATTTGTTTCTTGCTTTAATATATGAAAAAATTGAAAAAAGAATTAGAAAACCAATGAAAAAAAATTGAAAAAAGATTTTCCTTATAGTCTTTATTGGTGGTACATGTCATCCACCCTGTGGTTTTTCTTATGGCCTCGGTTCTTTTCCACGGGGAGGCCTTTGAACCGGGTAGTTTTTATTTTTAGGATTAGAATAGTTAGTATAGGTGACCCTAGACGAAAGAAATAGGTAGAATGCTAGGTGCCTTTGATTTGTTTGATACCGATGGATTTGAACTTGTTGCATGTGCTATTTGTGGTGTCCTTTGGTTTTAAATTGAGATGCATGCCTAGAGGAAAAAATGGAATGACCCCCTTGAGATGCTTGAGTCCACTCACTTGACTTTGTTGTGAACCTTTGTGCATTAGTGCTTAATTTTCCACAAGTTGCACTCTAATTGCTTGATTGAGAGTTGCGATGGAGCCTTTTTGTGTGGATCGTGTGTAATGTGTGTTTTGAGGCATATTCTATTGTGTTCCATGTTTGTATATTGGTGTCTAGAACTTGCCCAGTGTGTGTGCAAAGCGAAATCCTAGATTTGCTCTAGTCGGGAAATGATACAAGCCTTCTGTTGATTTGCCTACCCTTTTATATATACACCTTGGACTTGATTGTTGTGATCTTTTTGACCTTTTTGTTGGCACCCACACCGCAAGCCTACCTACTTGTTCTAAATTGCTTTCTTTTGGCCCTTTACTCCTTAAGCACTTTAATTGATAATTGTATATTATTATGGAGTTTGTGGTTGAAGTATTGGGAGGTTTTTGAGTGGAACCAATGAGGGAAATACTTGATAAATTGTGAAGTAGTTGAAGGAAAAAAAATTGAAAAAATTGGAAAAAGAAAGAGAAAAGAAAGGAATATCCATCCTAGCTAGTGTTGTTCTTAAAAGAAAAAATTGCTACGTGTTGAAAAGGTGTGTGTGAAAGTTGTTGATTGGGTGGCTTTGATGAGATTTGTGCATAAATTAATTGTGATGTATTAAAGTACTTAGGGAGGTAGTCACTATTACCCATATGTATCCTACCAGTCCCTTAGCCTACATTACAACCTTTTCAAAGTCCTAGTTAATCCCGATTGGAGTGAGCTTACATTAGTGGAGTCCTACACTACGGGCAAGCCTATGGTACATCATGTGTGACGTGTGAGCTTTTCATGAGAGTGAGTGAATTCTTTCTATTTTATTGTCCCCGTTCTATTCTTGATATTCATTGTTGTGTGTGATATTTGGGGGACACTCTCTTGCTTCATTTTGGTGAGGGCACATGGTTTTCATGAGGTAGGTGAAGTTGTGGCTTCTTGGTTGCGTAGATAGGTGTGACTTTGTGGGAGTATGATTGCAATGAGTCTAGTTTGTGCATTTGAGTTGTCTTGGGGTGGTTGTTCTCATGTTTTGATGTTTGATAAATTGTTGGCATGATTGTTGGACCCATAGTAGTCATGTGTGTACTCGTTCAATGGTCGGTATCAACCATAGTCATAGGCAGACCTATTCTACCTAGGTTGGGAAGTTAGTTGTGACTTGCTCGACGGCGAGCAAAGGTTCAAGTGTGGGGTGGTGATGTTTGGCATTTTATGCCTATATTTTCTTAATATTTCCTCACGTTTGAGTATTTTATTCGCTCTTTTTCTAGTTAATGAATGTGATTTTGCATTGATATTGTGTCGTATGTGTGTAGGTCGTTGTGAAGTGCAATTGGAGCTTTAAAGAGCATGATCGAGCAAGAAAATATTGGATTTTGATTGAGGATTGGATCGAGCACACGAAGGCACGACACGAAGCGAGCTGCGGAGCAAGGAGGAGCGAGAATTGCCTGACGCGCTGGGTGGCGTGCCGCGCCCCTAAGGCGCCCAGCCTTCTGGCGCGTTTCTCAGTGCGGGGCGTGGCTAAGGCGCTTGGATTTCGACGGGTTCTACTTGTGTGCGCGCGTTCGGGTGCGCGAGGCGCCAGCTACAGCGCCCCTGGAGCTTTTTTGGACTTCCTATTTCGTCTAGGCTTAGGTGTAACTTATTACTAGGCCTTTGTAAACCCTATAAATACTCTTTTACTTAGTTTTTTTATAGGAGTTTAGACTTTGGAGAAAGTTTTGGAGGAGAGGGGAGGAGCCCTAGATGTCTTCTAAACAAGTTCTTTCTCTCTTTCTCTTATTCTTCTCTTTAATTCTATAGTTTGGTCGTTCTAGGGTTAGAGAAATTACATGAAGGTTGATGTTCGAAAGTTGATTTATATATATTGATTTACCATTACGGATTGTTTATTCTTTCTTGAGCTTAATTGTTTGGTTATTGAAGCCTGATAATTGAACACTATCTACGGTCTACAAGTTGAACTCGACAGAGGGAACTTGTGAACGCAAATAAGAAAGAATAGGGCTTGATTGTGAACCTGGGCATCGGGGAACCAATTCGTGAGTAGGATAGACATATACTTGCTCGCCTAGCCTAACTAATCACAGAATTCGTTAATGCATGAACGTGATTCAACCCATAGACATATAGGGATTGGAGTAGCCTGCATAGACCGTGAAGAATCGAAAGGTTTTCACGGATACATTTAATCTGTAGTTAGCAATCTAGGAAATCAAGAAGTAGAATCAACTGGAAAACTCAACTAGATTGTTCGTAGCTCTGACCCTGCACCGTGTCTCCATTATTGATAACGATTATTGACTTCAATTACTTGTTTTTAATTATTTCCTTTAGTTAGTAACTTTCACAACCAACATTGAAAAAGATACCTGAATAGTTTTTAAGAAATTGTTTGGGAGGATTTAGTCTGAATAGTCCTCGTGGGAACGATACTCTACTTATCACTTTATTACTTGTCGACCACGTATACTTGCATGTGCGTTGGGAGCAATAAGTGTCCTACGAAAAGGACCATGATTGTTGTTGGTAATGATGCTTATGAGAAAGAGAGTGAGCCGGAGGATGAGGAAGTAGAGGGAGATGAGGTGGATGATGAGGAAGATGATACGGTGGAGGATGATGATCCTCATACTTTTTTAGTTGTGAGAAGGAGTTTAGGTGCCATGTTTGTGGAGGATAGTGAGACCTTGCAAAGGAAAAATCTCTTTCATGCTAGATGCCGAGTCATGGGTGTTGTTTGCTCTATGATCATTGAATCGGAAAGTTGTGCTAATGTTGTGAGTCAATCACTTATTACCCAATTGAAATTGCCTACCTTGAAACACCCCAAACCATATCGATTGCAATGGCTTAGTGAGTGTGGGGAGCTAAAGGTGGTGAAGCAAGCAATGATTAAATTCAAAATGGGTAGCTATGTGGATGAACACATGTTCGATGTGGTATCTATGCAAGCATGCCACCTTCTATTTGGAAGGCCTTGGCAATTTGATAGACATGTGGTTCATGATGGCCGTGTCAATACTTACACGGTCAAACATGAAGGAAGAAAATTTGTACTTAAGCCCTTGACTCCCAAGCAAGTAAGTGAGGATTACAAGAGGATGAGGGAGTTAAGAGAGGCGGCAAAGGCTGAGTCGGTTATGGAGACTAGTCCTTTGGCCGAGAGCTTGGTGGAAATCCCACCATCTTCTACCGGTAGCATATGTGCCATGATGCAACTTGGTGAACTTTTGAGAGGAAATGATGGCAACAAGCTACTCCTTTGCCTTGTGCATAAAGGTATGATTCTTGCATCCGATGTTGATTCTTTAACTAACCCTTTACCATTCTTGCATCCGATGTTGATTCTTTAACTAACCCTTTACCTAGTGCAATTGAGAATGTTTTGAAGGTATTTGAAGACATGTTCCCGGAAGAAATGCCGAGTGGTCTTCCTCCATTGAGGGGGATAGAGCACCAAATTGATTTTATCTCGGGGTCTCAAATTCCAAACAAACCGGCTTATAGGAGCAATCCAGAGGACACAAGGAAATTGCAAAAGCAAGTTGATGAATTGCTCACTAAAGGCTTGGTGAGGGAAAGTTTGAGTCCTTGTGCCGTGCCCGTGATCCTTGTTCTAAAAAGGATGGCACTTGGAGAATGTGCGTTAATTGCCGGGCCGTGAACAAGATAATGGTAAAGTACCGTCATCCCATTCCACGACTTGATGACATGTTAGATGAATTGAGTGGTTCATGTGTCTTTACCAAAATAAACCTTAGGCCCGGTTACCATCAAATCCGGATGAAACCCGGGGACGAATGGAAACCGCATTCAAGACCAAGTTTGGTCTCTATGAATGGTTGGTGATGCCCTTTGGGCTCTCCAACGCACCTAGTACTTTAATGAGACTAATGAACCATGTGTTGAAACCATTTATCAATAAGTTTGTGGTTGTATATTTTGATGATATCTTGATTTATAGTAAGTCAATAGATGATCATGTTGGCCACTTGAGTCAAGTGCTTAAAGTGCTAAGAGCCGAAAAGCTCTATGCCAATTTGAAAAAGTGTGCCTTTTGTGTGGAAAAATTGTATTCCTTGGGTTTGTTGTGAGTGCCCAAGGAGTGGAGGTGGATAAGTCCAAGGTAGAGGCCATTCGTGATTGGCCTACTCCTACTACCGTGACTCAAGTGAGGAGCTTTCATGGTCTTGCTAGTTTTTATAGACGATTTGTGAGAGACTTTAGCTCCATTGCTGCTCCACTCACCGAATTGGTGAAGAAGGACCAACCATTTGTGTGGGGAGAGCCTCAAGAGAAGGTCTTCCAAGAATTAAAAAGTAGGTTGAGTATCGCCCCTCTATTGTAATTGCCCGACTTTGGAAAGGCATTTGAGGTTGAATGTGATGCCTCGGGGGTGGGAATTGGTGGTGTTTTAATGCAAGATGGCAAACCCATAGCCTACTTTAATGAAAAATTGAAAGGGGCCTCCTTGAATTACTCTACGTATGACAAGGAGTTGTATGCCCTAGTGAGAGCTCTTACTCATTGGCAACATTACCTTTGCCCTAGAAAATTTGTGATTAAGAGTGATCATGAATCACTCAAACATCTTAGGGACCAAGAGAAGTTGAACAAGAGGCATGCCAAGTGGGTAGAGTTCATTGAGTCTTTCCCCTATGTTTTTCAATATAAAAAGGGGAAGGACAATGTTGTGGCGGATGCGCTTTCTAGGAAGTTTGCTCTTGCCACTACTCTTACCTCCAAGCTCATGGGGTTCGAGAGCATCAAGTTGATGTATGCTCATGACCCTAAGCTAAAGAGCATCCATGAAGCTCTAGAGAAGGGGGAAAGAGTTGAGAAATACCAATGGGTTAATGGCTATATCTTTAAAAATGGTAAAGTTTACATACCCGAGTCCTCATGGAGAGAATTGCTTGTGCAAGAAGCACATTGTGGAGGACTCATGGGTCACTTTGGTAGGGATAAAACCTTGGCCATTCTCATGGAGCAATTCCATTGGCCGAAAATGGGGTCACAAGTTGAGAGACTTTGCAATTCTTGTCTTGAGTGCAAGTTCGCTAAGTCCAAATCGAACCCCCATGGTTTGTATACCCCCTCTCCCCGTACCTACTAGCCCGTGGATAGATATATCAATGGACTTTGTCATGGGATTACCACGGACTAGGGGGGCCATGATAGCATTTATGTTGTTGTGGATAGGTTCTCTAAAATAGCTCACTTCATTCCATGTAAAAAATGTGATGATGCACAACATGTTGCTTCTTTGTTCATTGATAATGTTTTAAAGTTGCATGGTGTGCCTCAAACTATAATGAATGATAGGGACACCAAGTTCCTAAGCCATTTTTGGAGGAGTTTATGGGGTGCCCTTGGCACCAAGCTTTTGTTTTCTACGTCCCACCACCCCCAAACCGATGGTCAAACCGAGGTGATGAACCGAACCTTGGGTGCTCTTCTTAGAGCCATGACCCGAGGTAATGGTGGGACTTGAATTGACAAGTTACTTCTTATGGAGTTTGCCTACAATCGCACCGTGCATAGAATGATTGGCATGACTCTATTCGAGTGTATGTATGGTTTTAGCCCCTTGATTCCCCTTGATATAACCCCTTTGCCAAGGGAAATGGTTGTTAATTTTGAAGGTAAAACTAGAGCCAAGGCCTTGGTGGAGCTACATGCTAAGGCGAAGAAGAATTTGGAGGAAGCTTATGAGAAGGTTGCCGCCAAGAAAAACAAGGGACGCAAGAAGGTGTAACTCAAGAAGGGTGACTATGTGTGGGTACACTTCCGGAAAGAAAGGTTTCCAAACCTTAGGAAAGGAAAGTTGGCACCCTGTGAAGATGGACACTTCATAGTGCTTTAAAAGATAAACAACAATGCCTATGTGGTCGACTTGCCAAGTGAGTATAATGTATCTAATACTTTTAATGTGGCTGACTTGACTCCTCTTGTTGTAGGAGATGATGGACCCAAGGGTGATGATGCTTGGATTTCGAGGACGAAACCTTCCCAAGAAGGGGAGGATGATGTCGGGCAACCCGTCACTAGACCCTTCAGTCGGAGTCAAGCTAAGAAGGTTCAAGAGGTGCATTTATACTTGGAGAGAAAGGGCCTTGAAGGTGGAAGCGATTGGAAGCCGTACCGGATGATCAAGGCCCAAGCACCAAGCCTAGAAGGCTCAGGCGCTCCGCCCAGCCCTCCAGGCGCCCTGCCCTGAGGAGGCACAGCTGAGGCGCTCCGCCCACCTTTGGGGCACCCCGCCCAGGCCATCCCACTGGTCAATTAGGCAGACGCTCCGCCCGAGACTTGGGCGCTCCGCCCCAAATGCTGAAGCACGAGAATTTCAAGTGTGTTTTGTCTATTTTGACCCTACGTGGTCTTCTATGCTAAAGCCTAAGTGTGGGCACTTTAGACCTTTTACTTAGTGCCTAAAAACCTCTATAAATAGCTAGATAGATTATTTCATTCCTTAGCTAATTTGGATAAAGAACCTTGGTAAGAGTTGAACTCTTTGTTGAATGAAACAACCTTTGATGGGACTTGTTCTTCTTCTAGTGGATCTAGATGAATTCCAATCCCCCTCGATCATTCTACTTGCGTGCTCACGTTAGCTCGAGGATAGTTTCCTAGTGTAGGTATTCTTGACAATCTCTTGGGGTGTAACGGAACAAGTTCTTCGTTGCTATTTGGGATTTTCGATCGAGTTACGTCTCGCTCTTTATCTTATTTACTTTTTCCGCATTTTCCCTACATCATGCGTGGATGAGACATCAATAAAACAAGCATAAGACAAAACAATTGCTCGGCTCAACAGGGAAGTTTACTTTATCTTTTTCTCTATCTGCATTTATCTTGATTTTGTTACAAGGTACTCCCGGATCTCTCGACAAATCTCTGCGCCATACTCTCACACTTGATCCCAAAATCACTACCAATTGTGCAGCCACAAAACCTCAAACACATACAGAACATCATCCCAAAACCCACATCAAAAATGCTCGCACTAGTGGTCTACCTAATACTTCCTTGTCGATTGGGTGTCAGTTTCGTATTCCTTCCTATTCGTACCCATCTGCGTCAATCATGCGTATGTTCGTGCTTAATCGTACCCGTCTGCTTGAATCGTGCGCATTCATAAAACTCACTCCCCAAATGTTTTCAAGCTCAGTCAAGGCAATATTGAAGGCGAGACTACTCATTTATTGAAATGAGGTGGAAACTATGTACATATAAACTCCTCTTAATGGGTGTGTAGCGCGCCATATTTTTATAACTAGGATAATTATAAGCCTCTTTTCCCACGCTCGATCTATTGATATTATCTCATCTTCGATAGTACCTTTGCTTTATTCTTCATCTATTTCCCCAAAAGGCAGAGCATACACGAATGTAAACTTTGCATACTCTGACAAGTTTACTCCTGACATCCAAAATCATGCGCCATAAACATCTCACACAGGCAACATGCCATTCTAGAACTACAACGGCCTAATTCTCGTGAAACCCGAGATATGTAGACAACTCAGAGACCGGGGTTCGGCCAAAAACACCTGACAACTGCTATTTTCCCTTTTCCAATTATTTTGCATACCAGTCGTGACAAAATGGGCTACTCCGTCAACTATTTTTTCCCGAAGACTCTTTCATCATCCCCTGACAAAGAGGGGCAACTGTTGACACCCAATTTTGTCCCTCTTTTTTTCTAAATTGGCTATAATTTAACTTAAAGGTGTAATTTTGAATATTTGTGCAAAATGTGCACTAGAAAGCATACATTTATGTGCGTCATCCCCTGCTTATATATTACATACTTAAATGTGGCTATATTACGTAATTTTGCATCATTAAGTTATTTGTCAAAATGTGACTGTTTGTGCAATTTTAGTGCAGTTATAGCATTTAATAGATAATTGTGAATTTTGTGCAATTTAATGCATTTAATAAATATTTATATTTAATTAATTTAATATGTATCCTAATTTGCTTTTGTGTGTGCATTTTTCTTTTTATTTGTCTTATTCTATACAGTACATATACGTATTTATATCTTTACTTATTTTTATTTATTTATTTCACACCTATTAGTTTAATTATTAGTCCAATTTTGTCTGTCCCCTACCAATTTCATTTTTATAATCCTAACATAGTTGTCTAAGTTCATATTCAAACTCTTACTTATATTTTGAACCTAGACAAACGGAAGTCCAAATTCCTTTATTAAACCCGTCCAAGTTCGTCCCCCGATATCTTCTTCCCAAATCTTTTCCAAATCATATCCGTAAAGTCCCTATCCTAATTCCCTCCCCCAATTTCTCATAATAAAGAGAATCCCCAAAATTATTCCCATCACTCAACAGCTATTTTTTTCCAATCCTATATACAACACACGCATAGACACATATTAGATACCAAGTACTACTCCAGCATACCCCCAAGACACAGAGATCCCACACCAACCCATTGCTCTTCTTCTTCTAGCGTATACACAGACACACATATATCACACAGATCGGGCAAAATCCCACTTCCCTGGGTGTCTTCTTCTTCAAAAAAGCACACACAGTACCAATTCCTCTCCAGCACATCTGCACCTTATACAGATACACTACACGTATGTCAGATATACAGACAATACATTACACACACCCCACCTCTCTTCTTCCAAAAAATCAAAGAACAGTACATCACCACCACACCCCTCACTACCGGAAAACAACCACACTATGCACACCCCACACGAACAACACGAACAATTCCCCTATCTCCCAAAAAAACAGTCAGCACATCCACTCACTTCCTCTCTCAATTACACCCACAGAGATGCCTATAGATCTACCACATTCACCATCAAAACCAGCAACAGAGAAAACACAATCATCGTTGCTGGTGGTAATCGCTATACGGTACCATCACATTCACGCACATATCTATCAACACCATTGACCCACCTGCCCAAACTCCTTCACCATTTTCCCTATTTTTCTCCATTACCCACAACCCTCACACACCTATGCACGATACAATATATACACACACAAATCTGAAAGCAGAGAGGTTGGGAAATCAAGAGCACCGAGGGGTGTCATGGTCATAGGCATAAGGCAAAGATCAGAGAAGACGATTGAGGGTAGCAGCGGCGCCGCCTAAGCAGGCCGGTGGTCGCTCCTCTTTGTCTCCTCGCCACTGCGTTTCGCCTGTCACAACCCCATCGGGTTTTCTCGCTTGATTCACTAATGTTGTTCAGTGATTGGCTTTATGTTTGACTCGTTACAATTTTCTTATATTAATTGTTCTCGTTGCTTTGAATTTGTACAGTACTAACGTGGTTTTCTTCCTTTGAGAAACGTGCAACACCTTTTGGCACTATTTTGTTGCTAATATTGATTTGGATAACCTTGGATTATTTGGATTGACCGCTGATAGGATTATTTTAGAGGATGGCAACCCATTTGACATTAATTTGTCGTTGATCTGATTTAATCACTCAATTAACTTACTCACAGTGGATTATGCACTGATTTAAACATGATACTACACGTAGGCCAATGACATTTGGAGGCCAAATCAGTCCCGTTACGTATTACTCCGTGTCTCTAAAATAAAAGGCGATGATGACATGTATGATCTTCAATTGCAAAACGAACCGGCGATGGAGTGGTGGGACCGGTACTTGGCATGGCAACCGGAGGGCCCCCGTGCTTGCAGCCGTACCAACGTCCCTAACCTCTACCCGATTCATACATATCTAAGCCAACATTTTTATAAAATCCTTTTCCCCCTTTATTTTATTTTATTATTATTATTGATATTTTATACTATTATTATTTTTATTAATACTAATTTATTTTCTCTATATTTTCTCGAGGTAAAAAATGGATGAAAGAAGACCTATTTTTGAAGGAAAACAACTAGAAGAAAATCATTTATTTATTATTATTACTAGTATTTATTGTTCTTTATTATTATTATCATTATTATTATTATTATTATTATTATTATTATTATTATTATTATTATTATTATTATTATTATTATTATTATTATTATTTTACTTTATTAAATTGTCTTACTAACTTAATTTTATTTTTGCAAGGTACCTTTGGGAGAAGTCATTTCGTGGATTTAAAACCTTTTTCATTTAACCTTAATTAATTATATGCATATTATCGTATCCATTTAATTACTTGTCTATTTTAGTTAGCTATTTTATTTGCTTATTTACTTAGGATCCCAATTGTTTAGTCCGGCCGGTAAACCACATTTGGTGGACCCTGAGAGGTGCCTAACCCCTTCCTCTCGGGTTAACTTGAACCCTTACCTAGATTTCTGGTTTGTGGACTAAGTTTCGGAGTTAATTGTAAAATTAGCTTGAAAAAAATAGGTGCCCTAATACGCCTAGTTAAAAAATATGTTAGGTGGCGACTCCAACTCTTTACCAGTGAGTTATCCAATAAGTCGAGCCCTATTTCGAACTTTAACCGGTTCGATAAAAATAGGATGCGACACATCCAATATACAATTTACCTTAACTATATACACATTACACAAATAACCTATACTACCTATACAATTGCACTAATGACCTATAATATATTCCAATACCCCTCCCCCTCCTCAAGTTGGAGCATGAGGATTTCTTATGTCCAACTTGTTAATGAAATACTCAGAACTGTGCCCGTCCCAATGCCTTCGTGAAAATGTCGGCCAGTTGTGTGGCTGTGGACACATTGCTGGGACGTATGGTGCCTCCGATAATCTCATTCCAGACAAAGTGACAGTCAACTTCGATGTGTTTAGTGCGCTCGTGAAAAATAGGATTCCGAGTGATATATAATGCTGCTTGACTATCACAATTTAAATTTATCGGATAGTGGTGCTCGATCCCTAGGTTCCATAATATCCCCTTCAACCACTTCAACTTGCACACGGTCATTGCCATCTACCAATACTCTGCCTCCACTGAAGACCGAGAAATAATCTGTTGCTTCTTCGTTCGCCATGATATCGGTGAGTCTCCTAAAGATACATACCAACAGTCAACGAGCGATGTGTCAATGAAAAACCTTCACAATCAAAATCACACTATCCATGCAATCGCAGATCATACTAAGAACTCATTACAATGCCTTGTCCCGGACAATCTTTCAAATATCGGATGACACGAAGTGCCGCTTCCATATGCTCAACACGGGGACTCTGCATGAATTTGTATAAGACATGCACACTATAGGACAAATCCGGATATGTAAAACACAAATAAATCAATCTCCCAACCAGCCTTCAAAAGCGTTCGGGATCTTTAATAAAATGACCAGTCGCAAGCGCCAAGCGATGGTTTTGCTTTATTGGTGTGCCAACCGGTTTTGGCCCCAACAAACCAACTTCCGATACGATATCCAAAGCATACATTCTCCGACACAAGAAAATGCCTTTCGGAGCCCTTGCCACTTCAACTCCCAAGAAACACTTCAAAGTGCCTAAATCTTTCATATGAAATCATTTAGAGAGATACAACTTGAAAATTCGAATAGCCCTCGAATCATTACCATATATAATCAAATAATCTATGTAAACAAGCACATTCAAGTGCACATTTCCCTTCTTCATCGTAAATAATGAGTAATCCGAATATGATTGTCGGAACCCATATTTCTTAAGAGCAGCAGACAACTTTGCAAACCAACACCTAGGAGCTTGTTTTAAACCATACAAGGATTTTCGGAGGCGACACACAGTTCCTTTCCCGTTCATTTGATGCCCCGGAGGCAATTTCATATATACTTCTTCATGAAGCTCACCATGCATAAACGCATTGTGCTCATCCATCTGATGCAATTCTCAATTTTTAGCTGCAGCCACGGCTAGAAAAACTCAGACAATCACCATCTTTGCGACCGGTGCAAAAGTCTCCATGTAATCAACTCCTTATATTTGATGATTCCCAAAAATACTGGTCGAGCTTTGTACCGTTCAATGGTGCCATCTGAGTTATACTTGATCTTATATGCCCATCGGCAGCCGAGGGCCTTCTTTCCTGGAGGTAAGCGAACTATTTCACAAGTCTTGTTCGCTTCCAATGCGTGCAACTCTTTCTCCATGGTTGTTCTCTATTTTTCATTTCTGACCGCCTCTGAATAGGATGTAGGCTAATGTCATTCCGTTATGGCTGCAAGAAAACTTACATGCTTTGAAGAAAAATTATCACAATTGACATAATGTGCTAGAGGATAGGGCTTACCAGAGGATTGTTGAGAAACGGATGAACAATCACACTTTCGGATGCAGGACGATACCCGGTGACTCAACTTTCGAACCGTATTAGTAACAAAGTCTCTCAACAAAACACTTTCTTTCTTAGTCCGTTTTCCACGGCCTAACTCTTCCACCAACACATTATTCACCATGTGTCCGGGAGCAACATCGGGAACAATATCAGGGTTTGGATCTCCATGATCCATCCCTTCAATTCCCAGAGTCGTTTGAGCGTTACTCTCAACACCCTCCTTCCTGGCACACTCTCCTCTTCTTCTTCCAGTGCTACGGTCAGAGGAACCGTTTCTTGACTCCGTTTTTCTTTCTCATCCTCCTTTGATGCAAACAGAAACTCCTTTTCATAAAATACCACATATTTTGATATCAAAAACTTTTTCGCCTCCAAATCATACGCTTTCCACACTTTTTTCTCGTTTGGATACCCCAAGAATACATATCGATGGCTTCTACTCTATAATTTACCACCTATTCGTCCTTGATTGCGAGCATAACACAAGCATCCGAACACCCTCAAATGATCATAATTCGGTGTCACTCTCATAAAGACATCGTAAGGTGTCTTACCATTCAACAACTTAGTGGGCGTTCAGTTAATTAGATAATATGCCACCATCACACATTCTCCCCAGAAATCAATCGGTAAACTAGCTTGAAATCGTAACGCCCGTGCTACATTCAAGATATGTTGATGTTTTCGTTCAACTCTACCATTTTGTTGTTGTGTCCCTACACAGGAGGTTTGGAACAATATCCCTTGTTCGAGGAAGTATCCTTTCAGACTTACGAACTCGGTTCTATTATCACTCCGGACGCACTTAACACGTTTATTAAATTGTCTTTCTACCATCACAAAGAAACTTTTCAACTTTTGTCCGACTTCTTTCTTATCAATTAACAAAAACACCCATACTCCTCGTGAACAGTCATCGACAATAGTAAAAAAGTATGATTCACCGCACAAGGATTCAGTTCTATAAGGACCCTACAAATTACAATGAATTAAATCAAAAGGTTCAGCATCTTTATTATCACTTGAAGGAAATACATTTTTAGTTTGCTCTGTCCGAAGGCATACATCACATGCTTTTTCTTCTTAGCTACCTTTTCTACTATCTTCTAGAACTGAAAGAGATTTTGTCACTTGCGTCGAAGGATGCCCTAACCTTTGATGCCACAAATCTATCACATGAACCTTCATTGCCTTCACTAGGGGTATCGTCCGAAAGTAGTAGAGTCCGTTCTTTTTTTTTTCCTGCTCCAATCAACTTCCCCTTAGCCCGGTCCTGCATAACAGATAAATCATAAGTGAGATTTACACTGGAGCCAAACTGATTAATCAATTGAGACACGGAAATCAAATTGCAAGTCATTTCGAGCACATATAACACTCCGTGAAGAACCATGTCTTCATTAAATCTCATTGATCCTTCCTGCGTAGCCATTGTACTACTTATCGTTTGGTAGACCTACCAGACACTTTGGAATTGTCTGTAAATCCTTCAAAACACTCAACTGACAGGTCATATGATTCGATGCTCCTGTGTCAACAATTCACAGAAGATAAATTTTCTTACCGATCGATTTTTCACTTGTGCTCGTCTTCTCTCTGTTCAGCAACTCGAACAGCATCCACTTTCGGACTCAGCTTGAGCAGCATTTACTCGATTACCATCACATCCTCGGCCAGCATTTGAACCATACGGCTGATGTTCATGGCCTCTACCGCCTCTGGTACCTTCAGCTCTTCCTCTGCCACGTCCACCACTTAGAGATCCCTGTTTCGGATTATGGACCCAACCCACCAGATAACCAATAAATTCAAAGCAGCATTCTGGAGGGTATCCTACTCGGTCGCATGAGTGACACTTCTTACAGCCTTTCTTCGGTGGAGGCGATCGTTGTGCAGCAAACACTGTCACCTCCCCCCATTCTTCCTGAGTCCGTGCCATTCCCTTGACCCGTTCATCTTGAATTACCTTTTTGTAAACTTGATTCATGGATGGCAATGGATCCTGGGCCAAGAGATTGGAACGGACGGTTCCATAAAGACTTTCATCCAACCCCATAAGAAATAAATGGACCCTATCTTTTTCTCTCTTCTTCTCTAGTGTAACCGTGAGATTGCATGAACAATTTCAACACGAACACGTTGGAAACTTATAATAGTTTCCAAGTTCTTCCCATAACATAGCCAATTTCCCGTAGTTAGCAGCAATAGTCAATCCCTTTTGCTTACAACCGGCCAAAGCAGCTTTCAATTCCTGAATCCAATGTTCGTTTCCCACTGAAAAATACTCTCGGATACTCTTCCACAAATGCTTAGAAACCTCCATGTGCGATATGGTGGTCCTAAAATCAGGCTCAATAGAGTTCCTAATCTATGACACCAGAAGAGAATTGATAGTCCACCAATCCTCATGATCGACCGAATCTTCACTAGGCTTCTTAATTGATCCATCAACAAATCCAAACTTCTTCCTTGCATGCAGCGCCGTTCTAACGGACCATGCCCATTCCCCATAGTTTTCACCGGTCAATTGGGCTTGTGTGATAATCAAGCCAGGATTATTGTTTGAGGTGATGTCGTATGGAGAGATGGTCTTTCGTACGACAATAACATCACCCTCCACTCCACAGACAACACCTCCTCCACCAGCACCACCTATTGGATCTGCCATCACTTTTCACTCAACGAAGAGTTTCATGGTGGCTCTGATACCATGTAAAAGTTGAATACAACAATGAACCTTTAAGTGAAAACTCTAACCTCTTATTGATGAATAAACCCTATATTTATACAAGAAAGCTAGAAAATCATACCTTAGCCCCTAAGTTACTCTTATGGGCTTGGCCCATCGAATGTAGAATTTACCTTAACTATATACACATTACACAATAAACTATACTACCTATATAATTGCACTAATGGCCTCTAATGTATTCCAATATTATATAAGACTCTATAACCAAGGAACTAAAGCTCTTGCACCTAAACCTCACAAGCTAAACTCTAGCTTACAAGATCAATATTTTCACTTACAAAAGTATTCTACTGTGACACTTCTAAAATAACCAGAGAGAATTACAAATAACTCCTAATATTGAAAACTAGACAAACAGACATAACACGAAACTCGATGTTTTGATGTTGTGATGCATTGCCTCTGTCTTGCACTCAATAGCTCTCACAAGAATTGCTCTCAATTTTGCATCAGAGATTTCTCAATGGGTAACAATTAATTCCGGCCAAAACAACTTGTATATGTAGAGCTTCAAGAACGCCTTTTTTATATCAGCTTCGAACTCCTTTCCCAGTTTGGAACGCTTTCCTTGTTTATTTCAATTATGAACCAAAGTCGCTTTTGCCTAAGTGTTCAATCCTATTTAGCGTAGAAGAGGCTTCAACACCGCCTTTATTCTTTTCCTTCACCAACTTGGATTACAAGACTTCTTGGACTTTAGTCGTCCTCTTTTTTTTTTTCAAACTAAGATATCGAATTCAATTGAACTTTTTCAACTCAACTGTTGAAATGTGTATCTTTTCAAAATTCATACGTGAACCAGGTTCACTATTCTTGTGCCTGTTATCAAAACCTACACTTTAACAAGAACTTACAGAAATAGAAGGAATGAGAAATAGGGAAGAACTAATTTCAATTTTAAACTACTGTACACAATTTAAAAAGTAGCTTCATGAACTAGCCTCCTTGTTATTTTTTCTCTCCCCCTCCATAATCTATTTATTGATGTGATCTTTCTCTCATTCATATTCCTCTCATAATCTTTTGGCCATATTCATTTTGGAATGCAATTTCTATAGAGTTTAACTGATATACACTGAAAGTGTAATTTTTTATTTACATCATCGAGCAGTGAAAAGTCTATTACAAGTAAATTTTCAAGTATTTATATTTGTTTAATATTCTTAAGCCTAACAATCCTTTTAAATTGCTAATCTAGCTTAAAAAATTTATCAAATGGTTGAGTAACGATGGAGGAATTGACCTTCAAGGATTACAATGGCAAAAACCAGCATATATTTGGTATCGTGAGCAATAAAGAGAGGACATAGACTTGACTTGGCCAAACCTTTGACATAATTAAATTTTAAATATTAAAACAAATAAAAATGCTTGAAAATTTACTTGTGGTGTGCTTTTAATGACCCGACGATATAAAAAAGAGAATTTACGCCGTCAGTATACATTAATTAAAGTCTTTAGCCGAGGGTCTATCATAAACATCCTCTCCACCTTGGTGGGGGTAAGGTCTGCGTACATCTCATCCTCCACAGATCTTATTTGTGAGATAATACTGTGTTTGTTATTTTTGTTGCAGTTTGTATTAGTTAAGCTCATTCTTATATAAGGTAGTTGATGTTTGGCGATTTTACCTGTATTTTGAGGGTGTTTTTACCATATTTTGATAGTTATTTTAAGAGTATATATGCAAAACTAACATGATTTGATACTAACTGAGTTGTTTGGTGTTATAGGAAGTGAACATGGTGAATTGAGGTAAAAGTACAAGTTTTGGCATGAAAATTGAAGATATTAAATATTTCAAGTGATCTGTGTGCGACGCGAGTAACACGAGAAGAAATAGAGTTTTATCCTAGAAGTGAAGAAAATTTCAGCTCATTTAGGCCTAATACGCGAGCACCACCCGAGCTGAATTATCTGAAGAAATTGAATCCTCATGGTACGCGGGTGCCACGCGAAGCAGAAAATCTAAGTTACATTTAAGGGCATTTTAGACTATTTTATTATTTTTCTATAAGGTATAAAAGCTTCCCTTGCCTCCTTTATGACCTATATCTTGACCTGTGAAGGCTAGACCACCAGTGTTGAAGCACTTTGGAGCTTGAAAAAGCGTTAAATCTGTTGGAACTGAAGAATCAAAAGAGTTTTTCTCAAGTTTTTCTATTCTCTTTTACTGTGAATGTTGTTTTGACTATGAATTTATTGTTATCTAGTGAGTAGTTAAACTTCTACTCGTGGATTTGATGAACCTGTTATAGGGGTAGCTTTGAGTATCTCCAAAATTGAGTGATACAATATTTTATTTATTTGGTTGTATTTTTATTGAATTCAATTGTTAGGCCTGCAATTATTTATGCCTTTTTTGCTTGAATGAGCTTGGGAAAGACGTTCGGGCTAGGGTCAGTCAGAAGTACTTTTGGTTATGATAAGGGGTTATTTAACTTGATTTAGAATCATTATATGGATATCGTGATTCGACTGCGGTCCGTAATTGGACAGTTCTTAGTGGTCTTGATTATTTTGGGAAAAATAGTTCAAGAACGGTGTTGTTAGTAGTTGGAAAACTCTAGAGAACAATTTTGAGTTCAAGACCAATAGAATAGTATCTTGTTCAAATTTAATTGGGGGATTCATTATCTTAGGCTTTTTAACATCTCCAAGTTCAATTCTTATCATTCTTAGTTGTTCTAGTTAATTGTTATTTAAACTTAATAGTTCATAAATCAAAACATAATGTTGAACTTAAAATATTTGGCTATTAAAGTTACTAAAACTTGAGTTTGTTGCTTATGGGTTCAACTTCGGACTTAAAAATCAGATTATATTTGCAGCGACCGTTTATTCTTTTTTGAACAAGTTTTGGACGTAATCTGTGGTGTCAATGTAATCATAACACAGGTACCTAACTTTTAACACCCAATCTTACGAAATTAGTTTACAACGAAAAGAATAGATGATGTCAAGTAAACTATAGCGTTAGGAGAGAATTTAACATTATTGTACCTTATATATTGAATCTGTTTACATTCTAAAGGTAGAAAGTTTGATTATCAGATTCTTCCTTTCTCCCTTTCCTTATTCCTACAAGGACCTTGTTTCTTTTCCCCATAAGGAGAAAAAGAAAATGCATACCACATTCTGCCAATTACACGAAATGTTAATTTATTGGACCAACAAACTCATAGGAAATTATATTCCTTTAAGAAATTTGGATATCTGTCTCAATTATAGCTCCGGCCCTCCAGTTATCTATTATCACAGCCCTCTCAGACTGCACCCATTTGGTCTCAGCAGCTCCACTAATTAGGAACCTCGCTTGAAGGTCTCCACTAGGTGGGTTAGACAATTCCCAAACTGAACCATGTGCCCTTCTCATTGATATCCATGTACTAGTTTTCTCCTGCATGTATATATCAATCACAATATTAATATTTATTTGCAATCGATTAGACGGGATTATGATTAGCCAAACGAAAACAACCATCAAGATTATCTTTATTGAATCTAATCTTTGGAAGTGATATATAGAAATTGAATAAATTTAAATTGTATGCACCGATTGGGTAAGAATTATATACTATTATGTCATTTATATCTATTTTAGTATGTATCCTTTCCTACGTTAGGTAACTTTTCTTACTTTTGAGTTTATAAATGTCACTATTTATGGAGGGTTTTTTGTAAATATTTTTTGTGAATGATATTATACAAATCTTTTACACAATGATAGCTTATATAACTTAAACTAATAACTAATTGAATAGGGCCATGAAAATCAATGAGTTGCTTAATTAGAGGTGGAACATGCGAACATGTTCTAAATCATACAAATTTTATTACACTGTGGTCTTAAATGAGTACACCATTTTAGTAACCGAAGTTTGCTTAACCTGGCAATTTGAAAAAGAAGAAACATTTCTTTTTCTGTTTTTCAAATTCAATGCCCTTACTACTCCAATTAGTCAAGTGTTAATTGAGTCATTTAAGATAGAGATAGATGGTATTCTAGACTAATACTCCCATGTTAAATAGTACTAGTACTTAACTTTTTAAAGAGGCATACATAAACCTTGTAGAAGGAGATCAAATTAGAAGATAGATAATATGAATAGGAGGTAGTTTATCTTTATTGAATTAATTAAGAGAGTGGAAGAGTGAGATATTGAACCTCATAGACTTCAAATGCGAGGATATCACTAGCACCACCTTGGTTCATAACCACAATAAAAGGTAATCAGGGTAATTGCTATGCTCATGGATCTTAACAATGAGATTTGATCCATATTTGCAAGAAATTCTGCTGTATTCTACATCAACCGTGTCTTATGCATATAGCATCTGTGCCATGCTAGAATACTTGGCTAATTTAGCATATGCACGATAGCTAAGAATTAGGTCTGTATCATCATGCCCTTCTCCATAATCAGTTGCAATTACTTTTACTCCCTGTTGACTGCACAATCCCTTGTTCCTGCACCTTACCTGAAAATTTACGATAACCCATGTTAGAAATTAGTCTATAAAGTGGGCATCCAATAAAAAATACATGGATTGTTTCATTCATCCAATAATATCTCCATTCCAAATTCGTAGGGTGGCTATATTAATCCACCTTGCCTCTATAACTTACATGTATATTTAAGTTCAGCACTGATTTTTTACAAGTAAATAACTCTCATACTATTACAACAAACGGAACCAGTAAATCAAATCGAATCGAAAAAAAAAAACGACTTATAGTTTGGTTTGATTTTGAAAAAATAAAAACCGACATATTTGGCTTGGCTTGGTTTTACGAAAAAAATCAAACCGAACCGATATTTTATAAATATTATTTTTAAACATTTATACATAAAAAATATTCATTATGAGCTTCTTTATATATAATTTTAAACTCTGTTTGCCTTGTATTTTGACAATTTATAACATGAGCTAATAAGTTTTAATAAAATCATCAAGTTAGTCCAAACATTAGCCCACTAGAAAGAGCCAAAATAGAGCAAAAATATACTTATTTTCTAAATTTGGTTCTGCTTGCTTCTTCTACTGAATGAGGCGCAAGAGCAATTTTGATTAATTCATTTGCTATATATGAAGCCGCATCAACTTAAAAGTTACTATCATGTATATATTGGTACTCTCTCTTGATAATATTTTAATTTTCTAATTTACATACATCATATATCATTGTATTATTAAGATGTATATGTATTTCTTCTTGGTGTCTAATTGTCTGTAAATATCATATATAGATAGTTGATTGTAGGAGATATTTTAAAGCAGCACTTGCATATTTTTTGTTGTAGAGACTTTATCTTAAAAAAATAAAACCGAAAAAATCAAGGAAAAAAAATTCGAGATTGAGAAAATAGATTTTATGTTGATTTAGTTTAAAGATTTTAAAAACCGATATATTTAATTTGGTTTGATTAAATCAAATCCTTTATGCTCACCCTATATACAAGTCTTTCATTATAATAATAAGACTTCTGACAAAACTGTCCATTGCAAATTTTGGTCTTAAATGATAGGAGACTTATAGCCTATTTGGCCAAGTCGTTTAGAAGTTAATTTTGAAAATTTAAGGTGTTAAACCAATATATATATATATATATATAAGTGCTTTTGAAAAAAAGTAGAAATAATTTCCTTTTTATAATAGGAAGAAGCACAAATTTCTGAGCAGTGGCAGATTATTGACTTTCCAATAAGACAAAATATTTTTAACTAAATTTTTATGTACCAAATAATTTTTAATTATTTTAACCAATATATTTTATAAATATAAATAAAAGTTTGTTCTCCTCTTCCATCTTTTAGTTTAACTTTATTCCTATTAATTAAAAATCTTACTATATTCTTTTATTTTATATTTAATATTTTAACTAAATAAAAATAAAAAATTAAACGAAGTCGTTCATAAAAGATCTGTAAATATTTTCTACATTTAAATAATGTTTCGCAAAATAAAATTTACTACAGTCCTTTTTTATAATTTGACATTTAAAATTACTTTTTGTAAAAATTATCCAAACACAATATATTTAGAAAAACATTTCAAAATTGAATTGGCTAAATACAAATTTTTTATTCTTAATATTCCTTAAGTACCTGATAGCATGCACCACAGCTAGCACCATTTTTGAATAAACGCCTAGAGACTGCGCATACATCACCATTATTGAGAGTTCTTCCTTATTCTTCATACCCACAAGCTCCACCTGATCCAAAATTAAAGGTTATAGAACATACATAGAAGTAGTTAAAGGTGCAATTAGTTTCTGATATATTCATAGCGACTAGCACCACGTGTAGCGACATGCATGAAACAGATTAATTATTCTAGTCATAGCTAGATGCTCTACACTTAGTCCAAGCATTAATTATATGCGTTCTTCATACGGAAAAGGGTCGTATCTACCCCCTCTACTATCAAATATTAGTTATAACTCACTTCCGTTATACTTTTGTTTGGTATCTATTCCTGCCGTTAAGAAAACTCACATATTTATCCCTACTTTTAACGGAGCAATGTTCTAGCCTCACTACTGCCACGTGGCACGCATCCAAGCAATGATCCATTTTTATTTTTGACCCAATTAAATCATTCTATTTCTTATATATGTTTAATTTTATAAATTTTTCATTTACTTAATTTTAAATTTTTGAAATTATAAAATGATGCAGCTAGTTTATCCAAATAGATCATACTCATTCGTTAATTAAAGATGAATCTTTAATTAATATCACCCATCTTTTTCTCTTCTCTCTCTCCTTTAATTTTTTTTAATTATGAAATTCTGGTGCTTTCATTTGTTGCTACTAATAATTATTTGTGAAAATTTCATCAAATCAATTATTTGAAATTTTTTTTACCAATATATCTATGTATTATTAACAGTGTGCAAAATCTATATTTTTTATTTGTACAAATATAACGTATTTATATATTTTTTCAAATATATACTTAATATGCACCAAATATAATTTTAACGGTGTTAATATAATGCGCATGCATGTGTGTGTGTGTCTGTGTGTGTGTGTATACACACACACACACACACACACACACACACACACACACACATATATATATATATATATATATATATATATATATATATATATATATATATATATATATATATATATATATATATATATATATATATATATATATATATATAGTGTATTAAATATTTATTTATTCACTAATATTTTTGCATATAAGCTCTTATTATTTATCATGTATTCATCTATTATTTATGACTCATTATATTTATGTTGAACATAATATAGACATGATATGTAGTATGTATCCATTCCGTATTATGCATTTTTTAAATTTAGTTATCAAAATATTTTTATATGAATTTATTACGTATCATGTATATATCTGTTATTCATATTTGTATGTGATATGTATTTCAATTGAGACTAACTTTGAATTTCATAAAACTAAAAACTAAACAGATAGCAGCCCTAATTCGTGGGATTCAGTTTGATCGGTTCCCTTAGATGACGCCTAATATCTATTAAAGAGACAAATAGTCTTAATTCTAGGCAACAAATATTTACCAATTTTTTGCATTTAGTATTTGATTTTCCCGTATAATTGACTAAAAGCTATGCTATTTTTTATTTGGGTTAGAGAAAATTAATACACTATATATAAGCAGTTATTTATAATTTTTTGCCCAAAAAAAAATCATATCCAAGTATATAATCCAACTCTCCATATTTTGGCTTGACAATATTGTCCAAAGAAGACCTAAAAAAAATATCGCTGTTTGGTACCCCAAACTCGCCCATGAAAATTCTTAAAAAATATGAAGATATAATTTTTTTGTTAATTGTTAGACACGTGGCAAAATCAATTGTAAAATATTATATTTTTTACATTAGCTAATTGTACCCGAGATTGGTTATTGGTATTCTAATTTGGGTTAAAGGTTTTGGTTACTAATTGAGGCTATAAAAAAAAGGTGAGGCTTTAGATTAGTGCCACGTGGCGGGGGCAAAGCTGGGGTGGGGTCTGTTAGATGGAGGGGTAGATATATGAGCTTTTTTAACGACAGGGGTAGATACCAAGAAAAAGTATAACGGAGGTGAGTTATAACTAATATTTGATAGTAGAGGGGTATATATGACCCTTTTCCATTCTTCATATGTACTGACTAAATTCCTCACAATACGGTGGAGGGCACTTAACCAGAGTTCTTGCCGGCAGGCTTCCTTCTAGGACAGAGTTTATATAGTGTTTGATTTGTTTTGCAAGAAAGTATAAAAATTTGCACTAATAATACATCGTTTGGTTTGGATTTAGAAACCTGCACTAATAATACTCACATAAATTAATGAAGGAATTTATGTATTATATTTTGCGGGATAGGAGGTGGAATAATAATGCGGGTATTAGTTATGCATGTATTAAAATATTAAAAGGACAAATATGCCCTCACATCTCTTTACATTATACACTTTGTATCATTCAAGCTAAATCTATTGAAGATTAAACATTAAAACACATAATTTAAATTATGAAATGTATAATAATTTTTAATAAAATAAATCATTCATTAACCAAGATATAATACATGCATAACTAATACATGCATTAATAATACCTGCATAGCATAATTAATACCTGTATTGCTAATATCCGCGTAAAGTCTATTTCAACCAAACGACATGTAACACTATAAAAAGCATTACATAATCTTGCCATGTCACTTATAAGGTGATTACAATTAAGTAACTCTCTCTAGAGAAATTAGCAATTTAATAAACTGGTTGGTAACATATTATGACATGTTAAATTATATTGTCAAGTGTACATATATAACTTAAATGTTCTGTTAATCTGGACATGTACTTCAAACAGAAAAAAAACATACTTGGTGAGCCCATGCCATCATCAGTTTTAGTAAGATGCTTTGGAAACATAGGTTTGGCTGTAGCAAAGTGCAGGCAGGAGCAAGCTAATTACCCACAGAATCCTATGGTTATATTTTATGGAGGAGCCCATTTCTTGGGTATAACAATGAAGATAAATAGAAGTGGGTTATTAATATATCTTTGATTTGAAATAAGCAAGAATTGTGGGATGTGAAGCTTAAATGTAGAAATGCAAAATTTATACTTGAAGAAAAGAGGGTGTGGAGACACAATTTTTGGCCACCTACAGTTTTCCACTAAGTCGAGTGGGAACCAAGTGTGTGTTAAGTAGTAGCCTTAGATATATAGTTGTGATTAGTAAAATATAGAAATAGGTCAATTACTTTAATCAATTATTGTCTTCGCTGATGAGATATCTTGGTTTTAATGAGTACCAGACCTACCATTTATTATTATGAAGTACCTCACTAAAGAATGCATAGAAAATAGATAGAAATGTGCAAGTGTTGATGACAACTTCTTTTTTGCCATGTAATTAACAAAGTAATTGAAATGATTAATGTCTTAGAGTAGCACAATTAAATATTTGTTCATAATTAGAATTAGGAGTGAAGAATTATCCACAATCCATTGAATACATGATTCGTCCCAAGAATATTCTATATTTATTTCACTAGTCGGAAATGCCATCACATGTCAATATAATACGAACTACATCAAAAATTCATAGTCTAAGGTCGTACTTATTATAAAAGACTGTTCCATTTTGTAGAAGACGTTCTTCTTAAAAATCTTCCATGAAAGTTCTTCATTATTAGAAAGAGAGAATTGAAGAAGCCAATTTTTTGCTTTTCATATAGCAGAAAAGATGCGTTCTTTTTTTTTTTTTTTTGGAGTAGAAAGTGCCTGTGAAAGTTAGGGGAAATTAATTCCCAACATAAACTCTTTATAATAGTAAAGAATTACAACTGTTCAAGGAATTTTTCCCAAAAGTTTGCAATTTTTCTTCCTTTTTCTTTTATTATTATTGTTATTTGGACGTGGATCCGAGTTGACGCACCTGGGTGCCCATTATCTAATTTCCAACAAGGAGTGCCTGTGCTGATTCTTTGTTGTTATTGTCGCTATAAAAGTCATATGTATATTAACTTCAAGCAAAACTACTACCAGACAATGTATCATATATTAAAATTTACTAAACACGTATAAATATTAAATTTAGAAACCGGTTACTAGTACTTGATGTCGCTATTTTAGAATCAAGAACCCATACATTTTGTATTTACTTTTAACCTGAAGGTGTTGCATATGTTATGTTACGCGGCGCCTTCTTGAGTTTGCTTAGAAGAGCAACGTAACACTGGCTAGTGGTCCCCTCCGCACGCTAGACTAGAGCGTCAGTGCCGTGCGGAAAAACCGATGTCAATCACAGTGTGTATAAAAAGAGTAATTGAAATAAAAGTCGTTGCACTTGCTTGCATTAATCGAAAGTCAACAGATTACAAGAAAGCCAACGTGGTGTCGAGGGGGTCAGACATTAGAGCAGAAATATGAAAGAAGCTTACAAATTGTTCGAATCCTTATACCTCCCTATATATGTTCTTAAAAAAAATCCATGTCATAGTAGAAGACAATGAAGGGCTAGGAAATCATACTAGAAAAATACAGAAAGATAAACCTTACTATATTTGCATGGTGTGCGACATTTTGAGGGGCCGCATCCTTGTCTACGTCTTCATGGGGCGCGCATAGGGCGCAAGGCTTTGGCGCGCACAGGTTTGGCGCAATCTGCGTTGAGGTGTGCATGCGTGGGTCGTATGGCATAGGCGCACTCTAGTGCGGGACAAGCAGCATTGTGGCGCGCTTACGCAGGTCGCATGGTGTTAGCGCACTCAAGTGCGGGGCGCGCGGGCACTGGCTGCGGGCAGGCTTTGAAGGTGCTGTCAGCTAGCTACGCGCGGGCGCGCTCAATCGGTGGGGCGACATACGCAGATGCGCATATAGTTCTTGTCGTGGCCACGTCCGTGGCACTAGGCGTTTTGAGGCTTGCCAGGGCACCACGAGGCGCGCCCAAGGAGTCATGGGGCACGACTGAAAGGCCGCCCATGACATTCTCCCCTACCTGAGTTGGCGGCGTCCTTGGTGCCTTCATTGCAAGATAATCAGCTATCAGTTCCTTGAAGGCTTTGAGGTCTGTTCCCCTCTCTTAGGTGTTCTCCTCTGCATCACATCCGCTTTATTTCACCAAAAATTCCTGGTGATCTTTCCTTGAGGCATGAATAACACGGTCATCAAGGATAACTTCTGCTACTTTCTTCTCTGACCACTTGTTCTTCCTGATGCTCAGCATTGTGAGGTGGCTTCTGGAAGGATCATCCTTATCTTCTTGGAAAGGCTTCAGCAGGCTGACATGAAAAATGGGATGGATCTTCCACCAAGCTGCTAATTCAACTCGATAGGAAACTTTTCCAACACATTTAACAATGGACAGAGGTCCATGTATTTCTGCAAAAGACGCGGGTCATGAGCTCCCGCGAACAGATATCTCTTGGGGATCTTTACTATCACCTTATCCCCAACTTTGTACTCCACAAAATGCCGCTTTTGATCTGCATACTTTTTCATCCTCCTTTGTGCTTTTTCAAGATAGCTCTGCACTATCTCTAGATTTCTCTTCCACTCTCTTGAGAAACTCGCAGCTCTAGGAGACTTTGATACATTTGGTGCATCAACAGTATGCGGGAGAAGAGGTTGTTGTCCCATGATAATTTCAAAAGTACTCCTGTTGGCACTTGAGCACTTTTGGGCATTGAAGCACAAATGGGCAGATTCCAGTAGATTCACCCAATTCTTCTGCGATCCAGTTACAAAATGCCGTAAATATTCTTCAAGCATCCGGTTAAAACGCTCTGTCTAGCCATCAGATTGCGGATGAAAGCTGGAACTGTGGCTTAACTTAGACCCGAGGCACTTGAAGAGCTCAGTCTAGAAGTTACTAGTGAATCGTGAGTCGCGATCACTAACAATATCTCTAGGCAGACCCCAATACTTCACATCATGCGCAAAGAAGAGCTTGGCCGTCTCTTTAGCTGCTATATATTTTGGGGCTGCTATAAAAGTTGCGTATTTAGAGAACTGATCAAACACTACTAGAATAGTGGTTAAATCTCCAACCTTGAGCAATCCAGTGATAAAATCCAGAGAGACGCTTTCCCAAGGTCTTTTTGGGACAGGTAGCGGCTGCAGCAGTCCCGCTTGCATCAACCGGTCTGGCTTGTCCTTCTGGTAGACCAAACAGGTCCGCACATATTGATCTACATCATCCGCCATCTGGGGCCAATAGTACACGCGTTGTAGTAGCGCCAAGGTCCTACCCATTCCAGGATGCCCGACTCAGAGGGTATCATGGCATTCTTTCAAAAGGGTCTTCCGCAAATCACCTCCTTAGGCACATAAATCCGCTTCTCTTTTGTCTTGAGAAAACCATTATCCATATAGAACTTCCGCGTCTTCCCTTGCTCTACAAGGTTGATCAATTCTTGAGCGGTAGGATCACGAACAAGAAGATCCTTGATCTGATCCTTAATACTGGTGGTTACTTCGCTTCCCTTAAGGGCGGCGAGTACACACACCGTGGCTAAGTCGGCCCTCAGACTTGGCGCATCAGCAACTTGGTTTAACTTCCCACTCTTATATTCCAAGTGGAAATTAAACTCGACAAGAAGCTCTTGCCATCTCGCCTGTCTTCCATTCAGTTTTGGCCGTGTCATCAAATAGCTGACAGCAGTGTTGTCTGTCTTGACAGCAGTGTTGTCTGTTTTGACAACAAAGGGTGCTCCCAGCAAGTAATGGCGCCATAAGAGCAAACAATGGACAATAGCCAACAACTCTTTTTCATGAGCTGCATAGCGCCGCTCTTCATCCTTCAGTTTCCAGCTCTCATAAGCAACTGGGTGCCCCTCTTGCATCAAAACTCCACCAAGCGTGAAGTCTGAAGCATCAGTCTGTACTTCAAACGGCTTGGCCATATCAGGAAGAGCCAGAACTAGGCTGCTTGACATGGCCCTCTTCAAAGTAGCAAACGCTTTCTCACGCCTTGGACACCACTCCCATGGCATGGCCTTCGTCAAAAGTTCCGTCAAGGGTACCGCAATAAGGGAATAATCTTTCACGAACCGTCAATAATAATTATATAAACCAAAGAAAGATCTTAGGGCATGAATATCCTTTGGTGGTTACCAATCAGCAATGGCCTGAATTTTCCCGCCATCCATCTTGATTCGTCCCTCTCCGACTATATGCCTAAGGAAATCGATCTACTTTTGGGAAAAAGCACATTTCGACGGCTTGGCATATAGCTCGTGCTCCCTTAGTCTTGTCGAGAACTTTTTCAAATGCATCATATGATCCTCCATGCTCTTGCTATAAATCACAATGTCATCCAGATAGACAACCATGAATTCATCTATAAACTCCCGGAAGACTTGATTCATCAGCGTACAAAACGTTGCTGGAGCGTTAGTTAGGCCGAACGACATAACTAGAAAATCAAAAGATCCATATCTTGTGACACAGGTTGTTTTGTGCTCATCTCCTTCGGCGATACGTACCTGCCAATAGCCTGATCTCAGGTCTATTTTTGTGAGTATCGTAGCACCACCCAGCCTGTTGAATAAGTCCACCATCAAGGGAATATGATATTTGTTCTTCACAATAATTTTGTTCAACGCTCTATAGTCCACACAGAGCCTTAAGGAGCCATCGTGCTTCTTTTGAAATAGCATAGGCGACCCATAAGGGGACTTCGAGGGTACAATAATTCCAATATCCAGCATTTCCGTCAATTTTCTCCGAAGTTCGGTGAGTTTAGGCTGTGACATTCGATACGGCTCACGGGCGGGAGACCTTGCGCCCGACACCAGCTCAATCTGATGATCCATAGCTCGCTTAGGCGGCAGTGGCCTAGGTATTTCTGGTGGCATCACATCTTCAAAGTCTACCAACATATCCTTCACAACAGAAGGAATAGCGCCAGATGCCCGCTCAATCTCGTCCAAGCATAAGGTAGCCAAGAACGTTGGTTCTTGTCTTTTGACGCCCTTCTTCAGCTGCATGGCAGAGATGCTCCTCTCATTCAACTTCCCAGACAAAGTTGAGACCGTGCATGATTTTGCCCCCATGATAAGTAGGGCATCGCCATGCGGCAAGAGCGCAGTCTGAGTTTCCCGTATAGACCTCGTCTGCCTTAACTCCCTGAGCTTTCGTCGAGCACTGTACTCGACATTCTCTGGAAAGAACTGTCAACAGATAGCCACTTTCAACTCATCCAATGTTTCTGGTTTTGGATCACCATTCCCCGTGGCCTCAACTTTCCCACACCACCATAGTTTGGCGTCGCCATCGAGGTACATGACCGTAGTTGTGATCTTCTGATCATCATCTAACCCGCCAACTGCCTTAAAATATTATTCCATGTCGAACAAGAAATTCTCGACTTCTTTAGTACTTCGAGCACCACTATAATGCTTGGGCTCTAGGATTTTCATCTTTCGTTTGGGAGCAAAATTCATTGCACCCCAACCTCCGTTTCCTTCTCCTCCTCTGAGAAGGCCTGCATGACTTGTGACATCAGGTTGTTCACAATATTTTGCAATGCCGCATGGGACGTCGCATTCTCATGCAGTTGTTGTTTCATAGCCGCATTCCTCCCTTCGCTCGCATTGAGGCTATCCCTGACTGCAGCAAGCTCAACGCGGTCAGTCTCCATATCTTGGTTCATGTGAGCAATGTTTGTCACACTCTTTCAAATAAGACGACCAAGATCTTCCAGTCTCTCCTCAAGACTAGCTTAGAGATCCGGGACTGTCCCTACGATCTCTTTTAGTGCCTCGACTGCTTCTTCGAGTGCACTAACCCGTTCAACATTCGTTTTTGTTCCACCAGCCATGTTCCGTTGTTTCTGTCAACCTTTTTCTTTGTCTGTTGTCAAGCCTAGGTTCTGATACCAATTGTTACGCGGCGCCTTCTTGAGTTTGCTTAGAAGGCCAACGTAACTCTGGCCAGTGGTCCCCTCCGCACGCTAGACTAGAGCGTCAGTGTCGTGCGGAAAAACTGATGTCAATCACAGTGTGTATAAAAAGAGTAATTGAAATGAAAGTCGCTGCACTTGCTTGTATTAATCAAAAGCCAACAGATTACAAGAAAGCCAACGTGGTGTCGAGGGGGTGAAATACCAGAGCAGAAATATGAAAGCAGCTTATAAATTGTTCGAATCCTTATACCCCCCCCCCCCCCCAATATATGTTCTTAAAAAAACCCCATGTCATAGCAGCAGAAAATAAAGGGCTAGGAGATGAGAAACTAGAAGAATGGGGGTGAGGAGACTCAGAAGAACTGGGGGTGAGAGGATACAGACTTGCCAAGATAATACATAATTTCTGCATATCCATTATGTTCCTATCCGATAGTATTTATCAACCCGGGTCCCAAACATAACCAATTAAACTGGTTTAAGGCTACTGCTGGCATAGGCTCGTATCCATAGGCTTATTAGCTAATACTCCTTCAGGCCCATTCATGACAATACTCCCGTGCTCAATGAGAATCTTGTCCTCAAGGTTCAAATGAGGCACTTCTAATGTCATGGCTGTGAGTTTGTTAAGACTCGAACATGGTGCAGGTACAAGGTCACCATAAAATAGATTTAAAGAGTTATGAGCAAACAAATCCCATGAGCAAAATTCTTATCTTCGGCACATCCTTTGTAAGAAAAATCCAGTCAGGACTATTACCATACTAACATCAATTTGACCAATTAGCAATATTAGGACTTCACCAAACGTGTAGAGAGAAGAACTAGCATTATACACAATGGAGGCATTATCAGTTGCTTCTCCATTATTCATATTGTTGGTTCTGAAGTAACAAGATCCTTCAATTCCTAAAATGGAATACTGAGTGAGCTTTGTTAATTCTTCCTGCTGTCGAGGTGACCTTTTTACAATAGTCAAGGTAGGAATACTAAAGCTTATCAGCCCACATATATCAAGCTCATCACCAGCTACTTTGTGAAACACCTGCTCACTAGGACTTGGTGCAAGACGAGGCTTCCTACGCTTCCAGAAACTCCATAACAATTCTATGAACTCTGCCAGTAACGTTGTACTTGTAGCTCTCATATTTTAGATCCTTCCTCATAAAAGATAATCGAAGAAGCATTGCAAAGATTGACAGGTGATCCCTCTGTAACATTGTGCACAGAAAAGTCGTAATACGGAACATCTTGTTGATAAAACACATCCATTTGAGTACGAGGATCATTCATTGATACGTCTTGTCTCCTAGAGCATGAATAAGCGGAACAAAATGCAGCATATACACTGCTCATTTGGCAAAACAAGAGTGTTCTATGCAACTCCAGTTGTAATGTATTAATAAAAACCTTTTCTATTGCTTGGACCAGTGCCAAGTCATATGCTCTTGAGTGCAACCCAAAACAAGAGCGATTTGGTTCTTCAACTTGTGGCTCATATTCACCAACTAGAACATCCATTATCTTACTAATGATATCACAAGAGCAAAAACAATATCCATGACAGAAAAGAGAAAGTCCAAAACTAGCTATGTTAGTAGGTTCTAATGCACAGTCATCAAGAAACACATTCCACCCAAAATACTGTACCAAATCCATCCACCGGAGGGAAAATACATTCATCTGGAATTCTTTTTCTACCTTCTCTTATTCAGAATATGTAAGTCGAAGTGAGTAGAAAAGTAATTGAAAGTGAAAGAAGTAGATACTATCAATGGAAAATCACATAGCAAAATGTAAGAATACATACACCATTGTCGTACGGGATACCAAAATTTAGTCATAGAACCAGAAGGCACAATGAGAAAAACTTGTCATTTAATCCCCACAATAGCCGTGTATGTTCGGTTTTTATATGAACTTTAAGAGGCAAAGTCTTGGAATGTATTCCTGGATCCATTCACCAAGAGCAAGAGAAAGTCAACAAGTGATAAGGCAAAGATCATCTCCGAGATCGAATGAAAATTTAGTCAAAAGGAGTTGATCATTGGAGTTGATACCAAAATAAACTCTAACTTTCAAATGGCGTCCCTCGAATCAGCCAGAACCATTGCTGGACAACTCTTGCAAAGAATAGAAAATTCTATGGCAATAATGTTTTCTTGCTGGAAATTGCTTGACACATTTTTCCTTCCAAATCCTTCAATAGTTGTCAGGTCATGGATCCTTATTGAAACCTCCTTTTATATGCACAACTGATTAAGAAAATCATTTAGTTGCCTAGAAATAAGGATACAAATCGCAATACTATAAGTCTTAGCAATTCCAGAATATTCCATAATAGAGATGGCCTGATCTGCTGCACAGGACTGCGTATCTATATGCCCTCCACAATCCCAAGGAAGGTGTGTAACTTCAGTTTGCCCAATGTCGACCCGTGAGAGTAAACCAAAGGCATTTTGAAGCCAAATAATAATTTGATGAGACCTAAAAAAATTTTAACTGACAATCGAGCAAAAACCTGGGGTGCAAACTTCTTATCAAGTCGTCTATCAAAATCATTCAAGACAGTAAAAGCCTGAACACCAGAACTCAAAGTACATACGTCAGGTAAATTTGCAACAACAAATTCGTCATATTTTGTAGAGCCAAAGGGAACCAGACAAAGCAAACACTGCGATATATCCAGATATACATTAACGCTCTTGAACATAATGGATGGAGGAACAAACTTACCGGGATCAAACGGAAGTTGTGTGAATATATTCATAAGCAACAATCTGGTTCCCTTCAAAACTGAGATGTCACTTATTTCCAGTGGTAATTTGATCACTTCATGTTCAACCAAAGGTTGCTCCTCTCTTTAAGAATAAATATCAAACACTTTGTCAGTAAGAGGAACAGGCGGTGTTGTTGGAGGCACTACAACCGTATTACGAACCACCAATTCAACAATAGGAACATTAATGGTAATTGGAGCTAACTCTCTGGATATAGCTTGTTAGGCAGCTGCATTTTCATCTAAGTTTCCATTGTCTGAATTGATTTCCTAAATAAAGGGGAAGGTTGTACAACTGATTGCTCATTATTTAACTCCTTGGAATAGCAGCATTGTTGTTGAGGCAATTCATCGAACACCAGAGCTTCGGTCTCTGTGGAATAGTGCGAGACAAAATCAACAACTTCCATGGTAACCATCTCATCCATGATTGGCGATGAAACTTGCACAGGAAAATTAGAGTCACTCTGATCTTCCAAGGATGAGTCCACTATAGAAGACTCTCGTGCTGCCAATTTTGTGGCACAGGCGGATAATGCGTCTCGTACATCTTCTAGTTGGTGGAGTATTGCAAAACCATTCTCAATATGTTTTTCACGACTCTCAGCTGCTGCGGAAAACGTATGAACAATTTCTCCACAAAATGATCCCACCCGCAAGCTGTTTGTTTCGAAATAACCAACGATACCAATCCAAAGCCTCGCCATCCAAATATAATGAAGCAAAGGACAATTTATACCCCAGAAATATATTGTAGAAGGTTGCTCTGCCTTAAGGACCCAAACCGCAGGGTTATCACCGCTAAATCAATGCAATAAACCATGGAGTACGAACAATGAAAGCACCGGTGTTACGTATCCAAAATCCACAACCATATACTAATGCAAACACTTGTTTATAATCAGTGCTAAAAGGGAAATACACTGATAACAATAAGTAACTAAGGATAGAAGGGGAAAGAAGATGAGAAACTAGAAGAATGGGGGTGAGGAGGCTCAGAAGAACTGGGGGTGAGTGGATACTGACTTGCCAAGGCAATACATAATTTCTGCATATCCATTATGTTCCTATCTGATACTCACTCCGTTCCAATTTATGTGGCAACATTTTCTTATTCGTCTATTCAAAAAAGAATGGCATCATTCTAAATTTGGTAACAATTTAACTTCAAAATTACAGTTTTGTCATTAGTGAAATGATTTACAACCACACAAACATCTTTGCCTTATTTTATACCACAAGTTTCAAAAGTCTTCCTTTATTTCTTAAACTTTGTGCCGAGTCAAACTATGACACATAAAGTGGAACGGAGGGAGTAGTATTTATCAACCCGGGTCCCAAACATAACCAATTAAACTGATTTTGGGCTGCTGTTGACATAGGCTCGTATACATAGGCCCATTAGCTAATACTCTTTCAGGCCCATTTATAACAGGTAACAAGCCCGTCATTGACATTTCTGCCATATTCTTCATAACCACAAGCACCATCTGATGACATATTGCAAATTCAAAGGTTAAATTAATTAATGTTACAACCCCTTTTAGATTACTCCCTCCGTCCCAATTTATGTGGCACCATTTGACCGGACACGGAGTTTAAGAAAATAGAGGTTGACCTTGTAAAGTATCAATTTTGCCCTTAAAAAAGTAAGAGAGAGAAGATTTGAGTAATAAAAAAGTTGTTTGTAGATTTAAAAGTATATAGGGTCCAACAAGGGTAAAATAGAGATGATGCATTAAATAATTGCAAAATAAAGAAAGGTGCCACTTATTTTGGGACAAACAAAAAAGGAAATGGTGCCACATAAATTGGGACGGAAGGAGCATATAATAATATAACCTAAAAACTTAGAGTTTCCTTGAGGAGGGTATTAAACTAAAAGTTTACAAGCAATTGATGTAATTAAACTATGATGTAGCCTTTTGACAACGAGTTCATTGAAATTTGTTATTTCGGTATATAGTAGTAGCATATAAATACATACGTGAAAACTAACTAAAATTTCAACAAGGATGCACTCTGAACTCATAATTATAACAGTTCAATGAGCGCAATTCTAAGAACCTTAATTATTGACTCATTAAAAAATACTGAATCAGCCCCTGCATAGAACAAAGGAAAATGGTGACTTACTTGGTGTGCCTTTTCCATCAGAGGTCTTATAATAAGTAGCTTTACAAGCATCGCTTTGAGTACTGTAGCAAAACGCAGGTAGTATCAAAATCATGCATATCATAGGAGTACAACAATGGTTGACAGAGATAGCCATGCTTTTGTGCTCAATACAAAGTAGAATTAAATTTTGATGCTAAAAATGTAAAGAAGAGTTAATTGGATGATGATTACAGGGGTGAAATTTCCTATTTATAGTTGAGTGTGTCTTAGCTAGGAGCAGAGATATTGACTTTGTTTCATGACAACTTTGTATTAGTTTAGCTTTTATCCCATGAGAAATATTATTTTTTTTGGTTGATCTTCTGACCAAAATATAAAATTTGGATCAGATCATGGATCATTCTTTTTTGTCATTTTATAATACAATTAGCTTCAGCTTTCACCACCTTCCTGCAAAGCACCAATTAGTTGAATTGATGTTAGATACAAAAATCCCGTAGCTTAATAGCGATACTTGGTCCTAGAACTAGTCACGATCAATTTCAAATCGATGGATGGCGTCTTCTTTTATCGTGTCTCCCTGAGTGCATAATATATATTAATCTTAAAATTTGATCTGAAACTGCTCATTCTTTGGGAATGTAGTTAAGTCAAATGTCTTTTTAGAAAAATAAAAGTTCTTTTACCGAATCAAGATTTGAACTTTATGAATTATGAAACGGATCAATTCTTTACAATATAATTTCCCTGGTTAGCAGGGGCTGTTATATGTCATCCAGTAACAAGAGAGGATACTGCCTTACCTTTGTATTTCAACAGAAAAGCTAACAAAGAATCATATGCAGAAGAGGTGAAGGGACCGGAGGATTAAACCTGCCCTGCCGAAAGACTATAATAAATCATATACTTAAGTAACAAAAAGAGTAATAGTTTTATCGTACTCTTTTCTAAAACTTAGTATTTGATTATTATCCAGCTGGTTTCTACTTCTAACACCTCTACGAAGTTTCTGGACAGTGAAGTATTAAGTGCCTTCAGCTGTCCTTGTAGCTTGTTTTGCTAATCAACGAATCCACCGTCTGGTTAGACTCCATGTTGTACATTGGCTTGACTAAGCATATTGGAGGTTTCTTCTATGATCTTGTTCTATCTTGTTTTTGCCTTTGTTTCTTAGCATATTTGTAACCAACAGAGTCAAGTTCAAGAGTAAAATTAGTGTAACCATTTTGTATACATCACTTTCCTCCAAACTTGATGCACTGGTCTCTGCATAGTTATTATTGCTACATTTAATAGGGGAAAAGGAGATTTTAAGATCCCTTGTCATTTCCAAGTACTCAACCAATATCAGCTATACCATAAGCCTCAAGAAGCTACCACCAAGGGTTCAGGATCTACAATCTCAAATGCTGATAACTAGGTTCAGAATTTAACATTTTTATAGATTTAATGATTTTAATAAATATATAGGCTTTAAGTTAAAGCTGATACGTTCGATAACCCATATATTATACACTCCCTCTGCCCATTTGTCTTTATTAACTTATTGTTCAATTATTCCCATTTTCTAGGCATATGATGAAATAGTATTTAGAACAAAATAGGTTTTTTTGGGTCCGGATTTGCTTCATTGAAATGTGCTCCATTGAATATCAATATAGTTTTAGATGAATGACATGTGGATTCATAAACTTCAATGGTTGAGATTGCATTTTCTAATTTTAGTAAAAATTCTATTAGATGGTAAAATCTAACATGGCAAAATGAAATTTTTAGTGGGTATCACCACATTAAATGTCTATTAGACCTCGTCAAATTTTCTCTTCTCGGTTCCTATTTAGTTTGTCTCCTTCAAAATTTTTTGATGCCTCCAACTTCCAATAAAACAATCAGTGAAACGCCTCCATTGCTAAAGCAAAAAGTTACATGCATGTTGATTAATAATCTTTTTAAATATTATTAATTTTCATTTTGTAATAATTTTTTTTAGCAAAAATTCATAATCCATGCCAAAAAGACAACATGTCTGTCTTCCTCTTTTACATATGTAATTGTGTTGAATGTGTTCTTTAACTAAATGTAAAATTATTTGCGAAAATATATTAAATAAAACATGTAAAGTGAAAAATAAGCTGGCAATTAATGTGGATAAAACGTATAAAGTGAAAAATGGGCAAAATAAAACCCGACAATTAATATGGTGATACTCACTAAAATTTTCATTTTGCCATGTTAGAAATTTTACCATTTAATAGAATTTTCATTAAAATTAAAAAATGCAATCTCACCCATTAAAGTTCATGAATTCACATGTCACTCATCTAAGTCTATATTGATATTCAATAGATCATATTTCAATGGAGCAAATTCGGATCTGGTTTTGGAGTATATACATACTGAGAATTTTTACATAATAGTCGACTCCATTTAATTTGTTATTGATGATCGCTAGAAATTTTAAAGTTGATATTGGTGAGATAAAGAGTAGTTACTTGAGACATTATTCTGCGCTTAAGACAATAATAAAATATGACATTTTTACACAAAAGTACAATTTTTAGAACATAACTACCAAACATAGCAATATTTTAACAAAATTACCCATTATAGAGGAAAGGAGAAGTTAATTACAAACATAGCAAAAACATAGCAATATTTTTCCATAACATACCAAACCCTTACATTCTTCCTCCTATTTCCCCCATTATTATTTTTGCTCTTCCCATTGCCCCTATTTCATTTTTTCTCCTACCATCTCCCCCAATTTCACTTGTACTCCTCTTATTTCTCCCAACTTCACTTTTCCTCCCACTATTTCTGATGCAGCCCGAACACGTGTTGATCAAGTGTTCGATCCACCAAGGTCAATGACACGAAGCCAAGCCAAACTTCTGCTTGATGTTCACATTTACTTGGCTTGGCCGAAGAAAAGCAACTACTCCGAAGCTGAGTATTCGAGCTCAAAAATCGAAGGCTTCATCTACAAGCTTGAGCTCGAAGAGGGGAGTGACCAAACCTTAACCGAGCACTCAACATCGGCGACGAAGTAAGTTCAATTAACCGAAGGAAGGGCGATCGATGTCAAGAAAGAGCTGAGCAGAATAACTAAGCATCGAAGTGAAGAAGCTCGAGCTCAAGTATTCGAGGTCACGTGTTCGGTTGACGGAGTGATCGAACACTCACTAAAACAGCTCTGCGTGGCTTACTCCTATTGGTCGCCTGTGACCCTTTACTATTTTGTCCTTAGCTTAGTCTATAAATACTCGATTACATTTCATTTGTAAGTCAGTTATTGTTGAATGATTAAACATAGCAAGTGCTATTGTGAGTTTCCGATGGAGCCAAACCTCGACGTTGGATTTTAAAGAACTTGTGTCATTCGGTATCTTCGATTGAACATTTTCTTCTTGGTCATTCAGTTTGCAAGAAGCTTGTTCTTCTTGAGGATTGTTGCATAGCATAGGTGCGTCTTGACCTTCATTTGATTGAGCTTTGAGACAGGTTCCGCACTGTCCTTTTGAAACGAAGCAAGATTTGTCTTGCTTCTATCTTTTATTCCTGTTATTTCTTTCGCGTTTCATTGTGTCTAGCTTTCCCTCGGGTTTGCTTACACCATCTTAGTATCAGAGCAAGGTTTGAGCTTGTTCTTAAAACCTCAAAACCTGTTCGTTTATTCGTGCTTGTGTCTCCAGTTTCAGCTTTCTTCCTTGTTGTTGATTGTCGTTGCTGTGGTGTTTACAAAAAAAAAAGTAGAAAAAGAAAAATTCAAAAATTTTTGTTGGTTTGTTGGTTGTTTGAATCAAACAACCATTGATTTGTGTTCACCACTATTTGAACTTAGTGGTGACTGATCTCGAACCCCAGTGTGTTTTTGGTTGTCTCTGATGAAGACTGGTGGTTCTTGATTGATTTGGGTTTGTTTTATGCTTACATTTCGAAGTTCTATGTTTTGAGTCGTCGTCCGTACACCGAAAAATTGTTACGTTTTGTAACAGTGAACAGACACGGGGAGCTGAGTCTTAGCTTAAAGAGCTTTGGACTGATTTCCTTCGTTGTTTTGGTTACCGGAGTTGAAAGAGCAACCCAAATTCTGTTGAAAATTTTGGTCAGTGAACGAGGTTAACGTTGTCCGTACACTGGAGCTAAACCTTCATTGTTCCATTGAAGAAGAAAGGGGTAAATTGTAAAGATCAAAACCCCAGGTGAAAGTTGTCGGCTAAAAAAAGGAAAGTGGATAAGGTTTTCCCTGTCCGTACCAAGGAGGGACCACTCTTGTATGGACAAGAGTTGGTGTGTTCGAAAGGGATTCCGAAGAGGAATCGAATTGTAGATTCTCCTAGGTTTTAACTTTTCTTGTGTTCGATAAATCTAGTTAGTGGATCTCTAGAGTAATTCTTCCTACTCGAGGTCGTACTAACTTATTTGAGCTTATGGGAACTCGTGCGTGGGTGACCGAAGTCCAACTTTCGTAAAAAATTCTTTCCGAAGCGCAGAGTAAATAGCATCCGTTCCATCGAGTCATATCAATTCACTCATCCCGAAGGAGACATTGTAACTTGTCAAATTCGAAGGAACTGAGAGAAGTTGATCAACCGAGGAAGCCATTGGCTACAAGTTCTTGAGTGACCAAAAACCGAACCCTTAAATTGAGTGGACCCGAGTGCCACCCATCAAAGGTGAGGGAGTGTGTGAACTGATTTCTAACCTTAACATTTATTTGGTCTTTGATTCGTGCAGGTACCATGGCTGGGAATGGAGGCGATGGCAAAGGCATTGAGAAGCCCGAAGTGTCGTTAGCCGATCTCATGGCTGCGATACAAGGCATCAGTGCCGAAGTAAGAGGATTGAGTGCTCGAGTAGCTCAACTCGAGCAAGGGAGTATGTCCGTGGCCTTACCTGGGTTCGGTGCTGCAACTAGCAACTCCACTCCGATGAAACCTGAGCTTTTTACTGAACTCATTCGACAACACCACTTGAAGAGTGAGGCAATTCGAAGAGAATTTTTGGGCAGTCCCCAAACACAACTAAACTTGGGAAATCCCCAAGCTGGAAATCAACAATTGGGCATTCCCCAAAGTGAAAGAGTACCACTTCCAATGGCTCGAAGACAAATTGAGGTCGTTGATGAAGAGGTAGATGAAGGAGAATTTCCTGATGCCGAACCTGAATATGAGCAGCCGTTCGTTCAACGAAGGCAAGCTCACCGAGGTCGAGGCCGAGGCGCAAACATTGAACGGCATGTGGAGCGTGAGGCTGATGATCATTATGATGAGTATCCCGAACATGTTCGTGGTGTTCGAGATTCAAACTTGAGCAGTGTCAAGATCACTATTCAACCCTTTAAAGGAACTAGTGATCCGGATGAATATCTTGAATGGAAGCTTAAAATGGAGCGAATCTTCGAAACCAATGAGATGACTGATGAGAGGAAAGCTGCCCATGCCATTGCATCGTTCGAAGCGTATGCATCTACGTGGTGGGAAGCTGACAAGAGGCATCGACGAAGGAATGCCTATACCAAAGTCACCACTTGGGCACAGTTAAAGAGAGCAATGGATGCTAAGTATTTGAGTGCCAAGTATTGGCAAACTCAATTACAAAAGCTCTATGAGCTGAAGCAAGGGTCCAAGTCAGTTCAAGAGTATCATGATGAGTTCGAGGGAATTCGATTGAATCTTGATCTGGCAGAAGATGAAGAGCAAGCCACTATTCGGTTCAAAAATGGCTTGGCTCGGGATGTGTCATCTCAATTGAGGCTACACGTGTACCACACGTTGGAAGATCTGTTTGAAGCTGCTACCGAAGCTGAGAAATTGGTGAAGGACGATAAGGCAAATCGGTATCGAGGAGTCACTACTTCAACTCCTTTGAACCGAGGTAGGAAATGGAAGAGTCCTAATCCAACAAGTGCTCAGTGTTCGAGATTCGAAGAAACCCTTCGAAAGGAGTGTGACCGTTAACCAGCCAAGAGAAGTGGGAGGTAAAGTTCAACTAAACTCTCCTAGTGCTTCAAATATTCAGTGCCATAAATGCAAAGGTTATGGTCACATGGCAAAAGAGTGTCCAACTCGCAAGGTTATGCTTGTGCTCGACCATGGAGAAGTTTGTGAGCAGGCAAGTAACACCGAGGAGGAATTTATCGAGGAGATTGACCGAGCTGAACCGGATGATGGTCGTGAAGCTGCCGAAGCTGACCATCCAGAAATGTTTCTTGTGGTTCGAAGGAATTTGAGCTGCATGACTCTCGAAGAAGAGGACAACCAAAGAGAAAATCTTTTCCATGCCCGATGTCGAGTGAGAGGGAAGGTGTGTTCGATGATCATTGACTCAGGTAGCTGTGCAAATGTGGTGAGCCAAACCTTGGTTTCACAAATGCGACTACCTACTTTGAAACATCCCCACCCTTACAAATTACAATGGCTGAACGAGTGTGGAGAATTGAGGGTTGTCAAACAAGTGTGGATCAAGTTTAGAATTGGCGAATATCAAGATGAGATGATGTTCGATGTGGTGCCGATGCAAGCGTGTCATTTGCTATTGGGTCGACCATGGCAGTATGATCGGTCGGTTGTTCATAATGGAAGATCCAACACTTACACTGCAAAGCTCAAAAGGAGGAGTTTTATACTCAAACCCTTGTCTCCAAAACAAGTCACCGAGGACTATAAATGGATGAAAGAATTGAAAGAAGCGGCCAAAGCTAAGCTTCCGATGGGGGCAAAATTGGAGGCCGAAGACACAAACTCACCACCCGAAGTAAGAAGTATTTGTGCAACCATGCAACCGGGTGAGTATCTACGAGGCAACGACAATGATCAGATGATTATTTGCCTCGTGCACAAGGGTATATTTCTAAACTCTAATGATGATTTGTCTAACGATAACCCTTTGCCTAGTGCAGTACAAAGTGTTTTGCAGGACTTCGGAGACATGTTTCCCGAAGAAATGCCAGGTGCATTACCTCCGTTGAGAAGAATCGAGCACCAAATTGACTTCGTACCGGGGTCTCAAATCCCCAACAAACCTGCATACCAGTGTAATTCCGAAGACACCAAAGAGCTCTAAAGGCAGGTTGATGAATTGCTGAACAAGGGCCTTGTTCGAGAGAGCTTGAGTCCTTGCGCCGTTCCTGTTATACTTGTACCAAAGAAAGATGGAACATGGCGAATGTGTGTTGATTGCAGAGCAGTCAACAAAATAATGGTAAAGTATCGTCATCCTAGCCCTCGATTAGATGACATGCTAAATGAGTTAAGTGGTTCTTCATGCTTTACGAAGATAGACCTCAGGTCCGGCTACCACCAGATCCGAATGAAACCCATAGATGAGTGGAAAACTTCATTTAAGACATAGTTCGGTCTCTATGAATGGTTGGTGATGCCTTTTGGCTTATCCAACGCACCGAGCATATTCATGCGACTGATGAACCATGTGCTCAAATCGTTCATAAATAAGTTTGTTGTCGTTTACTTCGATGACATACTTGTTTATAGTAAATCTGTGGATGAACATGTCGAACACCTAAGGCTAGTGCTTGATAAGCTTAGAGAAGGGAAGTTATATGCTAACTTCAAGAAATGTGCCTTTTATGTCGAACGTGTAGTCTTTCTAGGATTCGTTGTCAGTGCTTATGGTGTCGAAGTCGACGATTCAGAAGTCGAAGCCATCAAAGATTGGCCAACTCCAACCTCGTTATCACAAGTTTGTAGCTTCCATGGCCTAGCTAGCTTTTACCGAAGGTTTGTTCGTGACTTTAGCACCGTGGCAGCTCCTTTAACCGAGCTGGTTAAGAAAGACCATCCATTTGTGTGGGGAGAATCCCAAGAGAGGGCTTGCCAAGAGTTGAAACGAAGGCTTTGCTCTGCCCGGTTGTTGCAACTCCCTGACTTTGGCAAAGCATTCGAAGTCGAGTGTGATGCATCCGGAGTTGGGATCAGAGGAGTGCTGATGCAAGAATCGAAGCCGATCACTTACTTTAGCGAAAAGCTTAAGGGTGCCACCTTGAATTACTCTACGTATGACAAGGAGTTGTATGCCCTCGTTCGAGCACTCGCCCATTGGCAGCATTATTTGTGGCCTCGAGAGTTTGTGATTAAAAGTGATCATGAATCTTTGAAACATCTCCGAGGTCAGGAGAAGTTAAACCGAAGGCATGCCAAGTGGGTTAAATTCATTGAGAGCTTTCCCTATGTAATTCATTACAAAAAGGGAAAATACAATGTCGTGGCCGATGCACTATCAAGGAAATTTTCCTTAGCGACCACTCTCGCCTCAAGGCTTATGGGAGTCGAAAGCATCAAGTCGATGTACGAAGATGATCCCAAACTGAAATGCGTTCGTGACGCAATCCTAAGCGGCTGAAGGGTGGGAGAAATATCAATGGCACGATGGCTACCTCTTCAAGAATGGGAGGGTTTGTGTGCCAGTGTCATCGTGGAGAGAGCTCTTAGTTCGAGAAGCTCACTCCGGAGGGTTGATGGGACACTTCGGTGTCGAAAAAACTCTTGGTATCTTAACCGAGCAGTTCCATTGGCCCAAAATGCGGTGAGATGTGGAAAAGCTTTGCAACGCTTGTCTCGTTTGCAAGAAAGCTAAATCGAAGTCCAACCCTCATGGTTTGTATATCCCATTACCAGTGCCTGATCGACCTTGGGTTGATATATCCATGGACTTTATATTGGGGTTACTGAGGTCGGGGCTGGACATGATAGCATCTTCGTCGTAGTCGACCATTTTTCAAAAATGGCTCACTTTATTACTTGCAAAAAGTGTGATGATGCACAACATGTAGCTACTTTATTTATTTCTAATGTGTTGAAATTGCATGGTGTGCCTCGTACTATTGTGAGTGATCGAGACTCAAAATTCTTGAGTTATTTTTGGAAACGTTTGTGGGGTGCCCTCGGCACCAATTTACTATTCTCGACGTCTCACCATCCTCAGACTGATGGACAGACCGAGGTAGTTAACCGAACCTTGGGATCGTTGCTTCGGGCAATGACCAAAGGCAAGGTCAAAAACTGGGCTGATCGTTTGCCCATTATGGAGTTTGCATACAATCGAACGGTGCATCGAATGATCAATATGACCCCGTTCGAATGTGTGTATGATTTTAATCCTTTGATTCCACTTGATTTAACCCCATTGCCTCTGGATTCTGTTATTGATTTGAAAGTACTCGGCGAGCCACTGCCTTGATTGAGTTGCATGCAAAGATGAAGAAGAACCTCGAGGAAGCTTATGCAAAGGTTGAATCAAAGAAAAACAAGTGGCATAAAAAGTTGGAATTAAAGAAGGGAGATTGGATTTGGGTTCACTTCCGAAAGGAACGCTTCCCGAACCAAAGGAAAGGAAAGTTGGCTTCTCGAGGGGTAGGTCCATTCAAAGTGTTGACCAAGATCAACAACAATGCTTACGTGATCGACCTCCCTGGTGAGTATAATGTGTCCAATACCTTTAATGTTGCTGACTTAGTTCCTTGTGTTATAGGTCAAACTTCGGAGGACGAGGAGGGCTCGATTTTGAGGACGAAATCTTCTCAAGAAGGGGAGGATGATGCAGCCCGAACACGTGCTGATCAAGTGTTCGATCCACCAAGGCCAATAACACGAAGCCAAGCCAAACTTCTGTCATGATGTTCACATTTACTTGTGTTGGCCGAAGGAAAGAAACTACTCCGAAGCTGAGTATTCGAGCTCAAGAACCGAAGGCTTCATCTACAAGCTTGAGCTCGAAGAGGGGAGTGACCGAACCTTAACCGAGCACTCAACATCGGCGCCGAAGTAAGTTCAATTCACCGAAGGAAGGGCAATCGATGTCAAGAAAGAGCTGAGCAGAACAACTAAGAACTGAAGTGAAGAAGCTTGAGCTCAAGTATTCGAGGTCACGTGTTCGGTTGACGGAGTGACCGAATACTCACTAAAAAAGCCCTGCGTAGCTTACTCCTATTGGTCGCCTGTGACCCTTTACTATTTTGTCCTTAGCTTATTCTATAAATACTCGATTACATTTCATTTGTAAGTCAGTTATTGTTGAATGATTAAACATAGCAAGTGCTATTGTGAGTCTCCGATGGAGCCAAACCCCTAAGTGGAATTTTAAAGAACTTGTGTCATTCGGTGTCTTCGATTGAACATTTTCTTCTTGGTCATTCAGTTTGCAAGAAGCTTGTTCTTCTTGAGGATTGTTGCATAGCATAGGTGCGTCTTGACCTTCATTCGATTGAGCTTTGAGACAGGCTCCTCACTGTTCTTTTGAATCGAAGCAAGATTTGTCTTGCCTCTATCTTTTATTCTTGTTATTTCTTCCGCGTTTCATTGTGTCTAGCTTTCCCTCGGGTTTGCTCGCACCAATTTCCCCCAATTTCACTTTTACTCCTCTCATTTCCCCGAATTTCACTTTTTCGCATCCTATCCTTATTGTATCTCGTTGTATGTTACTATATCTCAATTTTTCTCAACTACCAACTATCTCGTATCTCATTGTATCTGAACTACCAACCACCTCGTATCTAACCATATCTCCCCTACCAACCACATCGTATCTCATTGTATCTCACTGTATCTCAACTACCAACCACCTCGTATCTAACCGTATCTCGCCTACCAACCACATCGTATCTTATTTTATCTCACCGTATCTCAACTACCAACCACCTCGTATCTAACCGTATCTCGCCTACCAACCACATCATATCTCACTGTATCTCACTGTATCTCAACAACCAACTAACCGTATCTTGCCTACCAACCACACTCATTGTATCTCGCTGTATCTCAACTACCAACCACCTCGTATCTAACCGTATCTCACCTACCAACCACATCGTATCTCACTGTATCTCACTGTATCTCAACTACCAACCACCTCGTATCTAACCGTATCTCGCCTACCAACCACATCGTATCTCATTATATCTCACTGTATCTCAACTACCAGCCACCTCGTATCTAACCATATCTCGCCTACCAACTATATTGTATCTCACTGTATCTGCACTGTTCTGTACCGTATTTAACTATTTGTAGACAGTATTTAGGTTTTTCTATACTGTTTTAGCATTTATTTCGTCCCGTTTGTGTGTTGTTTCTCACTTTTTCTAAACTATTTCACCTTTTTTGCGTTGTTTCACATTATTTTTTATATTTTATTTCAAAAATTTTCACTATCTGTTTTAGACTGTTTCAGCGCTATATCGACACTATTTTTGCTCTGTATCGAACTGTATCTAACTATTTTTGCACCATTTCAGTTGTGTTCAGCACTATATCTAACTGTTTCTGCACCGTTTCAGGTTGTGTTCAGCACTGTATCTAACTGTTGTTGCACCTTTTCAAGTTTTATTCAGCACTATATCTAACTGTTTCTACACTATTTCAAGTTGTTTCAACGTCGTTTCAAACTGTATCATAGTATTTCAACGCTGTTTCAGACTGTATCATACCATTCCAATGCTGTTTTCATACTGTTTCAACGTCGTTTCAAACTATATCAGACTGTTTCAACAGCTTTTTCGGATTGTTTCTGCTTTGTATCTTGTTATTTCTACACTGTTTCTCATTATTTCGTCATATTCCTATATTGTATCTAATTGTTTTTAAACTGTTAGATAGGGCGGATGAACGATTGAGTAATATAGTTCCGCGACAAACTAACATTTCAACTACTGATCCACATTTTATCAAACTAAGATAACAAAAAAATAAGTTTGAGTAAAACAAAAGTAATAAACAAATAAATGGGGGAATATAGAGAATTAACTTATCCGTTGCTTAAAATAAAAAGAAGTTTAGGAGTGCAGAACCATTATCCAATTGACTTTGTAATCACACCAAGGAAATATGACGGATTTTTCTAGTTTCAATAACAGGAAATTTAATCTCCTTCTAATTTGTACCTCAATCACCAAATACTAAAAAAAATTAACACTTTTCTATCCGGTTATAACTTCAGCTCTGGTTGTACTAGATCTGTGATGGCTTTAGATCTTCTGCCACGGCCCGCCACCGATGCCGGCTGTGATGTTAAATATTGAGAAGCTGCGAGAGGGTTTGTTAGTGGCTGAAATTTGGAAAAAAAAGAAAGAAATGGTAAATAAAAATTTTTGAATTTGGTGGAAAGATTTAAAGGGTTTATTGGATTCGGAAATGGAGAATCTATGGAAGATTTAAATGTAGTGATGGTTTTTGGTGAGATCTTAGTGGCTCTGGTAGTACGGTTTCATGTTTCTGATACTAAAATGTTAGTCCGCGCTCAGGTGACCTAATGACTCCGGTGGTGGCGGCTTGCTTTGTTACCGCCCTTTGTTTCCCCTCACTGCCTGTCCCGATCTCCCTCGCCCTCTCTCTTTCTTTTTACTGGAATGTATATGTTGTCGTATCCACCACTGCTGCAGTATACGCGGTCTTGCCACCAGCAAGCTTCAATGTAGTCGTCGGCGGACGACAACGGCAACGGATATGGTGGGGGCAGAGAAAGAGGGTCATGGGTGATGGTGTAAAATGGAGGGATTTCAGTGGCTAATTTTTCTGATTATCCCTCTTTGTCTTTGATGATTGTGAAATATGATAGAAAAAATATTGTTGGGTATTGTAATTCATAAAATATTGCTATTTTTTTTGTAATTTAGGGGTGTAGATTTGTATATATGTATAAAAAACTCATAAAATATTGCCCACCTATTCTTTCCTTTTCCTAGACTACTCCATCTAAGGACAAAATATAATGTTGAGACAAATATATGCTGATCTAATGTGTACACATGGTTTAAATATTATGTTTTCGTTTCACTGGAGAAAAAGAATAATTTAACAGGTAAGATCAGATGAATTCAACTGGAAGAAGGGGACTCCTGACTGGAGAAAATGGAATACGTCTGCGTACAAGCTAATAAGCAAATATTGTTCCGTACTAGAAAGTTGAAGACATAAAAGCTACTCAATAAATTATTAAGGAGCTTCTCCAACTATATTTCTTTTATATGTTCATAAATATTTCCTCCGTCCTGATATATATGATTGCCTTTTGTTATATACGAAGCTTATGAACACAATTAATTAAATGAACACTTTTAATAAAATTAATGTGTAGCTCTGTCAATTATCTCATATAGTTAAATTGTTACTAAACACAATAAAAATGACTTTTTGTGAACAACTAAAAATAAATTGTGTCATATAAGTGGGAAAGAGGGAATAACATTATATTTTGTTATATAATATGGAAATTAAAAGCCATTGGATGATGCAGAAGGAACAAGGGGAAATCATACTGGATTTTGCTTTTTTTTTTTTGGGGTGCATTGGGAAAATTAAAAAGATATTAAACACGTTCATAAGCCACTTGGCTTAAGTCTGTTAGGAGAAGAAATTACATGCCCTTGAATACGTTACTCCACAATATCAAAGCTTCTTCATGGTGATGTCCTTCATTAGCGAGATGATCAACACATTGATTCACCTCCATCCAAACATGTCTTAGTATTGCCTTGTTAACTTGCAATAGATATCTGCAATCTTCAATAATCGGCCTAAGCGGGTGATATTGGATGTCGTCTTTGTTGATAAGTTGCACGCAATTAGGCAATTTGCTTCCACTTCAATTGCTTCATCATCCATTTGTACTGCAATCTTTAACCCCTTTTTTGATGCTCCCCAACTCAGTCGTGAGACTCGATGTGGCCTTCATCTTACTTGAGTATCCTAATAGCCACTTTTCCTGATCATCTCTGAAAATCCATCCAAAAGTAGCATCGCCAGAAAACATCTTGACACTACTATCGGTGTTCAGTTTTATCTTGCCTGCACAAGGAGGAGGCCAAGTTTTAATTTGGCTTGTTTAGAAATAGGAATTCGACTAGGGAAAACTTCAATAATTTCTCGAGCATTGTTATTTCCCATGATTACACCACTTTACTATTTTAAGGACCAGTTCCTTAAAATGTGTTCCTCTACTCTACGATGTGCGGAATAAAAACTGTAAGTAATTGAACACCAGATATTAGCGTGGAAAAACCCCTAGACACGAGATCAAAAAACCACGACCTACTTCTCAAGTAGGATTTCAACTTCACTATGTAAAAAGACCCACTTGGTTACAAGACTCACTCTTACTAACCTAGGACTAACTCTAATCCTTTAGTGATCTTTCTCACAATCAGTGAAGTTGTGTCAAGTCCACGACTTGTACCAGAAAGTTTACAACTCGATTTTTGCTTACTACAATTGAACTAAGACTCGAACTTTTACAAGATTCAATCTAAGGAACAGGTTCTCACTTAGTTCTACTGTAGCTAACTGATTACACAAATAAGCTAATAGTACTTCTCAGCTTTTGCTCGATGCTCTCTGTATTTGTGTATTCTTCTATGGCTGATAGTCTTCACGCTTTATAGTTTCCAGCAGCCAAGAAGTCTCAATGAATTAGAATTCCAAAGCTCCCTTGACTTTGAATCCTAATTGGATTCTTCCTTCTAGAATCCGAATCTTTTATCCTTTAGTTTATGCAATCTTTTCATATCCATTTAGACCTGCATAATTATCAAGATATACGTCAGTTCTAGGATAAATAATAATATCAACGTAAACGATTTTGCATGAATTATCTATTTTGCTTCAGTGATTCAAAGGAACAGGTCCTTTGAATCCGTTCCTCAGTCATCAGTCAAAACTTCAAGCTTATCCAAGCTAATAATTTCCCCCTTTTTGATGATGACAAATTCATATTCATAGTTTCATCTCCTTAATGTCCTGAAGTACAAATTAAACTCAACAAGACAATCAATCAGTGGAGAATTAATTCATCATTAAGGAACATATTTTTATTAGGTATAAAATCATGCAAAATCAGACTACTCTTCCCCCTTTTGGCATCATTGAAAAGGTTGCATATAAAAATATAACTCAAGTGTTAGAATTAATCAGCTCATAGCCATTGAGGCAACTCAAAACGCAAACATAAATCAAATCAAAGCAACTGCAAGACAATGATATTAGCCATCAAAGACAATTCATTTAACCAAATATTAAAAAAAGGGGATACAAGCAAGTACTACAGAATTATCCAACTACTAAAGAAGAAGAAAAGGCTAAGGCACTAGGCTAGACTAGATCCCACTGGACAAAAGATGGCTAAGGCTAAGGCTAAGGCTAAGGCTAAGGTGGTCAGGATGTGGAAGGACCAGGTCCCTGAGACTTGTTAAGCAGATCAAACATCTGCTTGAGCATTCCCTCATTGGTCTTCTTTGCTTTTGAGGCCTCTGCCTTCCAGTAATTCCTCTCCTCTTCCAACCTTGCTATCTCAGCAGCCTGCATAGCAACCTGTTGCCTAAGTGCCCTCACTTTGTTGTTCAGAGGCTGCCTCCCAACACCAGCCTGTGGAGGATCAGCCTGAACTGGCAAGTCACAGCTTATCAAAGTGGCACAACCAAACTTCTCCTTCTTTGTAGCCTTCACAACCCCTTCCAAGGGAATCTTCAACTTGGCAAAGATATCAGTCAGAATAAAACCAAACGGCAGGGAGTGTTTTCTCTTCCCAGCAATCACCCTTTTTATCAGGTGGATCATAAAGCTGGGCTAATTGATCTGCTTTTCAGTGTCCAACAGTTCCATAAGGACCAGGTCCATGAAACTGGCAACTCCTCTCTTCTCCTGCCTTGGCATCACTATCTTGTTTACAAACTCAAATAACACTTGGTGCTGTGGGTGCATCTCACTCTTCTGCACAGCCCTGGGTTTCTCTTCACCATCATTCTCAGCAAACTTCCTAGTGATCTCCAGATCAGTAGGCAAGTTTGTCAAGTCAGGCCAAACCTTCTTGACATAGCTAGCATACCTAGTAGCAGGAATCCCCAGCAGCTCACCAAGTTCCCTTGTGTCAAATATGATGACATTGTCATTAACAGAGGTAGTAATTTGATCACCTCGGATGGAACAATTCTTATAAAAATCCTGCACCATCCCCTTTGCACACCTACCAGAGATGTTAAGGACCATGTCCCTCCAACCCTGAGCATGCAGTTTTTGCAGCAACCATAACATCCCTTCTTCTTGCACATCGGCCAATACTCTTACTTTCAAAACCTTCCTGGTCAACATGTCATCATGAACACAGTGCACAGACTCACCACCTTCTGCATCACTATCACTCTCATCTTCAGCAGCATACTCATCACTGTCACTAGCAGAGTCTTCAGAAAAAACCACTCTCTTGGAGGACCTGGTCCTCTTAGCAACTTTCTCAGCAGCTTTAACTGAGCTTCTGGTTACTCTTCTCTCAGGAACTTTTCTTTTCTTTAACTGAGGCACCACCTCCTCAGCCTCTACCATCTCATCATCCTCAGAAAAATCAGCAAGATCAATATCATCAATATCATCCACTTCTTCCTCCTCAACTACCTGTTTTCCTTTCCCTTTTCTGCTCCTTTCCAAGGCAGCAGCTAGTTGTTCATCAGCAGCTTTGGCAGCACTTCTTGTCCTCCTACCCCCAGAAGCAGGGGTTGAGGCAGAAGGAACATGTCCTTTTGCCTTAGAGGAACTTTCAGCTTTCTTTTTATGTCCAGGCTTGTAACTTTCACCTATTTTCTTCAACTTAGCAGCAATTTCAGCAGTCACACGGTCATTGGTGGGTTCCTTTCTAGCCAATTTTCTTTGCAGACTCCTAATGTTGATCAAATCTACTAGAGGTCTATCACTATCACTGATAGCCTCATCAACATCAACCACATCCTCCATGGGTGCTTTAGGAGCAGCCTCTGGAGACCCCGATGACCCATGCATGGGTGCTTCCAACCTCTTAATAGGTTCCCCCTCAAGAGCAGCCTCAGACCCCTCTCCCTTTTCTTCCTCGTCTATAACAACATTCAAAGGGTAGGTAAAGTTTACCTGATACTGATACAACACCATAGCACGAGATAAATCCTCAACCTGCTCAGCAATTGATTCAGCCGTGGGAACTGATCCTTCCCCTGAATTTCAGGTTCAGGTACGTCTGGAATTGGTTCAGGGATTTCAGGGTTTAGGTTAGTGGTTTCCATGGGTGAGGGAGGATTAAGATTTTGTGGTTGGTCATCGGTAGGTGCAGTTGAAGAATTATCAGAAGCAAAAGACATCTTTGCAATTCGAATTAACAAATAATTTACTAGTCTTTCTGAAATTGTGAAAGTTTTAATTTGATGAACAATGTAAAAGACTAATGAGGAAGAAGAAGTATATTTATAGGATGAAATAATTAGTGGAGTTAGAGTGGAAAACGATCAACTTACCTCAGCACAACATGCAACGGCTAAGGACTCTTGGGAGTCTCCCGGAGAAAAAGAGCCGTTAGGCTGTAGGTTACCTTTTCAGAATAGGAACTGTTCCTCTGATGGGACTCTTTTGCAATTTGGATATGGGTAGGAAACTTAGTGGGATTTATCCTAATCACAAGTTACCTATAGCCTTTATACTTCTAAATTAACTGAATAATAACGAGTACATACCTGTTTTTAACACAAAATTCAGTGTCCTTCCAATTTGCAATGTTTGATCATCTGAAATTCTAAGAGCATAAGGGTAACATCCTTCAATTTTAGCAACTCTAAATAAGATATGTAGCATGAGAGTATACATTTAAGTATGAAAACTGGACTGAATAATTCATGATGACTTGAATAAAATTCATTTTAAGAGAAATTTTCTAGCCAATTATGAAGTAAAACATTGAAGATTTTATGTGAATTTAATCATCCCTAACTCTAATCTATTTCTTTCAAAATCATCTCTACCTAGAGCTTTAGTAAAAATGTCAGCTATTTGCTTTTCAGTAGGACAAGATGCTATGGTGATCAAACATTTTTCATAATTGTCTCTTAGGAAGTGATGTCTTATATCAATGTGTTTAGTCCTTTTGTGATGCACTGGATTCTTTGTCATATTAATAGCACTAGTGTTATCACAATAAATAGGAACAGTTCCTACATCAACACCAAAATCCTGTAATTGTTGTTTGATCCATAACAACTATGAACAACATGAAGCAGCTGCCACATATTCAGCCTCAGCAGTGGAAAGTGCCACTGAATTCTGTTTCTTAGTTCCCCAAGAAACCAAACACTCACCAAGAAAATGTGCCATACCTGAGGTACTTTTTCTATCAACATTAAAACCTGCATAGTCAGCATCAGTATATCCAACAAGATTAAAACTACCACCTTTTGAATACCAAAGTCCCAAGGGACCTGTTCCTTTCAGATACCTCAATATTCTTTTAACAGCTTTCAAATGAGATTCTTTAGGATCTGATTGGAACCTAGCACACAAACCAACACTGAACACAATATCAGGTCTACTAGCAGTTAGATAAAGTAAAGAACCTATCATACCCCTATACAATTTTTGATCAACTGATATTCCATGTTCATCAAAATCCAATTTTGTGGCGGTGGCAATAGGTGTGTCAATTTCCTTAGCATTATCCATATCAAACCTTTTAAGTAATTCCTTAATATATTTTTGTTGATGGATCATAGTTCCATTTGAGGTTTGCTTAATTTGTAAACCCAAAAAGAAATTGAGTTCACCCATCATACTCATCTCAAATTCACTCCCCATCAAGTTTGCAAATTCCTTACTTAAATTTTCACAAGTGGCACCAAAAATTATATCATCTACATAGATTTGAACAATTAAGAGATCCTTACCTTTTTCTTTTAAGAACAAAGTACTATCAAGTTTACCTCTCTTGTATCCATGCTGGAGTAGAAATTTTGATAGCCTCTCATACCATGCTCTTGGTGCCTGCTTGAGTCCATATAAGGCCTTGCCTAACTTGTACACATGTTCAGGGAACTGTTCACTTTCAAAACCTGGAGGTTGCTTGACATACACTTCTTCTTTCAAGTAACCATTCAGAAACGCACTCTTAACATCCATTTGATGTAGAGTAAATTCCATGTATGTGGCAAAGGCTATAAGTAGTCTTATTGCTTCCAGTCTTGCAACTGGAGCAAAAGTCTCGTCATAGTCGATGCCCTCCTCTTGACTATATCCCTGAACAACTAGCCTGGCCTTTTTTCTTGTTACCATGCCATCCTCATCAAGTTTGTTTCTGAAAACCCATTTTGTTCCAATTATGGACCTGTTCCTTGGCTTGGGTTCCAGATGCCAAACTTGACTCCTTTGGAATCGATTCAGTTCTTCCTGCATAGCATTAATCCAATCTGCATCTTTTAGTGCTTCTTTCACATTTTTAGGTTCGACAAGAGATAAGAAGGCACTAAAGGCACACAGATTTTGATTCTTGACTGCTGATCTAGTTTGAACTCCGGCAGCCTTATCTGAGATTATTTGATCCACAGGATGTGACCTTTGATACTTGAAAGGCTTGGGTGTCAATCCATTGTCAGAAGTCCTCTGCTGAGGAACAGTTCCTGATAGAGTAGTGTTTCCAATTTGTGAGGTGGAACCAACACTTGTTCCCCCTGTTTCAGTGCTACTCTTCTCAGTTCTGTCCTGAGGAACAGTTCCTTGCAGTTCGCTTCTCATATCCAGAATCTGCATTTGTGGATTAAGTTCAAACTCTTTCAGCATTCCAATTTCTTCATCCTCCTGTACCTGTTCTTGAGTGAGACTGTCAGTTTCATCAAATTTAACATGCATGCTTTCTTCAATTTTCAATGTTTTCTTGTTAAACACCCTATAAGATTTACTATTTAAAGAATAACCAACAAATATTCCCTCATCACTTCTAGGATCAAATTTTCCTAAGGCATCCTTCCCATTGTTGTGTATGAAGCATTTGCAACCAAAAGCCCTTAGATGAGAAATGTTTGGTTTTCTTCCTTTAAGCAATTCATATGGGGCCTTTTCTATTAAAGGTCTTGTCATACATCTATTTATTATGTAGCATGCAGTATTAATAGCCTCAGCCCAAAAGTTTTGTGGAAGATTTCCAGATATCAACATAGTCCTTGCCATTTCTTCTAGAGTCCTATTTTTCCTTTCCACTACACCATTTTGTTGTGGAGTCCTGGGTGAGGAAAAATTATGATTAATGCCATTTTCATTACAAAAATTGGAAAACATATGATTTCCAAATTCAGTTCCATGATCTGACCTAATGGCAACAATATGGTTATCTAGAGTTCTTTGAGCTTTCTTGGCAAAAATTGAAAATGCATTAAATGCTTCTTCTTTAGATGCAAGAAATATGGTCCATGTAAATCTAGAGTAATCATCCACCAATACCATAACATACTTCTTACCTCCACGACTCATTGTTCTCATTGGACCACATAAATCCATATGGACCAGTTCCAAAGGTTTAGTGGTACTTACCTGTTTCTTTGACTTGAAGGAGGATTTTACCTGCTTCCCCCTGGCACATGCTTCACATACTTTTTCTTCATTAAACCTGATGTTAGGAAGACCTATCACCAAGTCCTTTGACACAAGTTTGTTCAATTGTGAAAGACTAGCATGTCCTAGTCTTTTGTGCCATAGGAGGGGATCATTTTGCACCACACTTAAGCGGCTCAAGCTTCCATCAGATAATGTCAGCAAGTCTACTTTGTAGATGTTTCCATGTCTGTTTCCCTGCAAAATAACCTCTTCAGAAGCTTGATTAGTCACAGTGCATCCAGTAGATGAGAAATTAACATTATTACCTTTATCACACAATTGAGATATGCTCAATAAGCAATGCTTCAGCCCATCTACTAGAAATACATTATCTATACAGTGTGAATCAGACCTACCTACCTTTCCAATTCCAATAATTTCCCCTTTATTACCATTACCGAAGGAAACATTTCCTCCTTGGAAGGCTGAGAGTGAAAGGAACAGTTCCTTATGCCCTGTCATATGTCTTGAGCAACCACTGTCCATGTATCATTTGTGGTTTGTCTCCTTCACTCTAGCCTGCAAAAGAAAACTAGGGGTTAATTTTAAGAACCCAAACTAGTTTGGGTTCCTTTCCTTTTGAAAAAGGATGAATCATATCTCTCCTAGCCCATAATGGTAATGGTTTCTTTGTGTGAACATCTCTCCCTTTTACAGAATGTTGAACAGGTTTGTAGGACCTATTCTTCTGCTTCACAGGATTTTGAACAGGTTTATAAGACCTGTTCCTCTGGACAGCCATTTTTAAAGATTGACAATTTTCTTTCCGGTGCCCAGTGTTCCCACAGTGAGTGCATAGCCAGTTTTCAGGAAATGATAAGTACTTACTCTTTGGATTCCATTTGGATGAACTCTGTGCTTTCATGAATCCAATACCTTTCCTGTTACTACTATGATTTTCCTGTAACCATTCTAGTGCTTCAGAAGACTTGTTCCATTCCACAGTTTTTCTTAATTCCATTTTTGTTTTAACCAAGTCTTCTTCTAAAGATCTTATCTTTTCATCTTTCTTACACAGTTCATCAACTGTGTCTTTCAGTTTCTCTTCAGCAATGATCTGATGAGAGTTAGCAATGCCTTTACCTTTTACAACTGTTTTATCATTTTCTGATTCTTGAGCAGTTGTTTCAAGTGTGAGGACCTGTTCCTCAAGCATGCTAATCTTCATTTCCAGAAAATCATTTTTAATTATTTCCTCTTTGCATTCTATTTCTAAACAGTCAACTTTATCATGCAGTTGGTGATTATCATCCCTCAGAGTTTTAAATTCATTTAGCACAATATGGAATACTTTAACCAACTTTTCTCTAGACATGCTTTTTACATCTTCTTTAAGTTTAGAAACAAATACCTCAGGATCTTCTTCATTTTCTGAATCTCCAAGTGCCATTAGAGCAAGATCCTCATCCAGATCATCATCAGTTATTTCATCTTCACTGTCTTGCCATCCTGCAACCAGCGCTTTGGGATTTCCACTTTTCTTATGGACTTGTTCCCTAGCCTTCTTCCTTTCATCAATGAATTTCTTCCTCCATTCTCCTTCCATAATTGGGCATTTGCTGATGTAGTGCTCCGATCTTCCACATTTGTGGCATTCTCCTGCCTGTTTCATGTTAGTAGACCTACCCTGTCCACTAATTTCCCTTTTCTTATTCAAATATTTCTGAACACTTTTAGCGATAAGGACCAGTTCCTTATCATCCATGATTTTATCACCAGCAGTCAAGGCTAGGTTAGGTTCAGTTTTAACTGGTGCTCCTATGTTTTTAACCTTTTTCCTCAGTTCATAAGTCTTTAGATTGCCTATAAGCTCATCTAAGGATAAAGTGGTTAAATCTTTACTTTCAATGATAGCACAAGCTTTGATCTCCCAAGAGTCTGGAAGAACCCTAGTTAAAATCTTTTCTACCCTATCTTCCACAGTTAAAACCCTTCCCAAAGAGATAAGTTCAGAAGCAATGGCATTAAATCTAGTATACATTTCAGAAATTGATTCTTCTTCTTTCATTTTAAAGCTTTCATATTCAGCATAAAGAAGTGTACCTCTGGACCTTTTTACCTGACTTGTTCCTTCGTGTGCAACTTGTAGAGCATCCCAAATCTCTTTTGTAGTGGCATACCCTCTGATCCTAGTGCATTCGTCAGGACTAAGTCCACCAACCAGCCACTTCCTTGCCTTTGCATTCTTTTCCCATTGCTTTATGTCTTCAGCATTGCATTCCTTCCTGGTTTTGGGAACATCTTTCCCATCAGCATCCTTCTTCATTGGGATCATGGGACCTTCAGTTACTATGTCCCACAATTCATAGTCTTCTGCTTGAAGGTGATCGCGCATCCTCTCTTTCCACCATGAATAGTATTTCCCATTGAAATAAGGTGCTCTAACCATTGACTGGCCCTCACTGTTCTCTCGTGATGTACTCATCTAATCATAGGTGTTAGCCTTTTCAAGGATAACCTGCTCTGATACCAATTGTTATTTCCCACGATTACACCACTTTACTATTTTAAGGACCAGTTCCTTAAAATGTGTTCCTTTACTCTACGATGTGCGGAATAAAAACTGTAAGTAATTGAACACCAGATATTAGCGTGGAAAAACCCCTAGACACGGGATAAAAAAACCACGACCTACTTCTCAAGTAGGATTTCAACTTCACTATGTAAAAAGACCCACTTGGTTACAAGACTCACTCTTACTAACCTAGGACTAACTCTAATCCTTTAGTGATCTTTCTCACAATCAGTGAAGTTGTGTCAAGTCCACGACTTGAATCAGAAAGTTTACAACTCGATTTTTGCTTACTACAATTGAACTAAGACTCGAACTTTTACAAGATTCAATCTAAGGAACAGGTTCTCACTTAGTTCTACTGTAGCTAACTGATTACACAAATAAGCTAATAGTACTTCTCAGCTTTTGCTCGATGCTCTCTGTATTTGTGTATTCTTCTATGGCTGATAGTCTTCACGCTTTATAGTTTCCAGCAGCCAAGAAGTCTCAATGAATTAGAATTCCAAAGCTCCCTTGACTTTGAATCCTAATTGGATTCTTCCTTCTAGAATCCGAATCTTTTATCCTTTAGTTTATGCAATCTTTTCATATCCATTTAGACCTGCATAATTATCAAGATATACGTCAGTTCTAGGATAAATAATAATATCAACGTAAACGATTTTGCATGAATTATCTATTCTGCTTCAGTGATTCAAAGGAACAGGTCCTTTGAATCCGTTCCTCAGTCATCAGTCAAAACTCCAAGCTTATCCAAGCTAACAAGCATAATCTGCTCTCTGGGTGTGCATATGACGTCAGTAGGAAGATAATTTTTTTGCGATCACATTTCTATTACGCTCTTTCCATATATGCCCCATAACTGACAATATAAGTGTGGCGTGATACGGTGAATGCCAACCATTATCAATGAGGTTATCAAGTCATTCAAGCATTCGCTTAGCTACCATAACATTAAAAATTAGTCGATGACAATAACTTTTCCCATATTTGTTTAGATTTTGGGCAGATCCTGATAATATGTGAAGAGTCCTCCATATCACCATTACATCGCTCACAATTTGGAGATACAATCATATTTTTTGGAAAATCAAATCTCATTTGACATAAGTCTATTATGTCGGACAAGCCTTATAAAATATTTTATCTTCTCAGGGAGATGCAACTTCCATATAATTTTTCATCTCCAATCAGTTTGAGTACCTGTATTATCACAAGCAAGGCCATATGCCAATTTAGTACTAAATTTCCCATTACCTGTTCCATTCCATGTCAGTGTATCTGCGAAACAACATTATGCGAGATAAAATGAGATAGAGTATTATTTATATCAGAGGAGTCGAGTTAAGAAGCGACAGATGTTAAGGCTCATTCTGTATCGAGCAAGACATCAGATACTTTTAAAGCTGTGTCAATTTGGTTGATATCAGTAGTAACCTTGTCAATGAGAGGCTCATCACCACACTACCAGTCAAGCCAAAAATTTACCTAACTTCTATTACCAACACTCCATTTGGCTCCATTAAGCAAAACATCTTTTGCATTTAGGATACTTTTTAGAAAATATGACGCATTCTACTTAGGTAGCCAATTCAGTATATTTCGATTCTCAACATATTTGTTTCTAACTACTTGAGTCCAAAGATTATTAGAATTCGAGGCCAATTTAAAATCGTATATCCAAAGATTATTCTGAACATACTGAATTTTGCACCAGAACAGAAAGACTACTTTAGCATAAAATACTAGCATATTGTAAAGGAAAAAACAGTAGTAAAACATAGTTTTGTAGATTTTCAATTTCAAAACATTGTATTATGTGTTGGGAAGAAATAAGCAATATCAGAACTGCACAATAAGGTAAAGCAGAAGAAATACTCAGGTCAAAACTTCCCACGTTATTTGAACAAAATAAGGAAACTAAATATTTGCAAATGAAATTCAGGCAGCAACAACAATCAATAAAAATGACAAGGCACAGTAAGCAAACGAAATGCAAGAGACCCCAAGTTTTACGTGGAAATCCCCTAAAAGTGAAGGGCGAAAGACCACGGAACCTTGGCAAATAAAAACTCTACAAAACAATCAACAAGAGTATAAAATATTATGTAAATGGCCACCATACAAGTGTCAAACAATGAGGATATCTAGATGAGGGTATTCTCATCTGTCTTTAGGAATCTTAACCAAATCAAATGTATGATTATCATTCAAGCATTTTATTTTATCAATCGCATCAAACAACTTTTCTTTTTTATCGCTTTTTAAGGCCTTTTCAATACATTCAGATTCTTCTCGTCAGTCAAGAGTACCCACTATTTGGGAGAATATCTAGATGAAGGTATTCTCACTCTAGTAGTTCATTTGAAACTTTCTAGAGCATTAAGAATTATTGGTTGCTGGCCAGCCTACAAAACAATCAACAAGAGTATAAAATATTATGTAAATGGCCACCATACAAGTGTCAAACAATGAGGATATCTAGATGAGGGTATTCTCATCTGTCTTTAGGAATCTTAACCAAATCAAATGTATGATTATCATTCAAGCATTTTATTTTATCAATCGCATCAAACAACTTTTCTTTTTTATCGCTTTTTAAGGCCTTTTCAATACATTCAGATTCTTCTCGTCAGTCAAGAGTACCCACTATTTGGGAGAATATCTAGATGAAGGTATTCTCACTCTAGTAGTTCATTTGAAACTTTCTAGAGCATTAAGAATTATTGGTTGCTGGCCAGCCATATTATCTTGAGCTGGAGTATCAACAATATCATTAACATATTGGTCATTCTGAATGTGATCACCATCTCCATTATCAACCTGAATTTTTTTATCATTTTAAAGATTTTCTTCAGGAGCAATAGCCATGGGAAATGCATCAATGTCAACTAAGCTCCCACTGCTCTGAGAATCAACTTTCTCAGCTTTATAAAAATCATTAGTTTGGTCTTTAAAGAACACAACATCACAGCTTTTAACAAGTTTCTTCTCAACTAGATCATAGAACGATAGCTAAATTCATCATGACCATAACAAATGAAGATACACTATCTAGTATTAACATCTAACTTTGACCTTTCATCTTTGGGGACATACACAAAAACTTTACAGACAAAGAATCTCAAATTATCCTAAGAAACATCCTTACAAAACCAAAATCTTCCAGAAACAGCACCATCCAAAGAAACAGTAGGAGACAAATTGATAACATAAGCTGCTTTATTAAGTGCTTCTACCCAAAAAGAATCTAGCAACTTAGCCTTTGAATGTAAACATTTAACCATCTCAATAAGGGTTCTATTCATCCTCTCTGCTTAACAATTTAACTAATGAATTTTCTGATGCCGAATACCTTACGCTCAATAATAGTTATCAAAAAGACTAATATGTTTACCACTGTTGTCAATGCAGATGCATTTCAATTTCATCCCTCTCTTTTTATCAACCAAGGCCTGAAACTCCTTGAACACGCCAAGTACTTGATCCTTGGACTTCAAAGGAAACACTTAGAGCTTGTGAGAATGATCATTGATAAAAGTCAATAAATAAAGAGCATCACCTATAGATGTTTCTTTAAAAAAACTACATAAATCAAAATATACCAATTCCAGCAAATCAGGTTTTCTCGAAGGCGGATGCCTCTGAAAAGAAACCTTTTTCTGTTTTGCGGCTAAGCAATCAATACATTTCTTTAATTTTGCTTGCTTTACGCCCTAGGAACAAAGTGAGAATCACGTTTCAGAGGCTGTTGCATTGTGCTGATTTGTGCAGTAAAATCTGCAATTCTCTCTCTCTCTCTCTCTCTCTCTCTCCCTCTTTCTCTCTTCTCTGTATAGGATGCTGTATTTCTCTTGTTCTCACACAAAAATCAAACCTAAAGTTGGTCTTTTATATGTTGTAATATTAGTGGACCTAGGACATAAGTGAGCTAGGTTCAAAAGGTACTTCGTTTTCCACATTATGAAGGAAAAAGGCTAAAACCCCTACAGTACGTTCATACAACAAATTAAGTACATAACTCATCAATTTCAAGTTTGTTTATGCCTAAAATTGTATATCTAGGTTAAACAATTAATTATAGATGAGGTCATAAGCAATACATCAAACTACGATGGAAAAGTAAATAAGTAAAGAAAGAAAATAATAAGCAAGAACGGTAAAGTAATTATTATTCCTTGAGAATAGCCGGATTTTGTGATGAATCGCTTGATGTACAATACAATGTAAGGAGGGATATTTATAGTAGTAATACCCAGTCCTAAATAAGATAAAATACAAAGACTAATAAGGCTATGAGCCTATAACTCAAGGCGGTGGTATATATTAAACCCTAGCTAGCAGACTGTAAACCCTAGGCGGTGGGATGTATACCCTGCATTCTATGGCCGTGCCGTCTAAATGGTCGTTGGCTCCAGGAGCGAACTGTATCCTCTGTACCCGATGACTTGTAAGATAACTCTAGTCTCGCCAGCTGCACTCATATCCTTGTGATAGTAGGTGGCGTATTTTTTTCCAAACAGTCAGTCCTTCTACTTGCTGAGTGTTGACGTAAATAGACAGGAAGTGAAAGCGGCGTGGATGTGAAAGATATCTCACTGCCTCCTTAAAACTCACAGTCTCTTTGACCAAGAACGATGTCGATTTCTTCAAGAACTTGGCGTTCTTTCCTCTGATTTTTTTATACTGATACCATGCAACTTTCCAAGGAACGCTATTAGTTGCTCTGAATCGTTTCACATCTCCAATAATAATGATACTTGACAGTTCCGTGCTTCACCCTTATCTCTTTCTACCTATAAATAGAGGCCTTGTGATAATGAAAATAATCACAAACTTCTCCGAAAAACTCTCCACCTCTTCAGAAAACTTATGCTTGCGAAACCTTCTTATGAAAGATAAAACTCTCCCTTCCTAAAAAATGTTTGCCTTTGATCCTGGTTTGATATTCCTAGAAAATCTTTCTTCGTTCTGAACGGATGATGCATGAGAGGGTTATAGGAGGAAACTCATCTGTAATTATCTTCTTTTCTTCATTCATCCATAGAGGAATGAGCGAAGTCCCCTAGTTATGATGCATGGCCGAAACTTTAATAGTGATATTCTTCAGAAGATCTTCATTGTGGTAGGCACATCAACTCTGGTGTAGTTCACTAACATATACAGTGATTTGCTATGATATTCTTCTTGTCATATGGCATGTTGCAGTAGAGGAATGCCAACCCATTCGGACTTCTTTTGCTTGTTCATTTTTTAATTGTGTGGGAATATATCCAGAAAGCAACTTAATTTGAATACGGAGTCAGTCCCTGGGATATCCTGTCCTCCTTCGGGCAGTTAATGCTCAATAAATTTCTCCACAACTATAGCATTCAGGGTAGCTGCATGCTCTACCTTGTGCTTCAGTGCCGGAGATCTCATCATCTTCCAATTGTTCGAGAGAAGATGGAATATAAGGCGTTCCCGAGGTCACTAGAGGTTCCTCATTGGAGTCTTTCCAAGCGAATCCAAGTGAAGCCCCTGGTATTTGTTCCGCTGCCTATACCTTTCTACTGAGAGTTTCCTCATTTGGGCAGATTTTCCTCCCCTCGTGACGCAGCGTCACTAAGATGTTGTTGCTTGGGGTACTATGTTGGAAATTTCGCCTTCGAATCCCAAGAGAAACTTTAATGCTAGAGCTACAATCCAGATGAAGAATCTCTGGGCGTGCAAATTTAGAGGAACTAGCAGGTTTAGTCTTCCTTTTTTTTTCTACAATTGTTATAAACAAATGTTGTATTCATGAAGAATTAATTGTATATTGTGAGCCTACTAGCTGTTTGTCTTTAATGAAATGGTCGTTCATCAATAATTTTATACATACTTGTGTTATTACATATGTCGTAATGTATAGTCATGTTGTATGGTTGTGCGCCTTTGTAAGCGTGTGCACCTAAAGATTTAGATGGCTTCCGGTCGTCCTAAATGTTCTAATCGTTCAAGAACGTTTATCACTGAGCCTGCCTGGGCAATTACGTCTGTTGTGCACCAATGGATGGCAACTTAGGCTGCATCCGTAGTAGATGGGTGTTTGCACCCACAATGGAACGACTTTATCCCGCGTGATAACGGGTACTTTTGCATCCGACTTCAAACGTCTCTGCGTAGTGACTCGAGTAATTAAGACTTTCTGGCACACGAGGACAAGCGTCCCCATTGATATGTCGGTATTTTGCGCTTAATTGCAACCCTTTTAGACTAGCTTTTATCCTTTAAAATGATATTATTTGAATGAATCTTATGTTATTCTTCATGTTTCAGGTTATTAAGAGAATTGATATGCAAAGCCGAAGAAAATGTGAAAAAGAGCAAAAATAAGTGCACTTTAGCTACAAATTGAAGAACATGAAGATAAGGCAGCAATTGGATCGGTGCCTCACCGAATCTGCACCTCCAGAGGTCAGCCATCCGCCGAAGGAAGGAAGAGTTCAATTCAATCAGCAACTTGAAAGGCGGATCGCCGAAGAAAGTGCTGAAGATAAGTGGCGACTCCACAGAGTAAAGAGCGTACCCGCCGCTGCTCACATAAAGACTGGATGATCTGCGAAGCCCAAGAGTCATCCGCAATCACAAAGGTGCCATGCCAAACTTGCATCACAATTCAGAAGAATGATCAGTAAAATAGGTCATCGGCGAGCCAGCAGTATATTAGGCGGCTCGCCGAATGGACGACAACCTGGCATAAAACAGGGCAAAATGACAATTTTGTAAATAATAGACTAGTTTTCAAACACATGCCTATAAATTTGCTGTTGTGTCCCCGAGAAAAAAAGAATCTTTTTCAGCTTAGATTATTACTTTTCACACTTTTGAATATTCTTGGAGGTTAAGGAAGGGTTCCAACTTGAATCTTATTGTAAGGATTCTATTTCTTAATATATTCTTACATGATCCTTGCCATTTCATCTTCTATTATTTGTGTGTTAGACCCTAGTATGAGTAGCTAAACTCATACTGGGCGTTTATTCATGAAAACTTGGTTATCTTAGCTTAAATCTTGTACTTAATCTTGTAAAATCGATGGGTTAACATAAATCTAGTTCTCTATCGTACTTTCTTGACTAGGGTTTAAGACACGGCCGTACTTGAACATAACCCTACTTGCTTTCATCACCCTAACAGGGTTGAAGGTGTAGGTTAATGAAAACTAGCGAGAATTTGGGTTATATTGGTTGCAGCCTACCCTATTTAAAGGGGAAGACCTAAGAAGGTCATCCCCACTCGGGTCTTTGGACTAGGGTTTCTAGCACTTCATCATTGACCTTAACGGGCTTGATAACGTAAATCCTCCCTATCCCAAGAGAGTTTTGAGGAATACATTAGAGTTCCGACCATTGATGTTGTGTATGTGATTCGTGAGGTTAATACAAGTGTTTTGCTATGAGAATCTAGTTGGAGTGAGTAAACCCCTAGCTCATTCTCATCGTTTAGATCAACCATTATTATTTAGTTTGTTTTATGTTAGTTGTTAGTTGTAGTTGTTGTTAAGATAATTCTACCTTTACTTATTAGGAATATACAGGCAATTCATAGAACTCGTCACTATTCATCCTAAGATTAATAGATTGCTTTGCTAGCTCCCTGTGGAAATCGACCTTGACTCTTGTTGGGTACTATTATCTTTGACGACTACCCTACACCCTTCGTGGTGAGTGGATTAAGCGTGGATCAAATTTTGGCGCCGTTGCCGGGAAGCAACGGTACATCTATTAGGTTGAATGTTTTGTGTTCTAGTCTTATTAGTTGTTCCTACCATTTTACCTTGTGCTTTGTTTTACCGTCTGTAGGTGAATCGAAGTATGAGAAGGAATCCAGATAGAGCTATGAGGAACCCCTTCTACAATCGTGTTAATGAGGGAGTTCCACTTCCAAATGCTCCAATTGCTCCGAATGATTATTATGAAGAGTCCAAAGAAGAGTATGATGACACTTCGCTTAGTGAGGAGAGTAATGGAGTTCAAGATGTCTTTGAGGAGAATGATGACCCTCAAGTTGAAAATGAAGACCCAAATGATGAAATTCCTCATGGCAATGCTAGCCAAAGAGAGTTTTGTGTCGGCAACAATGATGGTGTTGTGGGCCATGCAAACGGAAGAGGCAACAATGTTAAAAGAGGAGGCCGAGGTGAAAGTCGAGGAGGCCGTGGTGCTCAAGCTAATAGAAGAGCCAATGCCAATCGAGTGAATGTTAGCAATGGTAATTGGAATCAAAGAAATTCAAGGGATGGTCGAAATGATAATCAACATGCCCAAGAGTTGGAAGATTCGGAAGAGAAAGTGAATTTGGATACTTTTGCAAGTGTCATTGTGCCACCACCAATTCGTGTGAATGTGACTTCCAATACCCCACAAGTGATCCTTCATGGACTTGATCAAAATGGACTTTTTAGTGGAAGCAAGCATGATGACCCAACCGAACATTTGAGGAATTTTATGCAAACATGTCATCTCTCCAAGTCGGCACATTATACAGAAGAATCTTTGCGCCTAAGAGTCTTTTCTCTATCAGGGAAGGCTAAGACATGGTTGGACAAGCTACCAAAGAACTCAATCTATACTTGGGAGGAACATGTGAAGCAATTCTTGGCAAAATTCTTGCCTAAAGGCAAGCAAGCTTCAATGAGAGACAAGGTATATATGTTCAAGCAAGATCCCACCGATTCATTATATGAAGCTTGGGAAGCTTTCAAAGAGGTATTGCTACATTGCCCAACTCACAATTTTGAAGATGATATGCTCTAACAATGTTTCTACCAAGGGCACAACAAGAACAACCAATAGGCCGTGAACAACTTATGTGGAGGTGCTATCATGGATCATACTTTTCAAGAAGTCAAGGAAATTCTCAACAAAATTGCCAAGCAATCTCAAGATTGGCAATCAAGAGTTCATAACCCAAGTGGTGAAGGAGGAATGAACCAAATGATGATGAAAAGATTTGAAGATAAAGAGGAACAAATGACCCAAATCAACACCAACATTAAGCTTCTTAGAGGTGCCAAAGAGGAGAAGGAGAAGAAAGTGAACAAGATGGAGAATCTTCAAGTTACAAATGCCAGTTATCAAGTGGCTCCAATTGGGTATGTCAACCCATGGAGGCCAACCTCTAACTCTTCTTCAAAGAGGGCAAGAGGAGTAATTTCCGGAACAATGTTTCAATGTCCATAGTGAGGAAGAAGCCAACTTTGTGGCTTACTAACAAGGAGGTTATCAAAGGCTTTACCAGTAAGGACAATGGAGGCTAGATCGAGGAAGACAAAATTGGAACAATAATCAAGATGGAAGAGGAGTTGGTGCTTCTCAAAATTATGCACCAAGAGCTCCTTACAAGCAAGGTGAGAATGAAGGGAGAAGTCCTCAAGAATCAAGAGGTTTATACCGAGTGATATCAAGGAGATAAAGCAAACGGTCAATTCTCATAACACTTCCATCGAAGCTTTTGAATCACAAATGAGCACCCTTTCTCACCTAGTGAACCAAAGACCTCAAGGAGCATTACCAAGTGATACAGTATTTAATCTTAAGAGGAATGGGAAAGATCATCTGATGGAAATTATAACAAGGAGTGGAAAAACATGGGAAGATCCTAAATCAAAAGAAGATGGTGTTGAACTAGAAATGCAAAAAGAAGAGCAAAACAAGGGGGAAGAGTTACACCAAGATGAGGCAATTGATGTGGAAGTAGAGATTCCAAGGCATGAAGTTAATGAGGAGGCAATCCTTCAAGAACCAAGTCCCGAAGTCACTACCCCTCAAAAGTCCAAATCAAAGAAAACTCCACCACCCAAGTCCAAGCTCCATTCCCAATATTCAACTTCCTTTCCTACAAAAATGTGTGAAACAAAAACAAGCATCTCATGCCAAGAAAATCTGAGATAAAATAGCATCAGCATCCATCAACCTTTCTTTGGTTGATGCATTGAGCCAAATGCTAATGTTGCAAAGCTTGTGAAAGATCTTATGACCAAGAAGAATTATGAGGATTATGAGCCAAGCAAGATAACTCATCAATGTAGTTCAATTATCTCAAAGCATATGGTAAGGAAGATGGAGGATCATGGAGCCTTCACGGTTCCATGTACAATTGGAGGGACATTTCCCTAAGGCTTTATATGATCTTGGAGCAAGCATCAATTTGACGCTGCATGTGATTTACAAGACTTTGACTACCAAGGAAGTTCTAAAGGCTACAAACATGAATTTGCAAATGGCCGACCGATCCATGAAGCCACTTGTTCTTATGTGGACATGGTTGTGGATGCACTTGCTGAAAAAAAGAGTGTTCTAGTGAGTCAAGTTGATGAATTGGCCGCGGTGATTTGGAACATGGAAATTGATAGTGAAGAGAGTGTTGCCGAGTGTGTGAAGGCATTGGAAGGACTTGGCACTAGACCATATGTTCCCAAAAGCTTTCCCTTGATCTTGAATATCGAACAATTCCTCCCACAAAGCCCTCCATTGAAGAACCTCCAAGCCTTGAACTAAAGGCATTCCCAACCCACTTGAGATACACTTTTTTAGGCTAAAACTCCACTCTTCCCATAATCATCTCTTCCCACTTAACCAAAGAGCAAGAAGACCAATTAGTTGGAGTGGTGAGAAGGAGAATTAAAGCCATTGGGTGGACTCTTGCGGACATAAGGGGAATTAACCCAGGAGTATGCACCAGGATTCTTCTTGAAGAAGGGTGTAAGCCAACGGTGGAACATCACAGGAGGTTGAATCCTCCAATGCAAGAAGTTGTCAAGAAGGAGATCATAAAGTGGTTAGATGCGGGGGTGATTGTTCCACTCTCCGATAGTGAATGGGTTTCACCCGTTCAATGTGTACCCAAAATAGGAGGGATGGCGGTAGTTCACACTGAAAAAGGTGAAGCTATATCAACTCGAACCGTGAACGGTTGGCGAGTGTGCATGGACTACCGTAAGCTTAACAATGCAACAAGAAAAGACCACTTCCCCTACCCTTCATCGTCCAAATGCTTGATCGTTTGGTAGGCCGTGCTTACTATTATTTTTTTGATGGATATTCTAGGTACAATCAAATCGCAAATGATCAAGATAAGACAAAATTCACATGCCCATATGGTACTTTTGCATTCCACAAAATGCCTTCTAGACTTTGTAATGCTCCGACTACTTTTCAAAGGTGCATGCTTGCACTCTTCCATGACATGGTGGAAAACTTCTTGGAAGTGTTCATTGATGATTTCTCTGTAGTGGGTGATTCTTTTGAAGATTGTCTATCTAACTTGGAGAAAGTCTTAGAGAGGTGTGAAGAAACCAAACTTGTGCTAAGTTGGGAGAAATGCCACTTCCTTGTTCAAGAAGGAACCGTCCTAGGGCACAAGGTGTCTAAGAAAGGAACTAAAGTGGATCATGCAAAAATTGAAGTCATATCCAAATTTTCACCTCCTACAACCGTCAAAGAAGTGAGAAGCTTCTTGGGACATGCGGGATTTTATCGCCACTTCATCAAATATTTCTCCAAGATTGTCAACCCATTGTGCAAATTGTTGGAAAAAGATGCTAAGTTTGAATTCAATGAGGCATGTTTGAAAGCCTTTGAAGAGGTGAAATTGAGTTTGACAACTGCACCGATAATAGTGAGTCAAAAATGGGATATTCTATTTGAACTTATGTGCGATGCTAGCAATGTTGCATTGGGGGGCGTGCTTGGCCAAAGGGTTGAGAATATATTTCATCCTATCCACTATGCTAGCAAGACCATGAATGAGGCTCAATAAAATTATATGGTGACGGAGAAGGAGTTGCTAGCCATCGTATTTGGCTTTGAAAAGTTTTGATCTTACTTGGTTGGTTCTAAGGTCATTGTGCTTACAGATCATTCCGCAATTCGATATTTTATGGCCAAGAAGGATTCAAAAGCAAAGTTGATTCGATGGGTACTCTTGTTACAAGAATTTGATCTTGAGGAACTTGATAGAAATGGACGAGAATAAAGTGGCGAACCACTTATCATGTTTGGATGAGGGTCGCCCAAAAGAAACCCTTGAGATCAATGATTCTTTTCCGGATGAGAGGCTATTGGAGTATCTTGGGAGAAAATATCTTGGTACGCGGACTTAGCCAATTATGTTGCATGTGGAGAGATCCCAAAAGATTTCTCACTCAATCAAAAGAAGAAGTTGATCAAAGATGCCCGACAATAATTTTGGGATGAACCATTTCTTTTCAAAGTATGTGTCTATAGAATGATAAGAAAATGTGTTGCCGAAGCCGAGCAAGGAGCTATTCTTGAAGGATTTCATTCCGCTTCTTATGGAGGACATCATGGAGGTGTTAGAACGGCGGCAGAGGTACTTGAATGTGGTTTCTTTTGGCCTACTTTATATAAAGATGCTTATGATTACACAAAGAGTTGTGACCAATGTCAAATAACGGGGGAGGGGGGGAAGGAGGAAGGGGGAATCTCAAGAAGGCATGAAATGCCCCCAAAACCCCATTATTGAAGTTGAACTCTTTGATATATGGGGAATCGATTGTCCTTTTCCAAGTTCTTATGGTATGAAGTACATCCTTGTGGTGGTTGACTATGTATCTAAATGGGTTTATGCAATGGCCTTATCGAACAATGAAGCTAGAAATGTCACCGCCTTCCTCAAGAAAAAGCATTTTCATAAGATTTGGCACCCTCGCACCATCATAAGTGATGGGGGAACCCACTTTTTCAATTGGGCCTTTACCTCTTTGTTGGAGAAATATGGGGTATGACACAAGGTTGCTACACCTTATCATCCCAAACGAGTGGTCAAGTGGAATTTTTGAATCGAGAGATCAAGCAAATTCTATCCAAATCGGTTAATATGAACCAAACGGATTGGTCCAAAAAGTTGGATGATGCCTTATGGGCATATCGCACGGCATATAAGACTCCAATTGGGATGTCACCGTTTCGGTTAGTCTTTGGCAAAGCTTGTCATCTCCCCATGGAGTTGGAACATAAAGCTCTTTGGGCGTTGAAAAAACTCATCATGAATTGGGAAAAAGCTTCCAAATCTCGGGTGGAGAAGTTGCATGAACTTGAGGAAATGAGATTTCTTTCCTATGAAAATGCAAAGCTCTACAAGGAGAAGATGAAGATCATTCATGACAAGAAGATATGGAACCGTGCATTCAAGGTGGGGGATATGGTGTTATTGTTCAATTCAAGATTGCATCTATTTCCTGTAAATTTGAAATCCAAAAGGAGTGGACCTTTCAAAGTGGTGGAAACATCACGTTATGGATGGGTCGAATTACAAGAGAAGGGAAGTTCCAAAACTTTCTGAGTGAATGGCCAACAAGTGAAGCACTACTTTGGATGTGAAGCTGAGCCTAGAGAGGTCGATTGCATCTATCTCTTGGATCCTTGAAGGATGAGATAACACCATCGTGCCGCAACGTTAAATCAAGCGCTTCTTGGGAGGCAACCAAAGTTTTACTTTTAGCAATTTTTAGTTTTGAGCAATGTAGTTATTGTAAAAAAAAAAAAAAAAATCATGTGAAGTTCTGTGATGATCTCATTTGATCTTGGTTGAAGTGGTGTTAGTGCAAGGAAGATACAAAGGGTGGAAAGTAAGAAAATCTGAAAGAAGTTGAAAAGTGGGAAGACCACCAAATGAAGTGCGGAATCTAATTTGCAGCCACCAACCGCATTGCGGGCCGCCAGAATTAACAGAGAATAAATTTTTCTGTGGAGCAGAGAAGTACTCAGCCAATCATTTGACGAGCCGCAACTCCAACTCTGCAGACCTCTCTGCCCACTTGTGCGCACAATTGAGGACCAAAGTCCTACCCGCCGAGAATTCGGCGACATGCTGAAATAGCGGCGAGCTGCAACTTTCATGTGCCTGGACGGGTTTTTACCCGACTATAAAACGGCCTCAGGTAAGTTTTCTTTTTACTTTTTTACTCCAAACCATAAAAACCCACAAACCCACGACTTGAAATCCCTATTCCGGTGTACCACTACACCTAGAAACACTCCAACTCACTTACTCTCCTGCCTATTCCTTCACCCAGTTTTTGTTTCATCTCGAATCTGGTAAGAACTTCCCACTTTGTTCAAAGTTTTGTTATTTTACATGTGGGGTAGTTTAGAAATTATGTTGGGGGTGGGGAATGATCATTAACTTGTTATCCATGTTTAGTTAATTTTAGGGTTTGTTCTTAGAGTTTTATTTTATGAAATTTTGGAACCCTAGAGTGTGATCTTAGGTTTAAATGACTTTAAGTGAAGAAAAGAGTTGAAGAAGAGACTTGAAAGAAAAAACCAAAAATTGAACTTGAATGACACCATGAACATACCTTCCCTTTCTTGAAAATCTTGAAAAGACTTGAACTTTGTATGATTCTTGGTGGACTTTTCAAAAATTGGCTGAATTTGTAGTCTCGTTCTCAAGAGAGAGTTTGAAAGAGGTGAGAAGTTGAAAACACCACATAGGAGTGTGTCGGGGGTTGTTAAGGGAAGTAAGATTGGAAAACTTGGAATCTGTGCACTTGTAGCAAAAATTGGCCAAGGATTCAGCAAGCCGCCGATGAGGTATCATCCCTCACAAGTAAGTGCGGAAGACACTCGGCGTGCCTACAAGATCAACTGCGAGGTCACCGATGTTAACAGTGAGTTCTGAAAATGTGAGAGTGAGGCTTGAACCTCGCAGTCTGAATGGCGACTCGTCGTTCCTTGTCCGCAATATATTAAGCGAGTCGCCGAGGTGAATTGCCCCTCGCAAGATGAAGGGTGAAAGAGTTCGACGGACCCTCAGTTACCTTTGCGGAGCTGCCGACACTAACATATTGTTTTTTATTTCTACGGCTAGCATTGGCATCTCGCACTTCAAGAGGCGACCCGCCGGTGCTTCTTAGCTTACTTCTGCAGGCCGCTATTACTTGTCTATGAGGCCGCCCTTACTTCTGCTGCCCGCTATTTTGATTGCAACCGAAAATTTGTTTGAGAGTTCCAAGTGTTCCATCCCCTTCTATGAACTTCATATGCAATAGTTTAGTGTAACCTTAGCTTAGTTTAAGAGTAGAATAGTGTAGTGATTTAAAAACTAAACATATGTCTTGAGTTGATTTTGCCCAGGTAATCATGAAGAAACAAACGGCTAAAAAAGAGGGAGTAAGGAAACCACTCACCAAGGAGCAGAAAAGGGAAGCTGAATTGAAGAAAAAGATGGAGGCTAATCAAGCCAGAGGTGAGCAATAGCAAAAGGCTGAGAAGAAAGGAAAGAACATTGTGGATCCAAGGCCATCAAAGCAAAAGTTCACTCCTGGCCAAGGGACCTCCACTCCTATTGAAGAAGCTGAATCTGATGTGGAAGATTGGGGACCAGAGGGGGTGTAATTTTGGTTAGAGTTTGACAAAGATCTTCGGAGAACACAAAAAATCCTCAACCATAGGTTCAACACTCCAGAAGCTGAAGCAATGTTCCATGCAAAGAGAATCATCCATCCAGAAAAGCAAGTGCAAACTGAATGGGTAGAGAAATATGGTGAGGAGTTCTATGGTGAGATCTTGAGAAGAAAATGGGAGTTTCTATTGGAACCACCTGGCAAATACAATGAAGTGATGGTCAAGGAATTCTATGAAAACCTAGCCCAAGATAAAAATGACTCAATCAGGGTAAAGGTGAGAAGTGTGGATGTCGTCTTTAGTTATGAAGAGATCAATGAAGCATATGGGTTGACACCACCACTTGACCGATATGAATATAAAAGGAAAACCAAGAAGTGGGGAACAGAGGAAGAAGGAAGCTTGAGAACTTGGATTGTAGCCATCATACTGACACGACCCAAATTTTCGGCTAGGCCGTGCGGGTACCCGACATCCTCTCCTAGACCCGTCGGGCGAACCCTTGACAATTGAATTAGGAAAATAAATATAAATCCAACTCATAAATAAGAACAAGACTTAAAAAAATACTAACATACTTTCGCAGCGTGCAAACCGATCCATATATTTATACCGTAGCGGCGTACAACCCGATCCCTGCAACCCAGAATACGAGCCAGAAATATATAGGCAAACTGAGATATGTCCACAACATGGTATACATACCGCATACAAAACAACACAACACAATACACATAATAGTCAGTATGCGGTGCAATGAGATGTGATGAATGCGGTACGATGTAATGGAGTCACATATGCCTGACACCTATCTCTAGCGTGAGACTCTCATCGTCTACCAGGAGATATATGTAATGATGACCCTTCACCGGCTCAGGACTCTCATCGATTACAGGGAATTATATGCAATGATGACCCTTCGCCGGGTCGGGACTCTCATAGATTACCGGGAAGTATATGTAATAATGATCCTTCACCGGTGCAGGACTCTCATCACCAACCGGGAAGTATATGCAATACTCAATACCAGAGTGCAATGCTCATATGCTCAATGCAATACCAACAACAGGGCATAATATATAATATACAATGTAAATTTAAAGCTAAGGCATAATGAGTACGCCTATCAGCAGCTACACACGTAAGGAACACGTGGTAGAATATCTACAAGGCCAAGGGCCTCCAAAGAAATGGATATAAACACTTACCTTGTTACAAAGTTAGCACAGCTACTCAACAACCGCTTTGTCCTTTGGATTCATTGCCAAACGATCCCACTGTGTTCAATAAGCTGAAAAATATATCACATAAGGCTTAAGGCTTCATTCCTTACGTCTTAGGGCAATCCAGTTAGGAACCTGATACCCTATTCCAATACGCAATATGCAGGCTAGGCTTATGTACAGGGTTCAAAGTCATATAACCAAACCCCAAATAAATTACATTTACATGTTGCCCATAACTCATTGAGTACGAATATAAACTCAATTCCGCTATCAGGGTCCAATTGACCCTTTAAACTATTAATTAAACTTATAACGATGTCTAATATCCCAATTTTAACCGTCAAAATATATTCAAACACACATAATAAACTCAAATAATGAATTAATATCATTACCTGAATGTTTCAGGGTGAAAATTCTATTTTTCTTCCACTCTTTTCTCATTTTCTGGCATTTTTCTCTTTCACTTCGTCATTCTCGTTTCTAATCATTTGTTTCTGCTCATTTCATGTTGAGCTGAGCTAAGGGATAAATATCCCAGCAACAACCGCCTACCTTTTTTCCTTTTATCCTTTTCTCTCTTTTTTCTTTTATTTAATTTCTTTTCTTTTCTTTTCGCGACGAAAATTAAATTAGAACTCTACGAAATTTGAAATGATCCAAAATTTCTCAAGTAAGTTATACAAAATATATGTAACACACTTGCTAAGGCGGATCTCAAATCGAAATCTCACAACTCAAGATGCGAATTAAAAGCAAAAAGATTAAATTATTAATTTTCTGAACTTTAGCCGAAACCTGCCGAGCAACTTCGAAATTGACTTCAAAAATTCACACATGCCACAAATAATCATACGATCCTAAGATGAGACACATAGATCGAGTATTACTTACTAACCAATTTACACCGGATTAAGCAATGACACTTTCTGATGGTGACGAATAAGAATTCCATCATCCTACCGATACTGAGTTCTAAAGAGAGGTAGACTGACTTGACATTATAACAGAATGAGGCACAACCAGATTCCAAGCAAACAATACCGATACTCACTCATAAATCTCTCATATTTAAACCAGATAAACTAGTAGGGTCATCACAAATGCAAGGAATAAATCATATCAGAATCTCACCCCTCTACCGCAACCGATTTTTAATAGAAACGACATTCAAGGAAACCATCGAAACATAATAGGACACCCCATCTCCAGATCGACCGAAAGAATCAAATCTTACTCACATTTAAGGGAAGAAGAAATCCCAGGGTCTACTACATCGGATACCTCAGCATCCCGCCAGACTAGCAATTCATAGAACTGCTTCTACATCTGTGCTGAGCCAGTACCCTGATATATTACTTCCATAAGAACCACTGCCACCACGCTCTCGACCTCTACTGGATGGTGGCATTTCTCTAGCTGATTGAGATCTAAATGAAATCTCCTACGACTGTGCAGGTGCCTGATGACGAGAGAAAGGACGATTGCCTACTTCCCGGAGTAAGGAAAAACTCCTCAAAGGATAACCAGACTCACGACGATGATAACACCTTTTTGCTGAAAATAGAAGCTGGACTGATTGTTGATAGCTGTAAAGAGAAGACTGAATCTGATCTTGACGAGCTACTTGCGCACTCTGAGAATCACGCGCCACAAGCTAAGATAACCTAGGAAGTAACCTCCTAAAATAATCAGAACTCTTATCTCCAAAGGAGGTATGGTGCCCACCAGGGCCGTGGGATCTCTTGCTCTCCCGCTCTAACTTATGGTATGCCTAATACCTCTGAGCAATATCAACAACGACATAAAATGAAGTCCCAACCTTAATTTCTCGAGCCATCTGGGATCTCAAGGAAGAAGAAATGTCACCAATAAATCTTTGAACATTCTCAGAAGGTTCATGGACTAGTTATAGCGCATATCCAGTCATCCTGGAAAAAATTCAATCTCATATTCTGAAACCAACAGGCTACCCTGTCTAATCGACTCAAATTGGCGACACTCTTCATCTCGTTCGCTACTCGAAAGGAACTTTTCCACGAATCTAGAAGAAAAATCGAACCAACTTAGTTAATAAGAGAGCGGTCCACCAATTCAAGGCTAGACCCTTGAAACTGGAAAGCAGAATAATCAACACCATCCCGCTCGATATAATCAAGAGCCTGAATGATACGCTGACATCATTTTATTTTAAAAAAATTACACATGGATTATCAGATGCATGGCTTAAGAATATCGGAAGGTTCAGTTGAGTAAAATAATGCAGCCTCTTCAGAAACTCGGACCGAGCCATTACTCGGGCAAGCTAATCAGTCAGAATAACTAGAGGCACAACACATGCTGCTTCTAGAATATAAATTACTGGGGCAGCATGAGGGACTGGAACAGGAGCTCCCTAAGGCCGAACGTCTCCATCCGTGGCAACCTGATAAGCTGCCTAGCGAATAATAGGTTATTGTGGTATCTGTGTCACCAGGATTCTTGTAAAAGAATCTTAGAGAGCCAAGGGAACCACAAGGCCCTGCTCTCTTGCCCATTGCGAGCTAGTACAGCTGGGACCTCCGTAACTAGATCGTCAGCACGATCAAAGACACTCGGGGCTTCGTCAGTGCTAGCCCCAGGCTATACTGCTTCATCTCGAATTCATACTATTAGCGGATATGTCGCAGGGTTCACAATTACCATGAAGGAATTAACGAAAATACTTTTGCATCCTAGACTGACGCACGATCAGAAAAGAAAGAAGTGAAACTTCCTAAAAGCCATCATAACCTCTCGTAGATAAGTACGGACGTCTACGTACCCATCAGCGAGACTCTACTAGACACCGTCTTATTCTAGATAGACTTTAAACTAGGCTCTGATACCAACTGACACGACCTGAATTTTCGGCTAGGCCGTGCGGGCACCCAACATCATCCCCTAGACCTGTCGAGCGAACCCTTAATAATTGAATTAGGAAACTAAATATAAATCCAACTCATAAAAAAGAACAAGACTTAAAAAATACAAACATACTATCGCAGCGTGCAACTTAAAAAAATACAAACATACTGTCGCAGCGTGCAACCCGATCCATATATGTATACTGTTGCGGCGTGCAACCCGATCCATATATTTATACCGTTGCAGCGTGCAACCCAATCCTCGCAACCCAGAATACGAGCCAGAAATATATAAGAAAACAGAGATATGTCCACAACATGGTATACATACCGCATACAAAAAAACACACCACAATACACATAATAGTCAGTATACGGTGCAATGAGATGTGATGAATGCGGTACGATGCAATGCAATCACATATGCCTGATACCTATCTCCGGCGCGAGACTCTCATCGTCTACCAGGAGATATATGCAATGATGACCCTTCACCGGCTCGGGACTCTCATCGATTACCGGGAAGTATATGCAATGATGACCCTTCACCGGCTCGGGACTCTCATCGATTACCGGAAAGTATATGTAATAATGATCCTTCACCGGTGCGGGACTCTCATCGCCAACCGGAAAGTATATGCAGTACTCAAAAACAGAGTGCAATGCTCATATGCTCAATGCAATACCAACAACAGGGCATAACATATAATATACAATGTAAATTTCAAGCTAAGGCGTAATGAGTATGCCTATCGGCAGCTACACACGTAAGGAACACGTGGTAGAATATCCACAAGGCCAAGGGCCTCCAAAGAAATGGATATAAACACTTACCTTGTTACAAAGTTAGCACAGCTACTCAACAACCGCTTTGTCCTTTGGATTCATTGTCAAACGATCCTACTGTGTTTAATAAGCCGAAAAATATATCACATAAGGCAAAAGGCTTCATTCCTTACGTCTTAGGGCAATCCAGTTAGGAACCTGATACTCTATTCGCATATGCAATATGCAGGCCAGGCCTATGTACAGGGTTCAAAGTTTCATAACCAAACCCTAAATATATTATATTTATATGCTGCCCATAACTCATTGAGTACGAATATATACTCAATTTCATTATCAGGGTCCAATTGACCCTTTAAACTATTAATTGAACTTATTAAAACGATGTCTAATATCCCAATTTTTACCGTCAAAATATATTCAAACACGCATAATAAACTCAAATAATGAATTAACATCATTACCTGAATGTTTCATGGTGAACATTCTATTTTTCTCCGGCTCTTTTCTTATTTTCTGGCATGTTTCTCTTTCACTTCATCATTCTCGTTTCTGATCATTTGTTTCTGCTCATTTCATGTTATCCTGAGCTAAGGGATAAATATCCCAGCAACAACCGCCTCCCTTTTTTCCTTTTATCCTTTTCTCTCTCTTTTCTTTTCTTTTCGCGATGAAAATTAAAACAGAACTCTACGAAATTTGAAATTATCCCAAATTTCTCAAGTAAGTTATACAAAATATATGTAACACACTTGCTAAGGTGGATCTCAAATTGAAATCCCGCAACTCAAGATGCGAATTAAAAAAAAATATTAAATTATTAATTTACGGAACTTTAGCCGAAACCTGCCGAACAACTTCAAAATTGACTTTAAAAATTTACACATGTCACAAATAACCATACGAACCTAACGACGCTTTCGAATTTCGAATCGGAGTTTATTCGCCAAAATCGAGCTCGAAAATCTCTTTTTAATATTTATCGGCAATAAAAACTTCTTCCGATACCTACCAAACGAAGTCCGATTTAGCTCAAATTTTATAGAAAGATTCTAATGGACGTTACAAATATTTTAAAATAATCAGCACGTCAATCAGAGTCCTAACTCCCGAAATGACTACCTAAGGTTGTTTCACATTGCTTCACCTGGGACTGTGCCAACTTGGGTCAATCTAGGGAAAGAGATCAAGGAGAAAGACTTGAGCTTGATTGCCAAAGGCTGGAATGCAGTGATTAGCAGCAGGTTCTTCCCTTCTCTTAATGACACAAGAATCACAAATAAAAAGGCAGTCCCCATAGCATGCATCATGAATTACAAAAAAAGTTGATGTGGGCAGGGTCATCTATGACGGAATCAACAGCAAAGCCCATACAAACTCCACTGCATATGGTTTCCCTTGCTTGCTAACCAAGTTAATGGAGCATGTGCCCATGCTAGTTGATATTGATTACCTAAAAGTAACAAGAGGTACTGTAGATCTCAAAAGAATCCAAGATGATGAAATGAAAGAAAGAGAAAAAGAAGCTCAAATGGATAAGGATGATATAGCTATTGTAACTCCTCAAGGAGGAAAAAGATCACCAGTCTGACAAATCCCAGCCTATGATCCAACAGTAGAAGAGGTCTCAGCTAGGTAGTTCGAGCTCTTCCATATTCCCAAGAAGCTGAAGGAAATCATTACAATATTTTGGGCCTTGACACTAAGGTGAATCTGCTATGGGGACCAGATGCTGAGCTGGAAAAGGCTCTCAAGCCCATGGTTGATGCCATCAAAGAGCTCACCAAAGCTGTGACCAATAACACCACAAAGATGGTTGATTTGACTGAAAGAGTGAGAGACTTAGAGTACTCAGATTTGAAAACAAGATTGGCACTGGGACAGTTGAAGATTGAGAAGAAGGCAGCCCAAATATTTGGACCAGGCACTTCAAGTAAGAGAGTGAAAGAGAATAGTGAAGAGGAGGAAGATAATGATGATAGTGAGGAAGATGAAGGAAGTGAAGATGAATCAGATGGAGAAAACACAACAACAAAGGTGCAAGAAAGTTTTGATGAGTTGATGGCAAAGCTCCAAGCTCATAGAGAAGAGAAAATAAAAAGGCAACAAGAAATCAAAAGACAAAAGGAAGAAGAAGAAAAAGCAAGCAAGGAAGAGCCCAAAATGAAGAAACAAAAAGTTAAAAGTGATGACCAAGAAAAGAAGAGTGAAAAACAACAAGAGGTTGAAATACCAAGTGATTCCAAAGAAGAACCAAAGTCATACTGAAGAAAAAGAAAGTTGGAAGAAAGTGAAAAGAAGATTGAAAAAGAAGGCAACTTGACTGAGGAAGAGAAATAGAGGAGAGCAAGGAAAGAGAGGGAAAGAAGACAACAGGAAGAGGCCAAGAGAAGAATGGAAGAAGAGAGGAAGAAAGCAGAAGAGGTGGCTAGTAAGACAGAGAAAGCAAGGGAAGCACAGTTGGCAAACCTAGAGCAAGAAAATTTGAAGGCCGTGAAGGCCAAATCAGCTTCTACTTCATCAGCTCCCACTAAAAAAATCCAAAGTTCACCAAGTTAGAAGACATCATCCACTCATCCATTAGAGAAGGACAAGGCCCATCCATCATGAGCACCAATTCAGGGAGCACACTCACCTTTTTTTGCTACTGACCTTTCTTTTGTTTAGTTGCTTTGGGATATAGCAACTTTTCATATTGGGGGTGGGGTTTAGTATTTTTGTTTGTTGGTTATTTTTTCTCTGTTGGATGTTTTTAATTGTCCCCCTATCCTGGTAGATACTCTTTAGTTAATTGCATGTTTTAATTTAGTTTGTGTCTTTAAATTGTGTTTTCATTTTGCCTTTAAATTATGTCTTTTGAATTAGTAGTGTTAATTTAGTTGTTAAAAGAAAAACCCAAAAACATAGAAAAGTTGAAAAATATAAAAAGAAATGCTATGGGTACTCCTATGAACTACGCTTGGGATGTTATCTTCTCTCCTCTGATTCGCACTTGTTGCGATACGTAGGAAACCCTCGTGAAACTTAATTTTACTTGGGCCAGAAACAATAACCACCACCTCCATTGTAAATACCACTTTTTTGTGAATAAAAGTAATAAATAACCTTCTTGGTTTTCTTTGACTCGGTTCTTTTCCAAGAATGCAATCCTTTGAACTGGACACTTTTGAGGACTTAATCATAGAAGTGTCATCCTCATTTTGTGACTTGTTTGATACCAACATATTAGGAGCACACATGAAAAGTTTACTGGATTGTTTGTTGAGAGTTGCACCTACAACCTTTAGGTTCTTTTGATGACTCTATGCATGTGTAGATAGGCTAAATCCTTACCGTAAATGTTTGAAAGTTGATGTTCTTGTATCTTGTCCCTTATACTAGTGAGGTGAGTTTTTTCTTAAGCTTGTTAATTGCATATGCATGTTGGAACTTGGCTTGTGTGTCTTTGGAAATGAATGGAGCGTCAAATTAGTGATTGGATAGGATGATAGGCATTTCTGACCCGTTTGAGCCTTTCACGCCACCAGATGAAATTAATCCTTAGTTAGCCAAATTTGACCCTTAATATCCTTTCTTTCGATAGCCATGCAAATAGCCCGAGCCAATTCTAAGTGCTTAATAGTACTAACCTACTTTTGGTCCTACCTCCTTGAGGCATTGAAATACGTGCAACTGATACTAAAGTATAAGTTTAGGGGAAGGGAACAAAGAAATGAAAGCTAAGTGGCTCTTAAAAAGGAAAATGATTGTATAGAAAAGTTGCAAAAGAGAAAAGAAGAAAATCAAGAAAAATACAAAAATAGAAAAAGAAAATTTGAAAAAGACAAAAATAGAAAAGAGAAGCAAATGAAAGAATAAGAGTCACAAAGCAAAAAAAATCAAAAATGAAAAAATTGGGAAGAAGAGCTAATTGGAAAAAGTAAAGCTCAAAGTGAAATGAATGAAAAGATGATGTAGTGTCCAAGGAGGGAGTTTAGTCACTTTTATCCAAATTTAATCCTACCTTTATCCAAAAGCCTACATTACAACTATAGAAGTCCTATTTGATCCTTCACCAATAGATATGAAAGAAACAACAAGTGTCACTATAGCCAAGCCTATGACATTGCATGCGCATAACTTGCATTCATTTGTGAGAGTGAGGGGTTAGACTTGAGAGTTCCTTTTGTTTGAATTTAATTGAGAGATAAGGACACATTACTTTTAGTGAGAGCATTATGGGACTTGAGACTTGAAGGTGCAACTAAAACAGCCTTGGATGAGTTGAGAGAGTAATTGTGCTACACATGCTCTAGTTCTCACTAAAAGCTCTAGTAGATATAGTTGTAACTTTGGTGCTTGTGGTTGATTGGTTGGATTCTCATATGTGAAACTAAGTATTGGTACCAACCGAAGTCATGGACATCTCTTTTTCCCATTCCCTTGTTGAACTCAATCCTGATGCTAAGAAAATGAAACATGACATAGTTCTTAATATTGCTTGAGGAAAAGCAAAAGCTTAAGTTTGGGGAGTTGATATGTCGGTATTTTGCGCTTAATTGCAACCCTTTTAGACTAGCTTTTATCCTTTAAAGTGATGCTATTTGTATGAATCTTATGTTATTCTTCATGTTTCAGGTTATTAAGAGAATTGATATACAAAGCCGAAGAAAATATGAAAAAGAGCAAAAACAAGTGCACTTTAGCTACAAATTGAAGAACATGAAGATAAGGCAGCAATTGGATCGGCGCCTCGCCGAATCTACGGCTCAAGAGGTCAGCCATCCGCCGAAGGCGGGAAGCGTTCCAGTAAATAAGAAACTTGAAGGGCGGATCGCCGAAGGAAGTGTTGAAGACAAGTGGCGACTCCGCAGAGTAAAGGGCGAACCTGCTGCTGCTCACAGAAAGTCTGGATGATCTGCGAACCCCAAGAGTCGTCTGAAATCACAAGGGTGCCCCGCCGAACCTGCATCGCAATTCAGAAGAATGATCAACAAAATAGGTCATCGGCGAGCCAGCAGTTTATTAGGCGGCTCGCCGAATGAACGGAAGCCTAGCATAAAACAGGGCAAATGACAGTTTTGTAAATAATAGACTAGTTTTCAAACTCATGCCTATAAATGGGCTGTTCTGCCTCCGAGAAAAAAAAAACCTTTTTCAGCTTAGATTATTACTTTTCATACTTTTGAATATTCCTGGAGGTTAAGGAAGAGTTCCAACTTGAATCTTATTGTAATTCTATTTCTTAATATATTCTTGCATGATTCTTTCCATTTCATCTTCTATTATGTGTGTGTGTTAGACCCTAGTATACTCATACTAGGGGTTTATTCATGAAAACTTGATTATCTTAGGTTAAATCTTGTACTTAATATTGTAAAATCAATGGGTTAACATAAATCTAGTTCTCCATCGTATTTTCTTGACTAGGGTTTATGGCACGGCCGTACTTGAACCTAACCCTGCTTGCTTTCATCATCCTAACGGGGTTGAAGGTGTAGGTTAATTGAAACTAGCGAGAATTTGGGTTATATTGGTTGCGGCCTACCCCATCTAAAAGGGAAGACCTAAAAAGATCATCCTCGCTCGGGTCTTTGGACTAGGATTTCTAGCACTTCATCATTGACCCTAACGAGCTTGATAACGTAAATCCTTCCTATCCCGAGAGGGTTTTGAGGAATACATTAGAGGTCTGACCATTGATGTTATCCATGTGATTTGTTAGGTTAATACAAGTGTTTGGCTATGAGAATCTAGTTTGAGTGGGTAAACCCCTAGCTCATTCCCATTGTTTACATCAACCATTATTATTTATCCTGTTTTATGTTAGTTGTTAGTTGTAGTTGTAGTTAAGATAATTCTACATTTACGTATTAGGAATATATGAACAATTCATAGAACTCGTCACTATTCATCCTAAGATTAATAAATTGCTTTGCTAGCTCCCTATGGAAATCATCCCCAACTCTTGTTGGGTACTATAATCTTTGACGACCGCCCCATACCCTTCGTGGTGAGTGGATTAAGCGTGGATCACCCATCAGTATGTAGATGAAGTTGTTGAATTGACGAGTTCAATATACGAGTAATGCCTGATGGCTGAGCTAGACATGATTTAGCTCTAAACGAGTTGTGTACCCTACTTTTTGTAGCAAAAAGTGAGTGTGTTACTTTAACTTAGGTCTGGCTGGGGCTATGAGTAATTGCATCATAGATCGGTCTGAATAAATAAGTACAACTGACTAAACAGAATAGTAGTTTTATTGATTAGGCGTGGAGCCTTGTAAACATAAAGAACGGGACTATGAGCCCGTTGTAGATAATGAAAATAACTTCAAAAGGGACAAGAAAGGGTAAAATACATGTCTCGAGTATATGGGCTTAGTCAGCCTTTCAAGAGTGGTACTTCTTTAGCCATGTAATGTTCAAGTTATTTGGAATGACTGTCCCTTCCATGTCCTCAATAATGTATGCACCTTTTCCAGCTATGCATCAAACTTTGTACAACCCTTCCTAATTCAGGGCGAGCTTACCTGCACTGGCCTGCTTGGTGTTCTGAGTAACTTTGCGGAGGGCCAGATCCCTAATGTTGAAGGATCGTGGATTAGCCCTCGCATTGTAATACTGCTCCACCCATTGCTTCTAGGCCTCCAGGCGTATGGCCGCTATTTCTCACTGTTCATCCAAAATATCAAGGGAAACCTTCAATGCTTCGTTGTTGGGTTCTTACTCAGCGAATCACCGCCGCAAGATGGATTCTTCAATCTCCAAGAGAATCAATGCTTCTGTTCCAAATGTCAGTAAAAACGGTGTTTCTCCAGTGTTGGCTTTGGATGTAGTACGGTAGGCCCACAGGACTCCTGTCCAGCCACTTTCCTTTAGCTTCCTTGAGTCACTTATTCAAATTCTCCACTATTGTCTTGTTCAAAGATTCAGCTTGAAAATTGGTGGAAGGGTGATAGGAGTAGAGGTTATTCTCTTTATCTCTCATTCCTTCAGAAAAGCATTGATTTTGTCACCTATGAACTGGGGACCGTTGTCGCAAGTGATTTCAACTGGAATGCCGAACCGGCACATAATGTTCTTCCAAATAAAATATATTACATCATGCTCCTGAATCCGAGCGTAGGCTGGCACCTCGACCTATTTGGTGAAATAATCCTTTATGATAAGCAAGAATTTGACACCACCAGGTGCTTTAGGCATAGGCCTTACGATGTCCATCCCTATTTAATAAAAGGCCAAGGGCCTATTACTGTGTGTAATAACTCTGCTGGCTGATGAAGTACATGGGAGAATCTCTGGACTTGCTCGCGTCATTTTCCATTCGGGGCCTAAAATAGCACGCCATGATTAACTTGCGAGCTAAGGATCGCCCACCAGAATGGTTTCCACATTGCCCCTCATGAATTTCTCTAAGTACATAATCCACTTGAGAGGGTCCAAAATATTTAGTCAAAGGTCTGCTAAACATTCATCGATAAAACTCGCTATTGATTAAAACATAGCGGGCTGCTTGGGCTCTCAACCTTCTACTCTCCTTTCTATCTGCCAGGAGCACTCTTTAGTCCAGGAACTAAATGATCGGGTGCCGCAAATCCCACGATGATCCCACTGCGTTGACCTCGCACCGTTTTACATCCGCGTTTGTTAGCTTTGTTGACACCCAATTTTGTCCATCCTGTTTCAATAGCCATTTTCTGACAAAATCGCACGAGTAACCCCACAGTTATCTTCATACAAAATCCTTATCGCACACATATACTCCAATTTGGCTATTCTTTTTAAAGACGCCCTCACAAATCACTGTTATTTCACAACCTTGTACGTGTCCAATTACAAATTTTGCAATTACTTCTGCACGCTGACAAAATTACTCAAATTATTACAAAACCTCAAAATTACTTTTTTACAATTTTTAGTCATTCCAGTATTTTAGAAATAATTTTATAATTTTTCTACACTTTTACACCTATTTTGTACCCTTTTTATACATTTTTATACTATTTATATACACAAATATACATTTCAGTATTTATACACATCACCATGCCCATGTATACCCACGTTACACCCACATGGGCGTACGAGGAAAAATCCTAGCCATTCGTAGGTTTTATCCAACGGTTGATATCTAAGTTTCCTTTTTTAATTAAACAATTGGACACCCAAACTATAGACCCTCTCTCATTTCCCCATTGTTTGCGCCACCTCTCTCCTTCACTTTCTCTCTCAAGCGAAAAACCCTAACCCCACTGTTACGCCATTTTCCAGCCGCCCCACCGATGAAACTCACAACAAACTACATCCTCATGCTCCCCTTAACCGCCATAACAAAACCCTCATGCCAATTTTCCATTCCGATAGAGGACAAAATTTAACCTCTTGTCGACCCGTGTCTCTGTCACCGGAAAAGAACTCCGACCATGGCTAAGAAAATCCTAAAGTGTCACTACGAGAAAAAGGGAAAAATCCCCACGCATGGGTAATCATAGTGGGTTCAAACTCGACCCGACTCCAATGTTTAAACAGTTAATCTCTAATCCTTTTGTTTGATTATTTGAACTTGTGTGATAACATGCCTAAATTTGCCTATTCCTTTCCATGTTAGCATAGTTAGTGGTCATTTAGCAATTAACTAGAGTGAAAATTTTTGAAGTTGTTAATCTTTGTTCGTCTCATTAAGTTTGAACACTGATTAGTGCCTGAGTTTATTGTGAGTATGACTTACATCATGAACCACCCTAGGGAAGTCTAATGAGTTGCCTATGCTCATTCATGTTTGTTGTAGTGTATTTGTCCTCTTACTATGTCAAAGTGCATGATTTTCATGATTATATGTTTGGAAACTGAATGAGTAGACTATCTTACATGCTTAGGAAGATTTGAATTAGTTGGAGTAAAATTTTTGATTGATACTTGAAAGGGTGGTAGATTGCTTGATTGATCCGAGATTAACTTGAAGCCTTTTTGAAAATCTGTTAACTGATTTTGAGCCTGAAATATACCTATATGATTGATTTTGAACCTAGACCATGCTATGTGTAAAAGGAGGGAACTATATTTGTCTTAAGTTCTGATTTGCCTTAGACTTAGGGATTGACTAAACTATACTTGGTAAGTGTACTTATTTGAGTCCTTTTAATTATGGGAAGCAATATTCCTTGCCTTCCTTAGCTTTTGCCCGTTTGACTGAAAACCTCTCATCACACTTATATACTTATGTGTTTCTCATTCTAAGGGACCATTCGTACACTGAATACACGCAGCTCTCGCACTGAAATACTGAATGCACATTGCACACTAAAAACATCTTCTTCTCATACTCTCAAGTTCCTGAGAAAATTCCTACTTTCTTTTCTCACCTTGGATACTGTCTCTGAGGATATTTAGTACTGCCTAGATATCGTTGGGCATGTTTGTTACTATTTTTAACAAGGTATAAAGCTCTTTCTGAATCTATGCTACTCTTTACCTGAATCTGCATATGTCTATGATGTTTGCTTATATATATATATATATATATATATATATATGTGTGTGTGTGTGTGTGTGTGTGTGTGTGTGTGTGTGTGTATATGTGTGTGTGTATATATATGTGTGTATATATGAGTGTGTATATATGAGTGTTTGGGGTTCTTCTTTGCCCCCCCCCCCCCCCCCCCCCCCCCCCGCTAACCCTTTTGAATGCAGCCTCTTTGGATGGTCTTAAATAGACCATACTAGTTTTGTCCATTATAGGGAAGCCTGAGTTTAGTTGTACCAGTGATAACCCCTTCTAAGTTAATCATAGTACAGGAGTTCTGGGGTTATAAATCACTGGTGTTATGAGTAAGGGTGGCAGTTCTAAGCATGATGCCTCGGAACCTGGCATAAAAATTCAATTTTTTACTCCTTTAGAATCCCATATCTGTGTATTTGTTGGGGTATACTGCCTATACTCATGTGGGAGTAAATAATGCCCACTGGTTGTGTTATTCGGCCACACAGGGGCCTTTTCTAACCTATTCTTTATGTGTTCGCCTCATCATCATGCTAATACAAGACCTGCATTGCTAAATTCGAAATCTAATCATTAATAATGCATGTTCGTTTAAGTAATAGCGTGAAAGCTAAGATCTAATGACAGTTAGGCATTTAAATCAGCATGACTGTAGTATATTATGGCTCAAATTCCACGATACAGTGTTTAATTAAGATCTTACATGTGAAAACCTAGAAATTTTTATAACAGGGGTTAAAAATGTCATGCCTGCTTAATCTGAAACTATTTTTGTAAAGTAATATGCCCCTATCTTTGCGTTACTGGTACAGGGCCCAAAACCTTGTTTAAAATCTGGCCCTTATGTGTTTGAACTAATTTTCATCAAGCTTTAATCTCATATACACTAATCTAATAGTGTATAGGGGAGTATAACTCTTGGGGTCCATTATACAAATTATTATGTATTTTCTAAAAGTTATTATCACTTAATCATACATTTGCATGTTTATGCATATATATATATATTTACGTGTGACAGCCCTTTTTGTACATTTGTGTGCTTTGTGTCTCCCATTTTTAAAAACAACCTAAAAACTTATGTTTTCAAAACACCGATCCCAAAAAGCAAATAGCCATTAAGGTTAGGGCTTGACGACTAATGTCAAGTCATGCCGACCCGGAATGGCAAATATTTCTTTTACAAAATAAATCTAATTTGGTTTTTGTCAAAATCTGAAAGTATTTTCGAAAATTGGTTATTTCTGCAAAATATATTAAATGCTGAAATTGCATTAATGTGCTGCCTTGGAACATCTCTTAAGATTTCAACCCATTTGGCACAATGTTTGTAAGATCAGTGGCCAAAAGTGGATTAGGTGTTGGGCTTAGGTCATTTCTGCAAATTTCAAGTGACCAAGACTTAACCATTACTGCCCATTAGATTGTTTTCCCTAATTAACACTTATTGCTTGACTGGCTACATTTTTAGCCGCTTAAATTGGTAGAATAATTTATAAATATAATTCATGTTTTGTCTATAGTCTTGTAACATCCCAAAAGTAAAAGCTCGAGGTGGAACCACTTTTCGTGGGACTTGGGAATGTGCCTAACACCTTCTTCCCCGAGTTATTTGGACTTCTTACCCTCGAATCTCAGAAAATTCGAATTATAGAACAAAACCCAACCTTAGACATTTTAGTGTCCTAATACACCTTAGAAAACGCATATTAGATGGCGACTCCAAGTTCAAACTCAACCGATTTACCTAGTCAAACCGGAGTTACCTAGTCAAACACTTATGGCGACTCCACTGGGGATACTTAATAGTCTTAACCACAATGGGTTTTATTTTTGGGATTTTATTTTCTATTACCTTGCTTATTATTACTGTTATTATTTGATGCGGGGCAAATTGAGAGCCTAAGCGCCAACCATCAAGGGCCAAGCTTAAAGGACACAAGAGAGTGCACAAGGAAGAGTCTTGAAGAAGGAGGCCTCGGAGATGACTTGAAGAGCTTGCACTTGAGCGCCTTGGAGTCCACAGCTTTGGGCAGACCGCCCCCGACACTAGGCGGACCGCCTCTTTGGATGATGCTCTCTGAATTTGGACTGGGCGGACCGCCCACTGACAGAGGCGGACCGCCTCTTTGTCAACAGGAGGGGCGCCTACTTCAGCAGGTGGGGCGCCTACTCAGGGTGGCTGTCGTCTAGGCGGGGCGCCCACTTTTCTCGGCGGAGGGCCTAATTCAAGACGGAAATTCTACTAGCTTAGAGTGTATTTACTATTCTAGCCCTAAGTGGCTTTTTATGTATTGACCCCAGTTGAGGGCTTTAGAGACATTTCACTTAGGAGTGTGGGAACCCTATAAATACCACTTAGTTATTTTATTTTAGGGGCTAGATTTTGAGATTGAAGAATAGAATTTAGAAGAGACTAGGTCCTTCTTGTTAAAGCTTGGCTTCATGTATCTCTTACTTGGAATCCGTGGTGGATCACCTCTAGTGTGACCCAATTAGTGGTTCAAGTCTCTTTCTCCCTTTGAATCAATCTAATTTGGTTAGTTTGTTTCACTCTTTCTTCTATTTCTGTTCTTCCCCGTCCCTTATTTCTGTGTATCGTAGTTTACTTACTTCCGTGTCTATTTTAATTGCTTCCGCATATTTACCTCATATCATCTTGGTATCAGAGCAAGGCTCGGGTTTTGTTTTATGAATCCACGTTCCTTGTTCATCTTATCATTTAGTTTAGTTTATTGTTATTGTTGTTCTTGTTCTTGGAGAAAAGAAGAAAACAAAAAAAGAGTAAAAAATTGAAAAATTGCAAAAAAAATTGCTAGATGTTCTTGGTTGTGATGATTCCTTTGGTGTTTGTTATCAGGGATTATTTGTTATCATATTCCCGTTGATTTGGTACCCTTGTTACGTGATTTGGTGTTGAGAATCAAAAGTTGAAAAAAATCAAAAACCCCAAAGTTTGAAAAACCCTTGAATTTGATTGAAATTTCTTGATTTGGATTTTTTATGGATGGGGTGTTGATATAAATCATTGGAGATTATTTGTGGTAGTTGAAAACACTATTGGGTACCTTCGGATTGGAAAATCACCTTGAAAATATTGGAATTTTGGTGCCAAAAGACCAAGAAGACGTAGTTAAAACTGTGCTGTGAAACCCAATAGGCGGACTACCCATATTTTTGTGGATTCTCTGAAGTTTAAGTAGGCGGACCGCCCTTGTGTCTAGGCGACCGCCCACTTCTGGAAGGGTGTCCGGTTGCTTCGTTTCGTGTGTTTTTGTATTTGTTTCGCTTTCGTACTTCTTGGTTAGTGTTCTTAAGGTATTTGACCTACTTTATTAACACTAATATTTGAGCTTTTAGGGTGTTGTGTGTCTTGGAGTCTTTACTTAAAGTCGTAGAACTTTCTTGCTTCAAGTTCGCATTTAAATAGCTTCCGTACATGGAGTCATATAAACTCCATTTCGAACCCTTACTTGGGTGTACTAGTTGTTGATCTTGCCATTGTGGTTACTAAGAGAAAAAGAAGGTCTTGAGTGGTGAGAACAATAGAGTTTGGTCACAAAAGCCAACGTCCTTGAATGTATACACGAGTGGAAAGAAAATTGAGTGTCCTCTTTTGAGTGATACACGTGAGGGAGTGAATTTGTGAGGTCCTTTACTCTTTGGTTACAACTATGACTTCGGATGATGATTGTGGAGGGTACGACTCGTGTGGGGATGATGGAGACTATGGTTCCTATGGTGATGATGATGGGTATTGCTATGACGATTTGGGGAACCAAGGCTCGTATGATGATGAAGCGGGTCACTATGTTGATTATGAAGTTGAAGAAGACTATGAGGCTTGCGAAGATTCTTATGCTTCTATTCAAGAATACGAAGATGGTGACGCTTCAAGGTATGATAATCCTACTTACTCTTCTTGTGATGAATTTGAACATGATGATAGTGATATAGAGAGAACAGATGGTGAAGTTGATTATACGAATTGTGCATATGCATCTTCTCTTGGTATTGCTTGTGGTGTACAAGGGAGTAGTAGAGGTCCTTCCATTAGAATGGGAGGAGGTGGTGGTTGTTCCATTGGAAGGGAGAAGCTTGCCTATCCTACTTGTGCTAAACGGCTTGATGCTTCTAAATCCCTTGTGAAGGGTGGATTGAGAAATGTTGTTGCTCTTACTACTAATGGAATATATTGCTCTATTAGTAGTGGTAGGAGTGGTGCTATAGGCTATGGAACCAAGGCAAGAGGCACTTATGGGTTCCATAGTGGTACTCCTTCCTCGAATTTCAACAACACTTGTAATGTTGGAAGAGTGACGAGAAGTGGAGGTTATTCTAGTGGCGTTGCCTCTAGTAGAGGGATAAGGAAAACACGAGTTGATGGTGATGTTTTTCTTGGATTTCCAAGCTCTTACTTGGGTGATCCTATACAAGACTTGTGTCAAAGTAGGTTCATTTTTTAGGTGAATGGTAATGGAGGATGCTTGCTCAAGGTTAGTGAAGCCGATGCTAATTATATTAACGACTCTTGGGTTGATAGACTAAAGATACCATGCTATAAATTGAAACATCCTTATGTGAGTCATGGTGTTTGGGTTACTAGCGATGCTCGGGTACTCATATCTCATGGGAGTTACAAGGAATATGTTTGGTGTGATGTGTATCCCATGGAGTATGTTGGTATTTGGTTAGGTAAACCGTGGTTGCAAGACAAGAGAGTGCGGTATGATCTCATGAAGGATGTGTATAAAGTGAGCAAGGGACAAAGGACTTATGACTTTGAACCTTATCGGGCAAAGATTTTAATATATCCTAGTACACCTTCTTTGTCTATGCAAAGGAGAAAGAAGCAAGAACCTCATTCCATGATTGAAAGAGTGCAATCAAGAAGTCCTACAAACACAAGCAATGGTGGGACTAGTGCAAGAAAAGAGTTGGAAAATGTCAACAAAGTGAACCCAAACCCATAAGCTTCAAGGCTAAGTGGTTCACCAACAAAGAAGAAGGAGAGCTCAAGTGATGAGTCTCCAAGTCCTAGATTCCGGGTTGATGTTAAGAGTCCACCTACTCCGGCTATGGGTATTCTTAGGCCTCGTCCCAACTCACCCGAATTTGAGAGACAAAAGATTAAGCGGAGTAAGGGAGTGACCGGTGACATTCCTCGTGTGGAAAAAAGAGAGGATGTGATGAGTGATGTGAGTGGGATATCACCACCCGAATCTACAACCGACCTTGAAAAGAAAATGAGGAAAAAGAAAGAGGGAAAAAAAATTATTGAGAGTGAGGATGCCCCTTATTCTAACCTCAACCCTTTATCTTTTTCTTCTACTTATGTTAGCTCTTGTGTAGGTACGCTTGGAGGCAAACCAATGGAGCCCCAATCATGTTCCAAGATGGGAGGACAAGGTGAAGAAAATCTTCAATTTGAGCTTCAAGGTGAAGATACAATTCATGATACTTCAAGTGCATTGAGTGAGCAAGATGGCCACTCAAAGATATGTGATAGTTCTTCCCTTAATCATGTTACTTCCTTGTCTCATGATAGTGCTGGTGAAAACTCAACACTAGCTGATGATTTGTATGATTACAATGTGTTTGCAACTAGTATAGAGTCGAATGGTCAACTTATGTGTGAATGTGAACCACTAGTTGAGAGGAATAATAAGCCACATCATGATGTGAGCTCGATTTTATTGAACCTCTCTTTAGTGAAGATTGTGTAGTTGACCTTATTTGTGACCCTTGTTATGACACCCCACCTATATTTGATAAAGGGGAAGAAGATTTGAATGAATATCCTATTCTTTCCCTTGATGAATTGCTTGATAGTGGTGGACCTATGTGTTGTAGTGACCTTGAGGAGTCCCTAGTGGATGAGATGGATCGAATTGTATTCGATGACTCCTCAAGTGTGGATGTTGATTCTAGTTTTGATGCCTCACCTTTGATGGGTAGTGGACTTGTTTTCACAAACCCTTTGTTTGAAGAGGATTCTCAAAGAGGTGATGGTGAATATCAAACTAGAGAAGAGTTTGGATTTAAACCTCCATGGTTTGGAAAGTTGAACTCTATAGACAATCCATTGTTTGGAACTCCAAGTGAGATGAGTGGTCTTGGTATTGGTTGTGTTGGACCATCTTCTAGTAGTCCTAACCTTCATGTGGACTACATTGATGAAGAGCCTATTTTGGAGACCTTCCTTGGGAGTTTGTCTAGTGAGGAAGATTATCTTAGAGGTGGACTTGGAGGTGAGGAAGTCACTCTTGGTGTGTGTAAGAGTGCTTCCAAGAAGGGGAGTGGAGCATTTGATGTTAGTTGCCAATTGAACTATCTTGTTTACTCCACCCCACATGTTGATCACACCTTGGGTGTTGAGCACGCCAAAGCCAATGAGTCACATTGTGATAGTAATACATTGAAGGCTTGGTGTGTTGACCATAAGCTTGGAGGTCATAAGGAACTTAGTTGCTTAATCTTGCATGTTCCATGTCTTATTGATCTCTTTGCTTGTTATAGTAGTGAGTGCTTATCATTGTCGAGCCACGAACTTATTTTTTCCTTTGGAGACCTATTCTTTTTTATTGGTATTGATACTTGGCTCTATCACAAAAGTGTGATTTTCACATCATTTGTACTCACTCTTGTTGGACTTGCCTACTCTTGTAGTGGGAAGTTTTGGTGTGTTCTTATTGGACTTGGGGATCATAGGAATTTTGATGGCTTGATCTTGCATATTCTATACCCTATTGATCTCTTTGATGAATCATGTGTTGAGTGCACCCATTGGGGAAGCCAAGTACTTGTTTTCTTTGGAAACATGTACTTTATCATTGTTATTGATACTTGGCTATACCATAAGAGTGTGTTTTCCACACTATTTGCACTAACCTACTCTTGTAGTAGGAAATTTTTGGTTGTGCTTGTCTTTGGTTGTAGGTCTTGATGGTTTGATTTCGAGGAAAAAATCATTTCAAGAAGGGGAGGATGATGCGGGGCAAATTAAGAGCCTAAGCGCCAACCATCAAGGGCCAAGCTTAAAGGACACAAGACACAAAGAAGAGTCTTGAAGAAGAAGGCCTCGGAGATGACTTGAAGAGCTTGCACTTGAGCGCCTTGGAGTCCACAGCTTTGGGCGGACCGCCCCCTACACTAGGTGGACCACCTCTTTGGATGATGCTTTTAGTATTTGGACTGGGCGGACCGCCCACTAACAGAGGCGGACCGCCTCTTTTTCAACAGGAGGGGCGCCTACTCAGGGTGCCTGTCTTCTAGGCGGGGCGCCCACTTTTCTAGGCGGAGGGCCTACTTCAAGACGGGAATTCTACTAGCCCAGTTGAGGGCTTTAGAGACATTTCACTTAGGAGTGTGGAAACCCTATAAATACCACACTTAGTCATTTTATTTGAGGGGCTAGATTTTGAGATTAAAGAATAGAATTTAGAAGAGACTAGGTCCTTCTTGTTGAAGCTTGGCTTTATGTATCTCTTACTTGGAATCCATAGTGGATCACCTCTCGTGTGACCCCGTTAGTGGTTCAAGTCTCTTTCTCCCTTTGAATCAATCTAATTTGGTTACTTTGATTCGTTCTTTCTTCTATTTCTGTTCTTCCCCGTCCCTTATTTCTTTGTATCGTGGTTTACTTGCTTCCGTGTCTATTTTATTTGCTTCCGTATATTTACCCTATATCATTATTTTACTAACTTGTTTCTTTTTTTGTTTTTACCTTATTTTCTTTATTTATTCATTATTATGCACCTTTGAAAATTTGTGATACTTATTGGCATTCTTCACTCATACTCCTCCACTCCTGAAAAATTACACTTTGCACACACCCGAGCGATTACGTGGATCTCACGGTCGTTCCACCTCAAAAAAACCCTTTAGGAAGAACATTTGGAATATAGTTGGTCCGTGGTACATCTAAAAATCTCAAACGATCCTACCCCATAGTCAGCCAACTTGGGAAACCGTGTCTAGAATTACACCACTCTTGGAATGTAATATACATGCGTCATGCCGTAGAAAGGACTTCATGTAAGCCGACTAGTCTTCAACTTGTCCAAACAACTTGAAGGGTTTTTAACCCGAAGGAACGTTTCGACATGCTTATGTGCATTTGAGAGGAAAAAAAGTGAGATGGAAATAAATACGCATTTTGATTCTCCAATTATTCTCAAAAGGGGAGGGAAATTTTAATCATTTATTTTCTCTTTCCTTTTAGGTCATCATGAGTCAAAAAATTTATTGTTTTGAAATGACTATGGGTGCACCTCCTATGTTAATTAATTAGTGGAACAACTTGTCGTTAGGAGAACAAACGGAAGTACGCTAACATTTGGGGCATTTGGTGTCTTTTCTAGAAATGGAGCCTTGTAGGGAAGTGATTGAGGCGTCGGTGTGGTATTGGGATGAAAAACTAAATTTTTTTAGATTTGGAGACACTGAGTTGACACCCCTGTTGGAAGAAAGGGGATTCATATCACATTCGCATCTAGATAAACATAGACGGCAAGCAGGTCGCATTTTAGCTCCCGACGTCCCTACACGTGGAGAGTTTCGTGACAAATTGGGGATGGTAGCAAGTGTTGACGTAGAATTCTTTCAACAAAAGAAAATACTCTTTTCCTATCTCTACAATAGGTTTGGGTATTTGGATGCTTTCGATGACCGTGAAAAAGAATTCAAAACCTACAGCGACTAAAGGAGAGCTAGACTACTTGCATTTGCCATTTGTTTCTTAGGGGTAATGGTATTTCCCGAAAGCTCGGATCACAACATATGTTCGAGGCTTGTCATGGTTACTAATGCAGTGTTCAATGGGATTGATGGTTATCGCTATACTATAGTCCCTATGATTGTGGCAGACATTTATCTGGCTTTGGGTTGTTGCAAAAGAGGAGCAAAATACTTTCAATGGTGTAATCTTCTATTGCAAGCATGGTTTCAAGGAGCATTTGAGAAAGGTGGGAGATGCTTAAGAATTGTCCAAGCCAACTGGTTCAAATTACTTTATCAGAGAATAGTATGGGGTTCCAAAATTCAAGCAGCCGACCAGCATGGAAAGATGGGTAAAATTGTTTGAAAACATAACGGAGGATTCGATTCGATGGATGTTCACTTGGTTCCCTTCACCAAACTTTATCATCAGCTCTGAGAAGGCGTCCTTTGTGATACTTATGGGATTGCGAGGCCTCCAACCCTATCACCACTAAGGGTAATGAGTCAGGCAAGGAGAAAGCAAATCGTCCCACTTATACCGGACACAAAGGGTTACTAGTTCGACTATATTGTAGACATTGTACCAAGAGTTAAAAGCATTAGGAAATCTTGGGTGGGTAGACAAGTCACGGGGAAGAAAACAATAGCGCCAAACAGATATAATGCTTGGTGCGAACCAAATTACATCAGTTGGTTGCGTTCTAGCATGAAAGGAAATATGGTAGTTGGGCCAGGCTGAGGGAATGATATAAGAGACCGGGAAGTAGAGGCTCAGGTTCGATACAGTGAGTTCATGTTGAAAGCTGTTAAAATGGACAAAGAAAACAGAGAAAAGATCTAGATGTGGAGGAAACGTGCATTGGAGTTGGAAGAAAAGGTAGATGTGTTGGGTACAAAACTTGAACAATGGAATTCTAAGTGCGCTGAAGTAGACATCTTGCACTTAGTTGCGGCCATGGGATACTTAACCAAGGATATGGAAGAAATCAAGGAGGTTGCATAAGAAGGAGCATGCTACTTAGCCTAGTGTCATTTTTATTTTTATTTTTTATCAAAAGAGTCGTCATGTATTGAATTTTTAAAGATTGTTTTGGGAAATTATGAGAACAATTGGCAAAAAAATACGTTCTTATTTTCTTTTGCATTATGATAAATCTAGGAAGGCTAGACGTCCTTGGCATGCCATAGTCCATTAGTAAACCTCGTCCAAATGTCGAAAGGGTCCTTGACCCGAAAACGACAAAATTTGCATCCTTACATGGATTCGAAGAAATGTTTGTGCCAAATATTGATCGTTTGCTTGAGTATGGTCAAAACAATAGGATTATTTTGACCTTTTGTCTTGTTTTGTTTTCAGACTATGGCTGGAAGAGGTACACTCCATTTTGACACTGTCTTCCAAACTCCTTATGTAATCAGGCTTTGATGGGATGACTTAGCTATAGCTAGCAAGGTGCGTGTCAGGAATTTGCTGGGGGACTTGGTATCCCTTATGGGTACACGACGATACCAGGTCTGGTTGAAGCGGCTACTCATTTCTGGGATTACAAAAGGACGGTATTTTATTTCAATAGCATAGAACTGGCACTAATGATAGAGGAAATTGGAGGTTTAGCATGGTTGACACTTGGGCCCGAGACTATGATTTACCCCCCCGAGAAGTGCAACCTAGGGAATTATTTGCACTTCTACAAGTTCCCTATGCACCGTACTTCAAGGGTGTCCAAGATGGAAAAGTTACTTTGGAATTTTTGTATTCTATGTTTGGAGACGTGACTCTTCGGCACGATATGCAAGGGGCATCAGGAATCCAAGTTTAGGAATGGACCGAATCCACGGCTTTCACCATTGCTTTTATAGGGAGTGTAATTTTCCCTGAAAAATAAGGAATGATCGACATAAGGATGGGGTGGGTAGTTGAAGGCTTGCGTAGGGGCGCTCATAGGCGTCAAGTAAGTTTGATTCCGATGATCGTGGGAGACATTTACAGAGCTTTAACCAAGTGTAGAAAGGGAACAGACTTCTTACAGGGGTGTAACTTCTTGCTACATATGTGATTTATGGAGCATCTACATAAGACCACAATAAGCCCATTCGCACCAACGGCATTAAGGATTTATGGCATCATTACACACGGCATTCGTATGATAGACGCAGTACCATGGAAAAAACCTACAAGCATGTACGGGTGGTACACCAAGTTCGAAGAGTTGCAAAGTGTGTAGTGGGTGATAGAAAATTGTGCCTGTTTCATCATCTCTGTGCGAGGTCAAGACACTACATTCATGATGCTGATCGGGTTCCAAGGGACTCACCACTATGTTCCCTTAAGAATCCTCAGGCAGGTAGGAATGACACCGCAACTCCCTTAGTTGACAAAAGAAAGGATTTTTAATGCCGACATGAATGACATTGAACGCTCAATGATTGATGTAATACTGATGATGTGGGAAAATAGAGCAACGACACAGTTTCGTCCTGATCGAGAAAATAAGGTGAATCCTGCTTCCGCACTGGCCTATCCTTATTGGCTTGAAGAAGATAGGAAAAAATTCCGATCAAAGGTCACTTTGAAAAGGAAAGTTGAAGCTCCAAGCCTTGAAGAAAAATACAAAAAGGTGCTTAGTAAGCTTGATCAAAAGAGGAAAGAACTGAGGGCAACACAAGAGAGGAAAATGAGAAGGCAACACAAGGACAAGATTAAAAGGGACGAAGGCAAGTTTTGGATTAACAAGACATAGGCAGCTAGACAAGTCGAAACTGCTTCCACAACTACGAAAAGAAAATCTTGCAAGATCTTCTCAAGGGTTGGGGAGAGAATTTCGAAACAGTATCTTTGGCAGAAAAGGAAACGATGGGAACGGAAATTTGCGAGTTCTTTACAAAAGCTTTGGGTTGCATGAATGATGGAAAAGATTTTATAGAAATATTCAACGTCCCTCCGCCGAAGAATTTAAAAAAGAAACCAGAGGAGGAACCTAAAGAAGAAGAGGAATTTGAGGCAGAAGAAGAGGAGGAAGAAGATGTCAAAATCGATGCTTGATTGGAGTACCTCTTTGCTTTGCAGGTAGTCGAGCCATCTTAGTCGAGTCGTTTTTTCCCTTTCCCAGTCAAGCCGTTCTTTGTTTTAAGTCGAGTCGTTGTCTTTTGATATTGATGTTTGTAATAAAGCCAAGCAAATCAAATAAAATTTCCTTGTTTTTTGGGTCTATAGACTTGTTTCGATTATTCTCAAGCAAACGAAACGACGTATTCGGCACAATGTTACTTTAAATCATCGGTAGGCCTACCTCTCGCATAAGAGAGGTCCCCTGCATAATAGGACATGATCGCACTATGTTAGTTTTCATATTTAATCCTCTAATGCCTTACTCACATTTATCTTTGGTTGTTTTAAAAGTTATTTTACTCCCAGTCCCCAAAGGTTGGTTTGTGCATTCTGGCCACGCCGCAGTACCAGTTGAGATCCAGAGGGTCAATTTCAACACCTTCCCCTTTACCTACAAGGATAAGGACGAGAGAAATATCATGGCTGAGTTTGACAAAGTTGATGGAACTGCTACCAATTCCGTCATTGGAGGGACTCCTAGAAAGCACGGTGTGGTTGCATACGAGGAGTATGCGAAGCTGGAGCAAAGGTTGTTTGAGCTGGAGAATCGAGTTCCCCCTGTCTATGCTGATGGAACTACTGACCCAAATAAACCTACCCGCCCTCACGGTAAAGATTCCTTATTTCCCGAAAAAGACATCTCATACCCTACCTATGTCGCACCACCAAAAGCACCACAAAACAACCTCCCTACTCAGTACTCTTTTTTCACTGTTGAAACCAAACTTGTCGCTTCACTCACCAAAGATAACGAAATGTACGCATGGATAGGAGAGGGTGCAAACAATACCAAAGAACAAGTTAAAAGGTTGGTAGAAAAATTCAAGCAGTTTCAAGTGACCAAGGAAACTAGGGGCTTGTCTTACAAAGATCGGTGCCTTTATCCTAATTTAAAGTTGCCCGAGGGTTACAAGATACCCAAGTTCAATCTGTTCGATGGCAGCGCTGACCCAATGGCTCATTTGAGGTCTTAAGGTAACAAGCTGATTGGGGTTGGACATGATGAAAAGATCAGGATGCAGTTGTTCAATTGCAGTTTGACAGGTGACACGCTGACATAGTATTCTAAGCAGCAGTCGAAGAAATGGACTAGTTGGGAAACAATGGCTCGAGACTTCGTTGACAGTTTCGGGCACAACACTGATGCCATGCCCAATCGGTTTTATCTAGAGAAGTTGAATAAAAAGACTACTGAAACCTTCAGAGAGTTTGCAACTAGGTGGAGAGCCGAAGAGGCAAAGGTCCAACCACCCATGGATGACACATAGATAGTGGCGACTTTCATCCGCATACAAGAACACGTGTACTTCGACAAGATGTTGAACATGCAGGATAAGAAGTTCAGAGCGTTGATCAAAATTGGTGATATCGTTGAAGATGGTTTGAAAACTGGGAGAATTGTTAGCTTAGTTGCATTGCAGGCCACCAATAAAGCACTACAGACTGGTAGTACAGAAATAACCAAGAAAAAGAAAGACGATTCTCTTTCGTCACTGCCTCCCTTGACCATGCTCCTACCCACAACTACTACTACCAAACACCACTTCCTCCATACCCATATCCCCCAACATCACCTACTTACCCAGTATACAACACACAACCTGCCTTTCAAAACCCACCTCCACAAATACCGCCATACTCACCGAACCCAAACTATAGAAACACCAACACTTACCAACCAAGACCACGCCCTAATAACAACTAAAAACTAGAAGAAACTATACCCTATTGGCCGAATCCCGAGCCCAACAATTCGAAAGGCTCAAGGTAGCATGTCACATACATCTCATTCCATTTAAAATGCCTGACAAGATTTCACCATTCTTTGATCAATCTAAAACATGTGCCTACCACTCTAGAGGAGCTGGCCATGACACGGAAAGATGCTTTGCCTTGAGGGACAACATAAAAGACTTGATCGATCAAAAGGTGATACACCTGAAGGCACCGAATGTGCGCAATAATCCTCTACCCAATCATGGAGACAACATGGTAAAATTGATCGAGCTTGATGGATATTATGACTTAGAAGGAACAATTATCAAGGCAAAAAAGGCCGCACCAGCATCTGCTTCCGTTGCCCAAGCTGCCGAGGCACCTGGTCCTATCAAAGTGGAAGTGGCTCCGAGGTTCTATCTGGATGTGATCCCTACCTACAACAGCAGAGCCGTACCATGGGATTATGGAGCAGAAAAGGAGGGAGGACAACGGTAGAAACTATTGCAGCCCAAGGCATGACCAGAAGTGGAAGGATTTACACCCCAGAGCATCTTGTTCAAGGCAGAAGAGGGACTAATGAAGAAGAATCAGAAGAGTTGTGGAAGAAGGTCCAGGAAAAGGAGTACTCTGTGGTCGAGCATTTGGGTAAAACTCCGGCGCAAATCTCTGTTCTGGCTTTACTTTTGAAATTGGAGAGTCATCGGAATGCCTTGATGAAAGTGTTAGATGAAGCCCATGTACCCGTAGATACCACCGTGGAGAATCTGGCTAGCATGGTGGGGCAAGTCATGGAATCCAACCGAATCACCTTCCACGAAGATGAACTACCACCAAAGGGGCTAGGGCATAACAAGGCTTTGCATGTCACTATTAAATGCAAAGACTGGTTTGTAGGGAGAGTCCTGGTTGACGGAAGATCTGGCTTAAACATATGCCTGTTCATGACTTTGAAAAGAATAGGGATTGATCAAAGTGAGATCAGAGAAAGTGACATGAAGGTGAAGGCATTCGATGGTTCACAAAGAAGCACTATTGGGTAAATTGACCTAACTATCATGGTTAGCCCTGTCGAATTCACTGTTGAGTTTCACATCATGGACATTTCAGCTTCATACAACCTGTTGTTGGGAAGACCTTGGATTCACATTACTGGAGCAGTACCTTCCACCTTGCATCAGACGGTGAAGTTTGAATGGGACAACAAGGAGGTTGTGGTGTTCGGTGAATGGAGAAATTCCATCTATAATGAACAAACCATACCAGCAATCGAGAGAAACATTCTGAATAGACTTTCTACATCGTGGAGTTAGTGGGAGCAGTGCACGGTAGTCGAGGAGAATATCACAGGAGTTACAACCAGAAGTGGGATCGTAATGGCTATAAAGAGAATATTGCCACGGCTCAAGGAGGGTATTCTGCACACTTCACTCCTAAACTCGTCAACACACCAGAATGGACCGAAAAGAAGAGAAATTTATACAGTGCTTACTGGGATGAGTGAGGTAAAGGTTATGAAGGAAGAAAACATTTTGGTCAGGGAGCTTGTGATATCGGATTGGGGCGTACCGGCAGGGGAATTCCGTGAGATGATACCTGCCAAGATAAAAGAGCAACTTGTGCACCTGCCCAATGCCCATCCTGACTGGAGACGCATTGCTAGGGAGACAAAAAGAAAACAGGTGTAGATACCTAAGATAGCTGATCCTGAAGAAGTCGAGGAACCGTACATGCTCCTGCAACCTGCAAAATGGCCCGGAGATTGGGTGATAGGCATTATGTTGAAGCAAGGCTACAAACCGAGAAAAGGTTTGGGCAAGAACCTGGATGGTATGGCACAGCCCATTCGGATTGTGATGAGGCCCGATGAGGCATGACTTACGAGAAGAGTATAGAAGAAGCTTCGTTGAACTTCAAATACTACAAAAGAAATGTCAAGTCTCTGCTGCATGTTTTCATTTCGTCTGGCTACTTAGACGGTTGCAAGGGGGTGGTGTCTGCAATACATATTTATAAATCAAAGACCGCTGATGCTGAAGACGATTTGCTAGCAGGCATGCAGAAGTTGTTCCTATCTGACGTAGATTTTTGTGCAATCTTGGGAGAACATGTCGAACCTCCTGGTCTCACAAAGGCAGAATCTGGAATTGAACTTAACATTGGTCCAGCAGCCTGGCCCGAGCATATCGTGGACCTTGGCTGAGCTGGGAGGTATCAATTTTTCTTTTTATGCTTTCTAAAATAAAAGTCATGGAATTTGCACTTTTCCTTTTTGCATGTTTCCCTACAAACATTTTTTTGCAAGGATTCATAAATAAAAGCATTGCTATTTTTTTCTTTTATTTTATTTTATTTTTAACCTTTTAATTACGCATTTTCTATTTTTCAGTGCTCAAATTAATAATTCCATTGAATCCGCGACTGCAACGTGTAACGAAACCACCGAGTTTAAGGAGTCTGATCTTGATTATGATGAGTTTGACGAGACAACACAGGAAGAAATTGAGAAGTTTGAAAAAAAGCCTTAACCAAATTCGGAAGAAACAGAAGTGGTAAATCTAGGCGATGACAAAATAGTGAAAGAAACGAGAATTAGTGTGCACCTCACTCCAGATATTAGAAAGTAGTACATTGAGTTCCTTAAAGAGTATGAGGACGTGTTCGCATGGTCGTACGATGACATGACCGGCATAAACACGGATGTTGTGGCACACAAATTGCCCTTTAATCCAGGTCAAGAAAAAAGCTCGGACTTTCAAGTCATCGACTTTGGTGAAAATTGGAGAGAAGGTGACTAAACAGCTCAACGCAGGGATCCTGAAAATAGTCCAATACCCGACATGGTTAGCCAACATCGTTCGGGTGCCAAAGAAAGATGGGAAAATCAGAGTTTGTGTGGATTAACACGATCTGAACAAAGAAAGCCCAAAGGCTGAATTTGCTTTGCCAAACATACACATCTTGATTGAAAATTGTGCGAAGCATGAACTACAATCCTTCGTAGATTGCTTCACAGGCTATCATCAAGTGTTCATGGATGAGGAGGATGTAGAAAAGACGGCTTTCACCACTTCCTGGGGAACATACTGCTATAAAGTGATGCCATTCAGTTTGAAGAATGCCGGAGCCACTTACATGAGGGCAATGACTACCATGTTCAAAGATTTGATGCATAAAGAGATCGAGGTATATGTGGATGATGTGATAATCAAGTCAAGAAAAAGCTCAGAGCACCTGGATAACTTGCGCAAGTTCTTCAATCGCTTGCGCAGATACAATTTGAAGTTGAATCCGGCAAAGTGCGCTTACGGTGTTCCAGTTGGGAAGTTATTTGGTTTCACAGTCAGCGGAAGAGGCATTAAATTAGATCTAGCTAAGATTAAAGCTATCGGAGAATTGCCACCTCTGAAGAGCAAGAAAGAGGTCATGAGTTTCTTGGGATGGTTCAACTATATCAGTCGATTCATAGCTCAGTCCACTGTCATCTGTGAGCCAATTATCAAATTATTGAAGAAAGATGCAGCAATCGAGTGGACAGAAGATTGCCAGAAAGCTTTTGGCAAGATAAAAGAGTATCTGTCTTCCCCGCCCGTGCTGGTTCCACCCGAACCAGGGCGACCTTTGATATTATACCGATCTGTAGTAGATTCGAAATTCGGGTGTGTATTGTGGCAGGATGACTTAATAGGAAGAAAGGAGCAGGCGATATATTACTTGAGTAAGAAGTTCACTCCATATGAGGCAAAGTACACGTTGCTGGAACGTACCTGTTGTGAGCTGACATGGGTAGCACAAAAGCTGAGACATTATCTGACATCCTATGCAACCCTGCTGATATCAAGGATGGACCCACTCAAGTATATCTTCTAGAAGCTGATGCCTATCGGGAAATTGGCCAAGTGGCAAATGTTACTGAGTGAATTTGACATTACCTTTGTCACTCAGAAGGCGGTAAAATCTCAAGCCTTAGCCGACCACATGGCCAAGAATCCTGTCGATGATGGCTACGAGCCTTTGCACACTTACTTCCTGGACGATGAGGTCATGTTTGTTGGAGAAGACACCGCAGAAGAATATGATGGTTGGAGAGTATTCTTTGATGGAGCAGTAAACTTCAAGGGAGTCGGCATTGGAGCAGTATTGATTTCCGAGACAGGCCAACACCATCTTTCCACGGCCAAACTCAAATTTCCTTGCACCAATAACATGGCAGAATATGAAGCTTGGACAGCAAAGAATCCTAAGATATTGCCATACTTGGAGTGCATAAAAGAACTGAAGCAGAGGTTCACCAAAATACAATTTTGGCACATGCCTAGACTACAGAATGAGTTCGCGGATGCCTTAGCTAGCACATCCTCCATGATCCAGCATCCTGACAAGAACTATATTGATGCCATACCTGTAGCAGTGAAAGAACAACCAGCATATTGTTTTCATGCAGAAGAAGAGTTGGATGGAAAGCCATGGTTCCATGATATCAAGAATTTTCTTAAGGACAACACTTACCCGGAAAATGCCGCATGCCTTCAAAAGAAGACGTTGAGGAGATTGGTAAGTGGTTTCTTTCTGAACGGCGAAGTCCTGTACAAAATAACACCCGATTTAGGTCTGCTGAGATGTGTAGATGCTAAAGAAGCTGCAAGATTGCTAGAAGAAATACATGCTGGAGCGTGCGCTACGCATATGAACGGCTTCGTGCTCGCAAAGAAGATCTTGAGAGCTGGTTATTTCTGGATAATGATGATGCATGACTGCATAAAATGCGCAAAGAAATGTCATTAATGTCAAGTTCAAGTAGACATGATACGGGTACCTCCGAGTGAGCTGAATGTTATGGGATCGCCCTGGCCCTTTGCTGCCTGGGGGATGGATGTCATAGCACCAATTGAACCCACTGCATCTAACGGATATCGGTTCATATTGGTAGCCATTGACTACTTTACCAAATGGGTGGAAGCTGTATCATACAAGTCGGTAAAGAAGAAAGTGGTGGCAAATTTCGTCCGTGACTAGATGATCTGTCGGTTCGGTGTTCCCGAGTCAATCATCACTGACAACGGATCCAATCTCAATAGTGACTTGATGAAAGCAACCTGTGACACTTTCAAGATTAACCACCGCAATTCTACCGCATACAGATCTCAGATAAACGGAGCACTTGAAGTAGCCAACAAAAATGTCAAGAAAATATTGCGCAAGATTAATGATAATTCGAAACAATGGCATGAGAGTTTGCCATATGCTTTGTTGGGATACCGCGCTACCGTAAGGAAATCAACAGGAGCCACTCCTTACCTAATAGTCTATGGCACAGAAGCAGTGATACCAGCAGAAAGTGAGGTACCATCTCTAAGAGTCATCCAGGAAGCAGAATTGAAAGACGTTGAATGGACTAAGGGGAGAATGGAACAATTGGCACTCATTGACGGCAAGAGGATGAATGCGATATGTCAAGGGCAATTGTATCAGAAAAGGATGGCAAAGGAATTTAACAAGAAAGTTCGAGTGAGATCTTTCGAACCAGGGCAATTGGTGCTGAAGAAGATATTTCCTAATCAAGAAGAGGCAAAAGGCAAGTTCGCAGCAAATTGGCAAGGGTCGTACATGGTTCATCGAGTTTTGATAGGATGAGCACTGGTATTAGCAGAGATGGATGGAGAATTTTGGCCAAAACCAATCAATGCAGATGCTGTCAGAACATACTATGTCTAAATACGTGCATTAGATAATAGCCTTATTGTTTATGCAATATCTCCTGTAACCTGGAACTACGTTACGACCTGATTCCCCAAGCGAGATACGTAGGCAGCCTACCCAAGGTTTGGTCACACTAATACAAAAATTTTATTTTCCCAAAAAACTAGACACTAGGGCAGAATTTTTGAGGACCTCTCAAAAATACCAAAAGGACAGAAAAAACCGACATTGGGGCAGAAATTTTTGAGGTCCTCCCATAAATTTCAGAAGAAAGGAAAGTGAAAAGACTGGGGCAGAATTTTTAGGTTCCCTCAAAATTCATCAACATGAGCTTTTAGTGTGGTCTGAGGGGCAAACGACATCAATGTTGTACTCGAATTATACAATGCAGTCTGTTATTCAATGGAAATAAAGCACATCTTTTCTACCAAATCTTTTTCCAAACACTTCTATCATTTTCTTTTATATCCCCACTTGCACGACTAAGGTCCTGGCATTCACAAAGATATTACAAGAAGAAGGCGCGGAGTGAACAAAGAATGCACAAATCAAACCTTCCTCCGACAACTCAGAAATTTTTATTTGAACGCATGCATTATAAAAGCAAGAGAATGACAATCTTCCTAACAATATTGCAGACACCACAATGGCACCCTATTTTGCACTTCACTTTACTTTTGTTCGCAAGGTACACAGCCCGACGCGACAGGCATACATCTCACGACGAGAAGCAGTAGTAGCATCTTATTACGAGGAGGCAGTCGCAGTTTTCATTCCCTTGACATGCATATAGGTTCTCATTATGAAGAGGTAGTAGCAGTGCTGACGAGAAATAGGTTCTCTTTACAAGGAGGCACACATCTCATGACGAGAGGCAGTAGCAGTAGGTTCTCACTACGATGAGGCATATATCTCATGATGAAAAGCAGTAGCAATGCTGACGAGCACATAGGTCTCTTTACGAGAGGCATTGGCAAGATGATCCAATAACAGGAAAGTCTATTTATGCCTTTGCTCACATATTATTTGGCAAAACTAACTTTTATCGCAGGACATACAATCCGGCATGGCAAAGACACTACAATCTAGCACCCCGCACAAACACTTGCTTTTTCTAAATACACATTCCAAGAGTCGCGACAAAATTGGCCACTCTGTCTACGTTTTTGCCCGAAGATTCTTTCATCATCCCTGGGCAAAGAGGGGCAGCTGTTGACACCCAATTATATTCCTCCTGTTTCAATAGCCATTTTTCATACAAAAACACACTAGTAACCCGCAGTTATCTTCATACAAAATCCTTATCGCATACAGGCACTCCAATTTGGCTATTCTTTTGAAAGACGCCCTCATAAATCACTGTTATTTCACAACCTGGTATGTGTCCAATTACAAATTTTGCAAAAATTTCCACACTCTGACAAAATTACTCAAATTATTTCAAAACCTCAAAATTACATTTTTACAATTTTTAGTCATTCCGGCATTATAGAATTAATTTTATAATTTTTCTATAATTTTACATCTATTTTATACCTCTTTTATACATTTTTATGCTATTTATATACACAAATATACACTTTAGCATTTATACACATCATCATGCCATGTATACCCACGTCTACTCATGTTGGCGTACCTGGCAAAATCCTAGCCATTCGTAGGTTTGATCCAATGGCTGATATCTAAGTTTCTTTTTTTAATTAAATAATTGGACCCCCAAACCCTATACCCTCTCTCATTTCCCCATTATTTGTGTCGCCTCTCTCCTTCACTTTCTCTCTCACGCAAATAATCCTAACCCACATGTTACGCCATTTTCCGGCCACCCCACTGGAGAAACTCCAAACAAATTACATCCACATGCTCCCCTTAACCTCCGCAACCAAACCCCCATGCCAATTTTCCATTTTGATAGAGGTCAAAATTTGACCTCTTGTCGACCTGTATCTCTATCACCAGAAAAGAACTCCGACCATGGCTAAGCAAATCCTAAAGTGTCACTACCAGAAAAAGGAAAAAATCCCCCACACATAGGTAATCGGTGTGGGTTCAAACTCGACTCGGCTCTGATGTTTAAACGGGTAATCTCTAATCCTTTGGCTTGATTACTTGAACTAGTGTGATAACATGCCTAAATTTTCCTATTCATTCCCATGTTAACATAGTTAGTGGTCATTTAGCGATTAACTAGAGTGAAAATTTGTGAAGTTGTTAACCTTTATTCGTTTCATTAAGTTTGAACACTGATTAGTGCCTGAGTTTATTGTGACTATAACTTATGTCCTGAACCACCCTTGTTAGCCTCTAAATTTGAAACCAAGGGCAGTCTAGTGAGTTGCCTATGCTCATTCATGTTTGTTGCAGTGTATTTGGCCTCTTACTATGCTAAAGTGCATGATTTTCATGATTACATATTTGGAAACTGAATGAGTGGCCTGTCTTACATGCTTAAGAATATTTGAATTGGTTGGAGTAAAATCTTTGATTGATACTCGAAAGGGTGGTAGGTTGCTTGATTGATCTGAGATTAATTGAAATCCTTTTTGAAAATCTGTTACTGATTTTGAGCCTAAATATGCCTATATGAATTATTTGCTTTGTGTAAAAGGAGTGAACTATATTTGTCTTAAGTTCTTATTTGCCTTAGACTTATGGATTGACTGGACTATACTTGGTAAGTATACTTATTTGAGTCATTTTAACTATGGGAAGCAATATTCTCTTACCTTCCTTAGCTTTTGCCCGTTTGACTCAAAACCTCTCATCACACCTATATAAACTTACGTGCTTCTCATTCTAAGAGACCATCCATACACTGAATACACGCAGCTCTCACATTGAAACACTGAATGCACATTGCACACTGAAAACATATTCTTCTCTTACTCTCAAGTTCCTGAGAAAAGTCCTGCTTTCTTTTCTCACCTTGGATACTGTCTCTGAGGATATTTAATACTGCCTAGATATCATTTGGCATGTTTGCTGCTATTCATAACAAGGTATAAAGCTCTTTCTAAATCTACGCTACTCTTTGCCTGAATTTGCCTAATATATATATATATATATATATATATATACTTGTAATCATGAGATAATATCCGTGGAATAGTATATGAAAGTTGTGTAAGTTCTCTTGTTATTTGCGTAAATCTTGCTTTAAACTTAGGCTCGTTCGAGGACGAACGAGAGTTTAAGTGGAGGAGAATGAAACGACCTCGGTCAGTCATTTCAGAAGTTAGGACTCCGATTGGCATGCCAATAATTTTAAAATATTCGTAATATCCATTAGGACCTGTTTGTAAAATTTGAGCTAAATCAGACCTCGTTTGATAGGCATCGGAAGAAGGGTTCATTTTTTATTGTTGATAAATATTAAAAAGAGATTTTCGAGCTCGGTTTTGCCGAATGAACTCCGATTCGAAATCTGAAAGCGCCGTTAGGTTCGTATGATTATTTGTGATTTTTGTAAACTTTCGAAAGTGAATTTCGATATTTTTCGGCTAGTAATGCCGAAAGTTAAATAATTTAACTTCTTTTCCATTTAAATTCGCATCTTGAGTTTTGGGAACCCGATTTTGAGATCTGCCTTCGCGAGTATGTTACATATATTTTGTATAACTCGTATGCAAAAGTTGGAATTATTTTGAATATCGTAGGGTACCATTCTAATTTTCGTTAACAAAAGAAAATAAGATAAAAGAAAACAAAAAAAATGCCAGAAAATGAGAAGGGGCCGGAAAAAAGTAAAATTTTCACCCTGAAACATTCAGGTAATGATCCTAATATATTATTTGAGTTTGTTACGTGTGTTTGAATGTGTTTTAACGGTAGAACTTGGAATATTATACATCGTTTTAATAAGTTCAATTAATAGTTTAAAGGGTCAAATGGACCCCGATAATGGAACTGATTATATATTCGTACTCAGTGAGTTATGAGCAACTTATAAATGTAAATTATTTGGGGTTTGGTTATGTGACCTTAAACCCTGTACATAGGTCTGGCCTGCATATTGCGTATACGAATAGGGTACCAGGTTCCTAACCGGATTGCCCTAAGATGTGAGGAATGAAGCCTTTAGCCTAATTTGATATATTTTTCTGCTTATTGAATAGAGTGGGATCGTTTGGTAATGAAACAAAAGGATAAAGCGGTTGTTGATTAGCAATGCCAACTTTTGGAAGAGGTAAGTGTTTATATCCATTTCTTTGGAGGCACCTGGCCTCGTGGATTTTCTACCACGTGTTCCCCACGTGTGTAGCTGCCGATAGGCATACTCCTTACGCCTTAGCTTTGGATTTACCTTGTATATTATATATTATGTCCTGTTGTTGGTATTGCATTGAGGATATGAGCATTGTACTCTGGCTGTGAGTTGGCATCTATTTCTCGGCTGTCGATGAGAGTCCCCCGCCGGTGAAGGGTTATTATTGCATTACATTGAATTCATATGCATTATATGTCATTCATATGCATTACATTTTATATCATATTGGGTGCAGGAGTATTCCGCCCCAGGAGCGGGAGTATTCCACTCCATTGTATCATATTGAGGGTAGGAGTATTCCGCCCCAGGAGTAGGAGTATTCCGCTCCATTGTATCATATTGAGGGTAGGAGGATTCCGCCCCAGGAGAGTGCAGGAGTATTCTGCCTCAGCTTTACATTATATCGGGTGCAGGAGTATTCCGCCCCAAGAGAGTGCAGGAGTATTCCGTCCCAGGAGCAGGAGTATTCCGCTCCAGTTGGTTATCAGATTGGACTTCCCCTCGAATGCAGGAGTATCCGCTTCGAGATGGGATGACGGGCACATGTGACCCTTTGCATCATATTTCATTTCATTTCATTTCATCTCACTTCATTTCATTTCATCTCAATTCATACCATTATGTAGATTTGCGGCATATGACTACTGTTCTGCTTATACGTGCATCGCTTATTTGTTGATATGTTTCTGCCACGCACCCTTGGTTGAGTTTACAAGTTTCTTATGTGTTTCCGGTTGTTATCTGGCCCTGCCTTTTTATAATTTAAATAAAAGGAATTTGGTTTATCTGTTTCTTTTCTCCCTGGCTAGCTAACCTATTCTTTGAGGTGGCTAGTCTGCCCTACTTATTGAGTCCTTTTGACTCACCCTTGTTTGTTGTTTGTTTCTTGTCTATCTATTCGTTTCGGCAGGTTCGCTCCAGGATTGAGTTCGCCACGTTGTTCAGGAGCGAAGACGACTTCAGCTGTCAGGGTGAGCCAGCTTTTATTTCGGATAGCCACCAGTTTAATGGTTATTATTTTAGTTGCATTTTGCTCCCTTCAGGAGGTATCTGTCTTCTTTTGTACTCTTAGATGTCTAGTCTGGATAGCCCTAAACCTAGTATGTTGGGTAGTCAGCTGTAATTTCTTTTGTACAGCTTAGAGGTATCAGTATGTCTGTATTTTTTTTAAAGTGTCGTCCTTATTTATGAATTGTTATATGTATTTTCCTAATTTAATTGGTAAGGGTTCGCCCGATGGGTCTAAGGGAGGATGTTGGGTGCCCGCACGGCCTAACCAGATTTCGGGTCGTGTCGGTTCTTCTTTGCCCCCCCCCCCCCTCGGCTAACCCTTTTGAATGCAGCCTGTTTGGATGGTCTTAAATAGACCATACCAGTTTTGTCCATTACAGGAAAGCCTGAGTTTAGTTTGACCAGTGATAACCCCTTCTAAGTTAATCATAATACAGGAGTTCTGGGGTGTAAATCACTAGTGTTATGAGTAATGGTGGCAGTTCTAAGCATGATGCCAAGGAACATGGCATAAAATTCAATTTCTTATACCTTTAGAATCCCTTATCTGTGTATTTGTTAGGGTATCCTGCCTGTACTTATGTGGGAGTAAATAACGCCCACTGGTTGTGTTATTCGGTCACACAGGGGCCTTTTTTAATCTATTCTTTATGTGTTCGCCTCATAATCATACTAACACAAGACCTGCATTGCTAAATTTGAAATATGATCATTAATAATGCATTTTCGTTTAAGTAATAGCGTGAAAGCTAAGATCTAATGACAGTTAGGCGTTTAAATCAACATGATTGTAGTATATTATGGCTCAAATTCCATGATGCAATGTTTAATTAAGATCTTCCATGTGAAAACCTAGAAATTTTGAAAACAGGGGTTAAAAATGTCATGCCTGCTTAATCTGAAACTATTATTGTAAAGTAATCTACCCCTATTTCTGTGTTACTGGTACAGGGCCCAAAACCTTGTTTAAAATCTGGCCCTTATGTGTTTGAACTAATTTTTATCAAGCTTTAATCTCCTATACATTAATCTAATAGTGTATAGGGGAGTATAAGTCTTGGGGTCCATTATACAAATTATTGTATGTATTTTCTAAAAGTTATTATCACTTAATCATAATTTTTGAAAGCACACAAATGCACAAAATATATATATATATGTTTTCAAAAAACTAACCCAAAAAAAAAAAAATAGCCATTAAGGTTAGGGCTTGGCAACTAATGTCAAGTCACACCGACCCGGAATGGCTATTATTTTTTTTACAAAATAAACCCAATTTAGTTTGTATCAAAATCTAAAACCATTTTAAAAAACTGGCTATTTCTGCAAGATGTATTAAACGCTAAAATTGCATAAATGTGCTGCTTTGGAACATCTCTTGAGATTTTAACCCATTTGGCACAATGTTTGTAAGATCAGAGGCCAAAAGTGTGATTAGGTGTTGGGGTTAGACTTACATTACTACACCCATTCTATTGTATTGCATAATTAAACCTTATTGCTTGATTGGTTGCATTTTTAGCCACTTAAATTGGTAGAATAATTTGTAAATATAATTCATGTTTTGTCTATAGTCTTGTAACATCCCAAAAGTAAAAGCTCGAGCGGGAACCACATTTCGTGGGACTTGGGAAAGTGCCTAACACCTTCTTCCCTGAGTCATTTGGACTTCTTATCCTCAAATATCTGAAAATACGACTTATAGAACAATTCCCGACCTTAGATATTTAGGTGACCTAATACATATTAGAAAATGCATATTAGGTGGCGGCTCCAAGTTCAAACTCAACCGAGTTACCTAGTCAAACCCGAGTCTCGCCTCGCTCCGAGTCGGGTAAAAAGGGGGGTATAACAAGCTCAACGGTGGAAACAGGGTTGTCTACATTCAAGGCTGCAATGGCTGCTAGGCTGGCTAGGGCATTAGCCTCTATGTTTTCTTCTCTCGGTATATGACTGATCTTCCATTTTTGAAAATTCTGGCCAAGTATTCTTGCATGCGAGCGTCCTTGGCGGTGTAGGCCTCATTTACCTAATTGGCAACGAGCTGAGAATCGCAGTTGATGCTGATCTCCCTAGCCCCCAATATGCAAGTTAATTCTAAAGCTTGAATTACGGCTTCATATTCTGCCTCGTTGTTCGTCATCTGGGAGCAGCTGACAGCTTTCCTAAATACGTTCTTCGCTGGGGATTTGATCACTAAACAAAGCCTAACCCCTTTTACGTTCGAGGCCCCATCGGTTTGGATCACCCATTCTCGAGGGTAACACCCTCCATCATCTCGCGCTTTGTCTCAGCTCCCGGCATCAAGTCGGTAATGAAGTCGGCGACAAAGTTCGAAAGTACCAGTGACTTGATTGCCGTATGTGGCTGATAAATGATGTCCTATTCACCGAGCTCGATGGCCCACTTTTACAACCTGCCTTATAGCTCGGGTTTGCGCAAAATAGCCCACAAGGGGAAAAGAGAAAACCACGACAATGGTGTGACTCTGAAAATATGGATGCAACTTCCTTGCCGCCATGACTAAGGCGAGTGCGAGTTTCTCCAAGTGTTGGTACCTAGCTTATGTGTCTAAGAGAGACTTGCTAACGTAATACACTGGGAACTACACCCCCCTTCTCTTCTCGCACCAAGACGGCTCTAACGGCAACTTGGGACACTGATAGGTATAATAATAACGGTTCACCCCCGCGTGGCTAGGTTAGCAAGGGGGTTTTCCATATTGCTTTAGTTCCCGCAACGCCTTATTGCACTGCTCTGTCCATTCAAAGCTTTTATTCTTTTAAGGACATTGAAAAACTGATCACACTTTTCTGACGATCGTGAGAAGAACCGACTAAGTGCTGCAATTCGGTTGTTAAGCCTTTTGACTTCAACTCCACTTTTTAGAACCTATGGTATAGCCTCGATCGCTTCAATCTTCGCGCGGTTTGCCTGTATGCCTCTGTTAGACAAGATGAAATCAAGAAACATACCTGAGGATACTCCGAAGGCACACTTCTCCGGGTTGAGCTTCATTCCAAATTGATCCATGATGTCAAACGCTATCTCCAAGTGGCTTATGTGATCCTTGGAAAATTCTGATTTGACTAGCATGTCGTCGATGTATACTTCCATGGTTTTCCCGATATGCTCTTTGAACAAAAGTTTCACTAATCTTTGATAGGTTGCTCATGTGCTCTTTAGTCCGAAAGGCATTACTCTGTAACAGTAAGTCCCCCATATTCGTGATGAAATAAGTCTTTTCTTGATCATCCGGGTTCATAAGGATCAGGTTATACCCAGAGTAGGCGTCCAGAAAACTTAAAGCTTCGTAAGTTAAAGTTGCCGTTGAATCGACAAGCTGATCGATGTTGGGCAGTGGGAAAGAGTCCTTCAAGCATGCTTTGTTCAGATCTATATAGTCGATGCACATCCTCCACTTGCCATTCTTCTTGGGGACTACCATAACATTGGATAGCCAATCGGGGTATTGAACCTCGCAAATGGAACCGTTGTTTAGTAGCTTCTCGACCTCTTCATGGACCGCCTGTCCCTTTTCATGACTGATAGGTCATTTCATCTGCTTGATTGGCTTGAAGGTTAGATCGACGTTCAGATTATGTGTGACAATGCTAGTTCATATTCCTGGCATGTCGGTATGTGTCCAGTCGAAAGTGCCCGACTGAGCACGCAGGAAGTTAGCGTACTCTTGTTTGGCTTAGGTTGAGAGTTTGACCCCCCACATCAAATTTCTTGTCCAGAATCCTCTCGTCAAAAATCATCGGGTCAAGGTCATCAACTCTAGCTTTAGCAGGCTTGTCTTTTTCCTCCAGATCAAAAGGCGTGATGGCTGGCTCTCGAAACCCGGCCGCTTCATGGACCCCATTTCCAAAAGGTACACTGGTGACCAGGTCAGGACCAAGCAACTTGTCTAATATCTTCTTCTGGTTTTTTGTTTCCTTCTTGGTGGCATCTATTACAGCAGTTACATAACAGCTCTGGAATAACTTTTGCTCCATCTGAATTTCCCTCACCCCTCAAGGAGTCGGGTATTTAAGGGTTTGGTGAAGCATAGACGGCACTGCACATACTTCGTGAATCCAGGGCCTCTAGAGAATAATGTTATACGAGAGGTCGCATGTTATTACTTGGAATGACGCCAACTGCTTTTCTCCCGATAGGTGTACCTAAAGGAGTATCTATCCTACAAACTTCTCGCTGGAGCTGTTAAAACTGGTTATAGGGTACAGGCTGGGAATTACCTAATCCTGCACCTCCATCTGGAAAATAACCTTCCAATGAATGATGTTGACCGTGCTGCCAGGATCCACCAGCACACGCTTGACTCCAGCATCGTGTACTTGCAGAGTGATTATAAAAGCGTCATAGTAAGGCTGATGGGCTTATCGTGAGTCCTTGTCGTCAAACTCGATGATGTTGATGCGTAGTTTCTTGGATATCTCTTGGTGAGCCTCGAAGACCATGATAGTTTTGGTCCTGGCACTTTCGACCCTGGGTCCTCCAAAGATCGTATTGATGGGCTTTTTTACTGTTGGTATCGTTCCATGATGGGGCGTAATACACCGTTAAGATCCTGGCCATGACGACAGATAACTGGGTTTTGATCTAAGATAGTAGTTCACAGTTTCAGTCGTGCCGACCGAGTCATGAATTATTTGTTGGATCGCGTTACCGACATCTCGTATGGCGTAGTTGTCGTTGCTCGACATGATTATGCCTTTTCCTTCGTAGAATACCTATAATTTCCTAAACCACAGTGCGCGCCAAACTGTTTATGCCTAAAATTGTACGTCTAGGTTAAATAATTAATTATAGATGAGGTCACAAGCAATATAGCGAAATGCGATGGAAAAGTAAATAAGTAAAGAAAGAAAATAATAAGCAAGAAAGGTAAAGTAATTCTTATTTCTTGAGAATAGCCAGATTCTGTGGTGAATCACTTGATGTACAATACAATGTAAGGAGAGGTATTGATAATAGTGATACCCAGTCCTAAATAAGGTAAAATAAAAAGACTAATAAGGCTATGGGCCTATAACTCAAGGCGGTGGTATATACTAAACCCTAACTGGGAGACTGTAAGCCCTAGGAGGCAGGATGCATACCATGTGTTCTATGGCCGTGCCGCCTAAACGGTCGTTGACTTTAGGAGCGGGCGTGTATCCTCTGTGCCCATTGACTTGTAAGATAAGTCTAGTCTCGCCAGCTAGACTCATATCCTCGTGGTACTAGGTGACATATTTTTGCCCACACAAAGTTGCACACCACTGGCCTGAACAAAATGCCAATAGTTTTCCATTGTAATTTCTTTGTCCATGCATAGTACTTGACAGTTGACTTAATATTCTTCAACATCGTCATCCCATCTGCTAAACACACAATGCGGAGCTACAGTTTTTATTATGGGTAGCTTTAGCCCAAATGCTATATTAAATAAGTATGTGTCATATATTTTACTAATAATCTATCGAGAATTCAATATACAATATTTTTCTAAAATCCGTCAAAAGTAAAAACTCATTAACTCAATCATTTCTCTTCTAATTGTAGTTTGGAAATCAGGATCTATAGTTAAAACATGGAGGAATCCAACGGAAACATCTAAGAGTCTCTACATCTGCTGGAGACCTTTAACGGGTGTCATTCCCAATTTTTCAGGAACAATCACCAGGACCACTAGACAAGTTATAATCACGATGTTCCCTAGGCATTCTTTAAGACTTGTTAGTGTGCAACCATTTTTGCTGGACAAAATCATATTCAGACGACTGGAGTGACATTAATGAACCAATACAATATTGAGTTGCTTGTCATCGATTTGTACATTGGTTTTACTAATTCACCAGTTTGAAAAGAGGGTAGAACTAAGCTTAACTAAAATCCTCCTAGTCCTTCCATGAACTTTAATTGAAACGGTCAAGATGGGTATAAACTTAAATCTTAATTTTTCTTCTGATCTTTTCTCCCGTATGCCACAGGGGGATAGAAGTTAACCCAGATAAAATCAAAGCCACTGAAAATGTACCTTATGTGTTGAGTATGAAGAAGGATGTGCAAAAGCTAACAGGTCAACCGGCAGCTCATGACAGGTTCATTTCAAGGTATTCAGAGATAAGTCATAAGTTTTTCTCAGTATTTTTTTTATAAAAAAAATTGAGTGGACACCAGAATATCAGCAGGCCTTGAGAGATTTAAAGGAGTACTTATGAAGTGCCCCTTTTTAAGCAAGCCTAATGGCAACGAGAAATTATTGCTCTACTTGGCAGTCTCCAAGGTGGTTGTAAGTAGGTCTTAGTCTGGAAAAAAAAAAGTTATGCTATCTCTAATTTACTATATAAGTAAAATCTTGCTAAGAGCAGAATCATGGTACCCTCGCCTAGAGAAGCTTGCATTGGTACTTATAGTAGTTTTAAGAATACTAAGATAAAATTTTTAAAGCCACCCGATAGTAGTGGTCACCATTAAGGGTGGCTATCGGTCCGGCCACAGGGCCGAATTTGGGCCGGAAACCGGCTCAGACCAGTTGCGACTGGACCAAACCCCCAACCGAGTCCCCCAACTCGGTTCCTATGTAGTGTCTTGAAAAAAAACCAAATGGACCGAAACCGGTCGGACCGAGTCGGACCAGACCGGTCCAAAAAAAATCAGATTTCAGCCGTTAAATAGCTGTTGGCAATGGCTCTTTTGACCTCCTAGCCGTTGTCCAACGGCCAAAAACGGTCATTTTCACCCACCTCCCCCCCCCCCTACCACCCAATAACCACCCCTAACTATTTTTTTCCTATAAATATCCCATTATTTCATCATATTTTTCATACAAATCTTCTAATTCTATCAAATTTTCTACAATATGATTATTTTGCTACTTTGGCTATTTGTTAAAAGTTTATAATTTGGCTACTTTATCAAGTTTTAATTGGAGTTGCTATCAAAGTTATATTTTCCTATTTGGTGAAGTTTTCAAATATCAAGTATTAGGTCAATTGGAGGCGCTACTTGATTAAAATATCAGTTTGGCTATTTTTATAATTTTTCGATTATCAAGCATTCAACTAATTAATTGAAGTGAAGGCTCAAGTTTCAACTTCACCCCAATTATACGGTTATATTTGGTTGGTCGTTCCTACTTTCTACTTGTTTATAATTTTTTTGGTCATATATTTATTTTATTTGCTATGATTATGTCTCAAAGAGGTTCAATTGGAACTAGTAGTGGGGGGCGGGCACATGGTCGTGGGGGAAATACGGGTAAAGGAATTGCTGGTAATTCTAGTTAGTTCACCCACATAGATGATTCTCAATATTATCATGAAGTTAGCGTTAATAATATACTTGATCATGAATTGTTAGAAGCATAATATGGCAATCAAAGCGAGGTTAATTTAGAAGAAACACCTGAATTTCAAGCTAGTCCACCTGAAGTTTAGACTGACTTGCCTCCTGTACCTCCTACTAGAGTACCGGTTAAATGTAAGGATAGATCTGAAAGGGTGGGAATTTGCATTAAAGAAAGTTGAAACCCAGACGGCCGTATCTGGGATTTGTGAAAAGGAGTGAGTTTTTAAAACTGGGGTAATGATGGTGGGACGGGTAAAATTAGGACCCACTTACAAAAGAAACATCCTAAAGAATGGTCAATGCGCGCGAGGGTATATATTTAAGGACCAAACATGGGGAGTAGCGCATGATGAATCTTCGGGTACCCAAACAAAAATTAACCAAACAACAGGAGGGCTTCTTACTTATGATAAATAAAGGGATAGGAAAGATGTTGCTAAACTAGTTGTCGTCGAGGGTTTACCTTATAGTTTTCCTTCTTCTACTGGTTTTGTTTGTTATGTTCAGTCTATATATAATCCCTCTTTTAAAGGTTTTCCAAGAACTGTTGTTAAAAATGATATTATTAAATTTATGAACGAATATCAAGATTATTTGCGATATTTATTTGATAACTTTGACACTAGAGTATGTCTTACTATGGATATGGGTCGTTCTACTAATGGATGTGATTATATTACTGTTAATGTTCATTGGATAGATCATGATTGGGTATTTCAAAAACGTATTATTGCTTATAAAGTTGTTGATGAACCACACACGGAAAATTATATCTGTTATAAAGTTTCATCAATTTTTCGTATGTACTGTTTAACTAACAAAGTTTTTAGTATTACGATAGATAATGCTACAAACAACACAGATGCACTTAGGAACTTTAAACCTATTTTGAACCACCCTTTTGAGAAATTTTTTCATGTTAGGTGTGCATGTCATATTTAAAACTTAGTAGTAAAAGATGGTCTTGACTTGTTTAACGACATTATCAAAAAGGTGAAAATAGCTATTACTTATATTTTTAGAAATAAAAACCAAGAAAGAAAAAGAGAATAGAAAGAAAATGTATAGAATTAGGAATGCCAATTAAGAGAGTCCCAAAGGAAGTTTGTACTATGTGGAACACTTTATATGAAGCATTGAGTGTCGCTTACGATTATAGAGTGCCTATTTCTCAAATATATAATAAACATTTTATGGAAATCTATCACCTTAAAGAGGACGATTGGCAACTTGTTCAACATCTCCTTCAGTTTTTACAAAAATTTTATCAAGCTACTTTAGAATTTTTCAGACAATATTATCCAACTACTCCTACCATGTTATATTATATAGCTGGAATATCGAAATTATTGAAAGTATATAAGCAATATGAACTTTACAAAGCAGCTGTAGAGGCTATGATTGAATTTAGAAAATATTTTTTCCAATTCCTCCTCTTTTTTACATTGCTTATGTGTTGTATCCTGCTTTTAAAATTAAGTTAACTGAACGACTTGTTAAAGAAATATATGCAAAATTAGAAATTACTCCTACTGAAATTGCTACTAACGGGTATCCAAGTGTAGAAGATGCTATTGCTAAAGTTTATGCAGATACCATGGCTGTTTTTGCAAAGTATAAAGTTTGGGCAGACACTGCTACACCAACTGAACCAATACAATCCACCGGTGAAAGTTCTTCTCAAATGGGCAAAAGACACGCGAGAATGAGCACTTTTGGGGGACTGGATGAAAAGTTGCTTTCAGAACAAGACGAGTACGGGGAGGAATACAGCGAGTTTCAAGTGTATTTAATTCAATATCCAAAGAAACTTACAAATTTTGGAACTCATCATTTGTTGGGTTATTGGAAGAATCAAAAATCGCAATTTCCAATTCTTTCAAAAATGGCTCGGGATATATTAACAATTCAAGCTTCATCAGTTGCATCGGAAAGCGCTTTTAGTCAAGGAAGATTTCAAATTAGAGATCACAGATATTCGTTGAAGGAGGAGGCAATGGAGACAGGAGTTTTATTCAGGGATTGGATCAGAGCATCACGAAGAAACTTTGGTCTACCAGAACTTACTAAGGCAAAAGGCAAAGCATATCTCGATCGAATTTTGAGCGAAGGAACAAGTGAAGGAAGTAAAACCGGCAATGAAGAGGAAGAAGAAGATGAAGAACCAGAGGGAGATGATGAACAAGAACAACAACGGCTAGTTTCTAAAGAAAATCCTACGACTATCATCAAGAAATTAGCTAGTATGTTTAAAAGAATGTAATTTTTTAAATCAGAATTTTGAAATTACAAGTTTGAAAGTTTAGCTGTTGTAGTATGTATTGTAGTTGCACTACTTATGTCTTAAACAATTCAATAAAATTGCTCCAAATCTTGGAATTCCATCACAACTATTGTCTTCATATTTTTTGTTTTTAATTTATAGTTTGCGCAAAAATACTACAATTAATTACTAGTTTGTAAATTAGTTCAAATTTGATTTTTATATAATTAATTCAAAGTTTGAACTTTGAACTTAACAAATTAATTCAAAAGTTTGAACTTTGAATCATCACTTCAAAAATTTCATTAATTCAAAGTTTGAAAAAATACTACAAGTTTTTAATTCTAAGTTTAAACTTTAAACATTAAGATAAACTAAACATTCCAAACATATATACAAACTTGATAATATTTTGTTATTATATTTTTCAAATTATCCATCACTTTAAATAAAACACAAAGGAAAATAAAAAAAATTAAAAAAATACATTGGGCCGACTACCGGACCGGACCGGCAGTTTGAATTGGCCAACGACTCTCTTTCAAATATAGCTGTTGGCCAACAGCCAAAAACGGCTATTTTTGCCTACCACCTCCTCTCCCAAATGCCCCCCAATTCTCCCAACCTATTTTTATCTCTATATATACCCTATTATTTCATCATTATATCACATAATTCATCACTTTCTATCAATTTATCTCTCAAATTACTCTCAAATGATATTTTTTAAATTTCTTCCAAAGTCCAAATAATTATAATGGCTGAAAATCAAGCTCCCGCTGCTCCCGGTCCTAGACAATGTCCAGAACGAAGATGTCGCTCTAAAGGTTGGGAATTTATGGAGTATAATAGAGAAGCTAACAAAGCTAAATATAGATTTTGTCAAAGAGAGTGGAGCTTATTGGGTAGGACGAAGAAACTTATATCGCACTTAGAAAAACAATATAATTTCGAATGGAGTCGTCGAGTGGGGGCATATATCTGCGTAATGATTGAAGAAATGGTTAAGGAATTTTCTATGTCATTTCAATTATGTATTTTCAAATTTCTAGTTTATTTAGTATCTTTGTAATTATTAATTTCTAGTTTGTTTTTGTCATTTCAATTATGTATTTCCCGAATTTTCAATAAATTGTGTGTATTTATTTTCCAATCAACGTTTGTTTAGTGTTTACTTTACATTAATAAATTAAAAAATATAATTTGCATAATTGTTTTATTTTATTAAAAATATAATTTACATAATTATTACAAATGGTGTTTACTTTCATTAATATATTGTTTAGTTTTTCAATTTTCAATTTTAATTTACATTGTATTTGCCTAAAGAAAAAAATTAAAAAAAATATAAAATCGTTAACTGGACCGGTCTGGACCGGACCGACCGGCAAAATGGTAGCCGGTTCCGGAACCGGCTCCAAAATTTTAACCGGATGAGACCGGACCAGTAAGGCTGGTTTTGGCTGGTTTTATACTTCCCTTTGGCCGGACCGGACCGGAACCAATTGCCGGTGCTGGTCCCGGATCAAACCGGGTCGGTAGCCACCCATAGTCACCATATTCAAGTTACAAACCTGAGTTGTCGGGAAGGATGAAAAAAAGGACGATAGAGTCAAGTGAACATAATATAACTTATCAACTCCGTACAGCTATCAAATCACAATTTCTCAGATTTTGTATATCATTTTAGCATAGGAATCCTTTCGCCTTTCACATTTCGAGGTGGTCATATTGTATTCTGCACCAGTGGGAACATGAACCCTATATATTTTGTAATATTATTAATTTTTGTTCCTACTTATATACAAAGTCTTAGTACGATTATATTTCTTGTGATCTAACAATAGAAATTCAATTTCTTAATTTGTTAGACCAACTTTTTGGTTAAATAGATAACATAATTATATTTCAGAGTTTCAAAATATAAATAGCGATTGTTCCAGATGCGTACGTAAAATGTATGAGCATCTTATTAAATAATTTGTGTTCATTTCGTATTTAAGAGTTTTAAATTTCAAAAATGTATATTCTTCCTTTAATCAAATGCGTGAAGAAAGATTTCGATAAAAATATTTATCCACTTTTAAATTTCATAAACCATAAATACATAATAAATTTTTCTTTATAATTTAATATGTCTTTTAATATTGCGGATGTACCTAATTGGAGTTGTAAGTGTAGTGTTTTTATACAGGGGCGTAAGCATTAGATTTTAAAATACATAGGTTGTATCCAAACTAAGTCATATTACAGGGGTGTTTAGTATAGGTAACTCATAAATATATTGTTTATTTATGTTTTGACAAATACCACCCATATTTCAACCCGACCCAGATCCAACTTTAAGGAAATGTAGAGAGATGCTACACCAATTATACATAATATGATAAAGTTTAATTCATACTTCCTTTACAAGAGCACACGAATATTCAGCCTTATTGACACAAATATTTTGTAAATTAAAACACAATGGCTGATGACCTTCACCAACTTCATTGTTCCAATTTCCAAGCCATAACTCAGGAATTGCAAACATTACTATGCATTTAAAGTCATATACTGTGCTGTCAACGAATAGTTGTTCAAGGAATGTGCATTTTAGTATCATGGATACGGCCAGGTTTCCGGTACTCAGGGATTACAGTCTTGTGGGACTCCACCCATTTGGGCTTTCCATCTTCATTCACTTTGATCTTTAGCCACAGTTTTCCCTTTGGTGGGTTGGGCATATCCCACACTGCTCCATAAGACCTCCTCATTGGTTTCCATTCGTAGTCATTTTCCTGTATCAACCCAAAATTCTTACATCAAAAATACCTAGATAATTTATCGAATATATCTATTATATGTGTGTGTGTGTGTCTTTTATTCATTTAATTAGGATATAGTAATGCTTGTTCAATGGTAAGTGACATTTTCCTTATACATATAAAGAAATTACTTGTCAACATACACTCACTTCGTCGTTTGAATTACTTGTCACCTTTTGCTTACTCGTGACAGTCATTTTCATTTAACTTTTGAAGCTACAAATTGAGCACAAAGCAACTCTTGTACTGTGAAAAATTAGTACGATAGGTTACGGATTATTCATATCAAAATGATATATGGCCTAATACAAATCTCACAGCATTTAACTTGTATGCATTGACAGTGTAATATTATTTTAACATGTTTTGAGTCTGATTTTGCTTATTGATCCCAATTATGGACAAATACTAATATTATTTTTTTAAACATGATAGTGTGAAATTCTTTTGCATGGTAATAGAGCACTAGTGATTCCTTTTACGGATGAAAAGACACTACAGAAAATAATCATCAATGTTTAAAAAATGAGTGTAAATATGTACTATATATGTACCTCGCGAATCTCTACTTCTTCGATATCAGAGTAACCACCGTGGTTAAATGGATATATGGCAAGGTAACCATCGTTGCTACATTCTTTGATCTTGATTTTGAGAGAGCCATATTCGCATGAAACTCTTTTATAATCAACATCAACCACACCTTTTGAGAAAAGCATGTCAGCTAGCTTAGGATGCTTAGCCATTTTGGCATAGCCATCTTTGCTCATAATGAAATCTGTTGATGGACCTTCTCCATAATCTGTCATCCTCACCTTAACTCCCTTCTCACTGCATAGTTCCTCGTCCTTGCACCTCACCTGTATAATGTTGATAAGTATTACTGGTATTACGCGTATTTTTCTATGTTTTAGTATCACTTTCTCCTCATATTAATGCCCTTTATTGAGTGTTTTAACTGTTAAAAAGAAGAGTTCTAGGTGAGAAGCATAGGCATGCTCGAAAAAATTAGTAATGATGATGATAAGTAATTGTTCTAGTACTCTACTTAAAAAGATTCAACTATATATAACCCAATTCTGAATTTATTATATTGGACTGAACTATATGAATCCTCGATCTATATCTGTTTCGCACATGAATGCATGTCCACATGACTTGTTTGGTCACATTATAAAATTGTCGCCATCAGTTTGCAATAAGAAATGTTGATGATTTAAACTTAACAAATTCAACATAAGGTTTTAAATAGTGAACTCAGATTACCTCGTAACATGCCCCACAACCAGCTCCATTCTTATAGAGATTCCAGGATGCGGCAGCAACCTTCCCATCATTGACATATCTTCCATACTCTCCATAACCACAAGCTCCATCTGATCAAAAGATTGCAAATTCAAATGTTAATTAAATCGATTTGTCTTACACTCCCCTTAACTTACGTTAATATAATAAAGATGAGTGATTAAAGTTGTACTATGACGACTTACTTGATGTTCCCTTTTCATCCGGGCCTTATAATAGGTAGCTTTGGAACAATAGCTTTCAGAAGTACCATAGCAAAGCGCAGGTAGAAGCAAGAGCATGCATATAAGAGTGTAATAATGGTTGACAGAGATAGCCATGTTTTCTCTGATCACTAGAAAATAAAATTGAAATGAATGTTGAAAATGTAAGAGAAGAGTTGATTGTATGATGAGAAATGCAGGGGTGAAAATCTCTATTTATAGTTGAGTGTACTAGGAGTAGATGTTGAGGTTGCTTCAATATGCCAACTTTGTATTTGTCTTAGCTTTATCCTACAGGAAACTTTCGAAGTTACCATATGGTTTTGTCTTCTGAACCAAATATAAAATGGATCATACAATGGAAGAAGTTTTTTCATTTCTCATTTTAAGGAGTAGTAACTTTCAAATTCACAACCTTCGGCGAAGCAAACAATTAGCTAAAACTGAATAAAGTCCCACTGTTATTGGTTACTTAGTGCTAGAACCAGTCATGATTTCAAATCAATGGATGGCGTCTTCTTTCATCGCGTCTCCAAGAGTGTATATTTACTTTAAAAGCTGGTCAGAAAACAGCTCATTGTTTGAGAATTAGAGCCCGTTTGGGTGACCTTAAAAGTGGCTTGTAAACTTATAAGTCCATTAATATATGTTTGGTAACTTAAGTCACTTTTTTACTTATAAGCCACTTAAAATAAGCTGCTTATAAGCCTACCCAAACAGACTCTTAATTCTAAAGTAATTGGCATCCTGGAATGTTTTATTAATTAAGATTGTTAGGAACTATTAATTTGATATTGGTGAGATAATATCCCTAATGTATAAAGCGCAGCACTTTTTCTTTCATCTATCCTAAATTTTACGAGCTTATTTATTTATCCTAAAAATGATAGAGTGAAAACTAAAGTTCATCAATTTTCAACATAATCTATTTGAGATTGAAACTTAGTTGTTGTTGTAATTCTTCAATAAAGGCTAATACTCTCATCCTATATAATTAGCTCTCATCCTATATACATTGTGGTTCCACTTAGCTAATGACCATTCTACTAAGTGGAACTGCAAGGTAAACTTGGAGGAAGAAAAGATAAATAACTTTTTTTTTTCTCAAAATCGTCAATTATTTCAATACAGGCTAATACTCTCATCCAAAGAACAAAAAATAATGTCGAAAGCTAATTATATGCTGATGCAATGCGCTCATATAGTTTAAATACCATGGGTTCCTTTTCACTAGAAATAATTGAACAGTTAATGGTTGTTGTCGATCCTATCGTATTGTACTGCTATTATAACGATGTTTGTTTTAATTGTTACTTTGAAATTTTATTGTACTGTACCATTGACTCGTTGTACATGTATAGATGAAAAGCCTCATTTGATGTAATGACCAAATTTGATGTGATCACATCATTACCATATCATTTTTCTCCCTTCTTCCCCTTTATATTCTCATACTATCATTTATCAATATCTTTTCTATAGTAACTCACCATGCACCATATTTTTCTCTTAACAATATTATAAATTCATTCTTCATATAGTTAGTGTGTTGTATCATAAAACGACATGAAAAAATACGATCTATCCAAACATTGAACTCACCAAAACTATTACACTATAATACAATGCAACACGATACGATACATTATGAAACGATTGATGTTTGGCATTTTATGCCGATATTTCCTTACGTTTGGATACTTTATTCGCGTGTTTTCTAGTTAATGAATGTGATTTTGCACTGATTTTATGTCGTATGATTGTAAGTTGTTATGAAGTGCAATTGGAGCTTTAAAGAGCACGATCGAGCAAGAAAAGATTGGATTTGGATTGAGGATTGGATCGAACATACGAAGGCACAACGCGGCGCGAGCTGCAGACGAAGGAGGCAGGAATTTGGCCTGGCGCTTTTGGGGCGCCCAGAGTGGCACGGGGCGCCCCAAAAGCGCCCAAGTTTCGACGGGTTCTGCCTGGGGTGTCGCATTCGGGGGCGCGGGGCGCCAGTTATAGCGCCCCTGGAGCGTGTTTTGACTTTCTATTTCGTCTAGGCTTAGGTCTAACTTATTACCAGGCCTTTGTAAATCCTGTAAATACTATTTTACTTAGTTTTTTTATGGAAGTTCAGACTTTGGAGCAATTGGAGAGCTCATAACATCTTGAACAAGGGTTTTTCTTCCTTCCATTAATCTATTACATCATTATTTCATCAAATCATTGTCTTGTGATTATGAGTATGCGTGGCTAATTCTATCGTTTCAAGTTAGAGTATTTCATGAAAGTTGATGTTTGAAGATTGAATTCCATATATTGAGTCCCATAACAGATTGCTTATTCTTTCTTGATTTCACTTGTGTAATTGTCAGGGCCCGATTATTACGCATTATCTATGGTTTTTAGATTGAACTCGAAAGAGGGAATTTATGAACGCAATAAGAAAGAGTAGGGTTAGATTGTGAACCCAGGCATCGAGGAACCAATTTGTGAGTAGGATAGACATATACTTGCTCGCCTAGCTTAACTAATCACCGAATTCGTTAATGCGTGCACGTGATTCAACTCATAGACATATAGGGATTGAAGTAGCCTGCATAGACCGTGAAGAATCGAAAGGTTTTCACGGGTACATTTACTCTGTTAGTTAGTAATCCGAGATTTGAGAAGTGGAATCAATTGGAAAACTCAACTGGATTGTTCGTAACTCTGACCCTAGACCGTCTCATTAATATTGTTTACAACCAATTTTTGCCCCATTGTTTGAATTCACTTCTACCATTTTAATTACTGTTCTTTAGTTAATAAAATTCTCACTATTGGAAAAAGATCCCTGAGTAGTTGTTAAGAAATTGTTTGCTAGGAGTCCAGTCTGAATAGTCCTCGTGGGAACGATACTCTACTTATCACTTTATTACTTGTCGACCACATATACTTGTGTGTGCGTTGGGAGCAACAAGTTTTTGGCGCCGTTGCCGGGGACTAAACAATTGACTGATTTCTTTTTGAACAGTTTATTATTTTCTATTCAGGTTTAATTTTTGTTTTGAGTTTTGTGTTGTTTCAGGTATTAGGTCCTGCTTGATCTTTATCTACAGGAATGGCAGCAGAACTAGCTTTAGCTGTTGGAGATGTTGCTCTCCCCAGCCTGGAGGGGGTAGCGTCTAGCATAATTAAGCCCGTTATCACCGGGCTCTTTGAGATTAAGTCCGGCATGATTCAGTTGTTGTATGTGACTGGGCAATATGCTGGATTACTTCATGAGGATCCGCAGCAACACATTCATAATTTCTTGGAGATCAGTGATACTTATACACCAGCAGGAGTTCCTACTGATTATGTTCGCTTGACTTTGTTCCCGTTTTCACTGATTGGGGCAGCAAGGAAGTGGTTAAAGGCTGAAAAATCTGGGTCTATCACTACTTGGGAGGATTTGGCTAAGAAGTTCTTGGCTAAATTTTATCCATCTGCCAAGACAGCCCGACTGAGGAGTGAAATTATGTCCTTCAGACAAATAGAAGGAGAGTCTTTGTATTCAGCCTGGGAGCGATTTAAAGCTTTATTGAGAGATTGTCCACACCACAACCAATCCAATGAGGTTGTTGCATATACTTTTGTTGAGGGGTTGAATGTGCATACTAAGATCGTGGTAGATGCTGCTGCTGGAGGCCAAGTATTAGCCTTAAATTTTGACCAGATCTATGATTTACTAGATAAGTTTTCGCAGAGCAATCCTGATTGGCAAGGAGATGGTAGAGCTATTACGCAGAAATCTGCTGGGGTACTTCAGTTAGATGCAGTTTCAGAGCTAAGGGCGAGGATGGATGCTATTTCCAATCAAGTTAGCAAGCTAGCTCTGCCAAAGACGCAGCAACCAGTGGCTCCAGTGCAACAACTCCAGAGTTTTTGTGAGGTTTGTGGTCAAGACCATGCTACAGAGGTTTGCTCCTCTAATCCACAGTCAGTCTATTACGTAGGTAATCAAAACAGGCTGCAGGGTCAAAATCAGTTTGGTAATGCTTATTATCAAGGCAATACGAGAGCCCCGAATAATTACCACCCACTTCCAGCTCAACCACAGCAGGTTAGCAATTCAGTTGAAGATATGCTAAAGCAGATAATGGCGGGCCAGCAGAGAATGATAGCTGACACTGCAGCCCATGCACAGGCCATACAGGATCTTGCCAATGCTCAAAAGAACCTGGAGCGCCAGTTGGGGCAGTTGGTGGGAGAAATAAGTACTGTTAAAAAAGAGCCTGAATAATGTCTTGCAGTGACTTTAATTGAAGGTGGAGAGCTGATGGCCAAGTCTGAGGAGAGAGCTGAAATAGAAAAAGTTGAAAAGGTGGAGAAGGTAAAGAAGAAAGAAGAGAGAAAGGAGGCAGCTCTGCCGCCTCCACCATTCCCGCAGAGATTTATACTATCGAAGGATCTGGCCTAGTATCAAAAATTTGTGAGTATGTTGAAACAACTTCAAGTTAATATTCCTTTGACTGATGTGTTTGAATTGATGCCATCCTTTGTGAAGTTCTTAAAAGAGATTTTAGTCAAGAAGAAAAAGCCTCAAGAGATAGATACATTTGTGTTAGTTGAGGAGTGTAGCACAATCTTGAGCAAGCTACCTCCAATACTTCAAGATCCTAGGAGGTTTACTATTCCTTGCACCATTGGAGGACATAATATCACTGGTGCATTGTGTGATCTGGGTGCGAGCATAAATCTCATGCCTCCGTCTGTTTGCAAAAGGTTAGGGCTAGGAGAAATCAAGCCCTCTTCAGTTACTCTTAAGATGGCGGATGGATCACTTACTCACCCTGATGGTAAGTTGGAGGATGTGTTGCTAAAAGTTGGTAAGTTTACATTCTCTACTGATTTTGTAGTCCTAGATTATAAAGAGGATCAAGAAGCTCCAATCATTTTGGGGAGACCATTCTTAGTCACCTCGAAGGCAATTATTGACATGGAGCTGGGTGAGATGACTGTTAGAGCGCATGGAAAAAAGGTTACTTTCAAGGTGTATACTGAGAAGGAGCACATAGCTAAGGTTGAAGAGTACTCTATGATAGAATGTGTCAGATAAGAACATGGAATTAAACCACATGTGAAGTTGAAGATGGGTTCTCTCAAAGAAAGGAACAAAGCTAAGATTCGTCGTAAGAAGAGAAGACATAAATGCTGGAAGTGAGCTAAAAGTGTCGTCGTGCCACAACGTTAACTAAGGCGCTTCTTGGGAGGCAACCCGAGTTTGTACTTGTATTATTTTATTTTATAGTGTCACGCAGTTTTTGTTTTTCCTTGGATTGCAGGTTCATGTAATGTCGAGGGTAAGTGTGGGGTGTCCTCACCTTTGCCCAATATTGATGACTTGTTAGGGGAAGTCTGAGTACCTCATACTATATGGAAGCTTGGAGGATGCTAGCACCAACGACTAGAGTCTTCAGGGAAGTTTTCTTTACCCTTGCACTTTCTTATTTTTAGCACTGAGAACATTGCTTAGTTTTAAGTGTGGGGTGGGGAACTCTCCGTTATTTTTGAGGTTAGGGATGCATGTACCGTAGGATTTTCTTTTGTCACTTGACTTTATTTGATTTGTTTCTTGCTTTAATATAAAAAAAAAAAATTGAAAGAAATTAGAAAACCAATGAAAAATTGAAAAAAAAAAAGATTTTCCTTTTAGTTTTTATTAGTGGTACATGTCATCCACCCCGTGGTTTTTCTTATGGCCGCGGTTCTTTTCCACGGGGAGGTCTTTGAACCGGGTAGTTTTTTATTTTTTTAGGATTAGAGTAGTTAGTTGTTAGGTGGCCCTAGACGAAAGGAATAGGTGGAATGCTAGGTGCCTTTGATTTGTTTGATACCGGTGGACTTGAATTTATTGCATGTACTATTTGTGGTGTCTTTTGGTTTTAAATTGTGATGCATGCCTAGAAAAAATGGAACGACCCCTTGAGATGCTTGAAGTCCACTTGCTTGATTTTACTGTGAACCTTTGTGCATTAGTGCTTAATTTTCCACAAGTTGCATTCTAAATGCTTGATTGAGAGTTGTTGATGGAGCCTTTTTGTGTGGATCATGTGCAATGTGTGTGTGAGGCATATTCTTGTTTGCTCCATGTTTGTATATTAATGTCTAGAACTTGCCCCGTGTGTGTGCAAAGCAAAATCCTAGGTTTGCTCTAGTCGGGAAATGATACAGGCCTTCTTTTGATTTGCCTACCCTTACATATACACCTTGGACTTGATGTTGTGAATTCTTTGACCTTTTTGTTGGCACCCACACCCCAAGCCTACCCACTTGTTCTAAATTGTTCTCTTTTGGCCCTTTACTCCTTAAGCACTTTAATTGATAATGTGATATTATTGTGGAGTTGTGGTTGAATATTGAGAGGTTTTTGAGTGGAACCAATGAGGGGAATATTTGAAATAATTTTTGAAGTAGTGAAAAGCATTGGCAAGGTTTGGAAAGTAATGAGTTGAAAAAAAAAGGAGCAAAGTTGAAAAGAGAAAAAAATTTGTGGAAAAAGAAATAAAGATAGAAGAATATCCATTCCTTGCTAGTGTGTGCTTAAAAGAAAAAAAATTGCTACTTGTTGAGAAGGTGTGTGTATGAAAGTTGTTGATTGGGCGGCTTTGATGAGAATTGTGTTTGAAATAATTGTGATGTATTAAAAGTGCTTAGGGAGGTAGTCACTATTACCCATATGTATCCTACCCGTCCCTTAGCCTACATTACAACCTTTTTAAAGTCCTAGTTAATCCCGATTGGAGTAAGCTTACATTAGTGGAGTCCTACGCTACGGGCAAGCCTATGGTACATTGTGTGTGACATGTGAGCTTTTCATGAGAGTGAGTGAATTTTTCCTATGCTATTGTCCCAGTTCTATTCTTGATATTCATTGTTGTGTGTGATATTTAGGGGACACTCTCTTGCTTCATTTTGGTGAGGGCACATGGTTTGCATGAGATACGTAAAGTCGTGGCTTCTTGGTTGAGTAGGTAGGGGTGACTTTGTGGGAGCATGGTTGCAATGAGTTGAGTTTGTGCAATTGAATTGTCTTGGGGTAGTTGTTCTCATGTTTTTGAGGTCGTTATATTATTGGCATGTTTGATGGACCCATAGTAGTCATGTATGCATTTGTTCAATGGTCGGTATCAACCATAGTCATAGGCAGACCTGTTATACCTAGGTTGGGAAGTTATTTGTGATTTCTCGATGGCGAGCAAAGGTTCAAGTGTGGGGTGGTGATGTTTGGCATTTTATGCCTATATTTCCTTACGTTTGGATACTTTATTCGCACGTTTTCTAGTTAATGAATGTGATTTTGCACTGATTTTATGTCGTATGATTGTAAGTTGTTATGAAGTGCAATTGGAGCTTTAAAGAGCACGATCGAGCAAGAAAAGATTGGATTTGGATTGAGGATTGGATCGAACATACGAAGGCACAACGCGACGCGAGCTGCAGACGAAGGAAGCAGGAATTTGGCTTGGCGCTTTGAGTGGCGCGGGGCGCCCCAAAAGCGCCCAAGTTTCGACGGGTTCTACCTGGGGTGGCGTGTTCGGGGGCGCGGGGCGCCAGTCATAGCGCCCCTGGAGCGTGTTTTGACTTTCTATTTCGTCAAGGCTTAGGTCTAACTTATTACCACGCCTTTGTAAACCTTATAAATACTATTTTACTTAGTTTTTGATGGAAGTTCAGACTTTGGAGCAATTGGAGAGCTCATAACATCTTGAACAAGGGTTTTTCTTCCTTCCATTAATCTATTACATCATTATTTCATTATTTCATCAAATCATTGTCTTGTGATTATGAGTATGCGTGGCTAATTCTATCGTTCCAGGGTTAGAGTATTTCATGAAAGTTGATGTTTGAAGATTGAATTCCATATATTGAATCCCATAACAGATTGCTTATTCTTTCTTGATTTCACTTGTGTAATTGTAAGGGCCCGATTATTACGCATTATATATGGTTTTTAGATTGAACTCGAAAGAGGGAATTTATGAACGCAATAAGAAAGAGTATGGCTAGATTGTGAACCCGGGCATCGGGGAACCAATTTGTGAGTAGGATAGACATATACTTGCTCGCCTAGCTTAACTAATCACAGAATTCGTTAATGCGTGCACGTGATTCAACCCATAGACATATAGGGATTGGAGTAGCCTGCATAGACCGTGAAGAATCGAAAGGTTTTCACGGGTACATCTACTCTGTTAGTTAGTAATCCGGGATTTGAGAAGTGGAATCAATTGGAAAACTCAACTGGATTGTTCGTAACTCTGACCCTGGACCGTCTCATTAATATTGTTTACTTAATTTTCGCCCCATTGTTTGAATTCACTTCTACCATTTTAATTACTGTTCTTTAGTTAATAAAATCCTCACTATTGGGAAAAGATCCCTGAGTAGTTGTTAAGAAATTGTTTGCTAGGAGTCCAGTCTGAATAGTACTCATGGGAACGATACTCTACTTATCACTTTATTACTTGTCGACCACGTATACTTGCATGTGCGTTGGGAGCAACAACGATATATAAGAACCATCCAAACAAGCTGTTAAGCGTCAACATAAGACTAACTCAACGTAACTGGAGAAGCAAGGGATACATGGGTCGGTAGGTAAGATATCTGACTAGATAAATTGGAATACGTCCCGTACAAGAAAAAATATTACTACTAGGAGAGTTGAAGACGTAAATCGTAAATAGCTTTGAGGAACCTGTTCAAAATAATTTCTTTTTCATGTCACATAAATAGCATTTTATTCTAACGCGAAAAAGATAAATTCATCTAGAAATAGTGAAAAGATGAATATAAAACTCATCTAGAAATCTCGGAAGGCTAAATTGATGAAACTCTTCTAGAAATAGGAATAAATATTAGTATATGAAACTCATACATAGCATATCTCATTGCTTTACTTTTTCTCATACTTAACTGCTTTATCTTCAAATGCTTAAAAATTCCAATTCATCTAGAAATAGGAAATAAAAAAATTCCAATTCATCTAGAAATAGGAAATTATTTGTATTTATAGATTACGTGAGAAACTTAATTAATAGGACAAAGTTTGGGCTTCCAAACTGTAATGTTGATCTGTTTCATCCATTGTGGACCGGCTATCAACATTTTTCTCTATATATGAACATCTAACGTGGCACTAATGTGCAGATTTATAACTAAGGCACTAGAAATGCAGAGTTATAAGCTGGGAGTAAGAGTATCAAGTTATAATTAGCTGGCTATTTTGCAAAGTGATAATGTTAAGGTGTTGTAGCCATTTTGGCAAAAGAAAAAGAAATAACTTGGCGATTATATAGTCCCGGCTGGAAATATTTTAAAATTTTCGTGTAGGGGCCTTGTTTGGCGCGCGTTAATTGATTTGTAGCCGTCAAAAACAAATTTGTTGAGAAATAGTCATCTCCGGACAAATTTCAGTATATATACGGGGAAGCTTCAATAAACTAACCCCAGTATAAAATACTGGGGCTTTGAACAAGTTTTGTTCAAGGCCCAGCATTTTGTTATGGGACTGAAGCTTTAAATATAAAGTCCCATAACAAAATAATTGAATTTATCCCTTTGATGAGATCTTTTTTATGAGAATAAATCCCATTATTTTGTTATGGGATTATTTTGTTATGGGACTTCTTCAGTCCCATAACAAAATACTTGGACTTTGAACAAGTTTTGTTCAAAGCTCCCATTATTTTAGTTATGGGATTAGTTTGGGGTGTTTTTCCAACGTTAATGGAGCTTAAGTGTGCGCGTGAATTTTTAGCTATTCTTCAATAAATTTTGAAACAGTGGATAGTCCCCAAGCAGCGCGTCCAAAAAACAACTGATCAAAATTAGCCGGAAATATTTCAATTTTTTATGTTGATGGGCTTTGTCAGTTTATTTTTTAAAAAAACTCGGCTGGATTAGGGTCGAGTTGCACTTTTTTGCTGAGAATAGAGTGGATAATCCATTTCTGCAATTTTGGCAACTTTTGGAATCATTTAGATCACGGATTAATAAAATTTCATTCACTTTAGAGCAGTTAAAAATCAATTATAGGTAAATGTCCAGGTTAAATATGAGTTGGTTATCTTGATTGTGTAAGAACTGATAATTAATTGTAAAAGATCTAAAATGGTAAATTGACCTACTTGATCAATGTTCTCCAATCTAATACTACTATGCAAGGCGACTTTATTCATACTCCACGAAACAGAAATACAGAATATAACCCTTAATTATGACTTTCAACTATCTATGCTAAAAGTACAACATAGATATTCCTTAACTTCTTAAACATTTATTTAGTTATAACCTACATCTAATTAAGGAATCGCCCAAGTAGCATTCCAACTAGGAGTAGATATCAATATGTAGACCGTAGAGATAAGTAAATTTATGCATTTGCTTAAGTGAGCTGAATGTCAGTTTCAATAGTAACTCCAGCTTTCCAGTCAGAGGGAATAACAGCCTTGTCTGATTGCACCCATTTGGTTTCAACACTAGTACTTGTTAGAAACCTCACTTTAAGATCTCCACATGGTGGGCTTGACAAGTCCCATACTGCCCCATATGCCCTTCTCATTGATATCCACTGTTGGCTTTCTTCCTGCACATTGCAAACCGGATGAGGTGAATACAATATTTAATTAGAGTCAATGAATTCATAATGACCGTGATTGTATTAATTATATTCAATTAACATTTTATACATATGTACAGACTTTTTTATTACAAGTCATTTTCTATAACATCATTTCAATATAACAGTCAAACTTTGTTTGAGATTAACTTTTCGTGTTATATTATAGATTATAAGTTTTCTATAATAGCATTCCAATGTATAGCAATCGAAAAATATCCGTACAAATGATGTAGTTATTATAAAAATGTTTGACCGTATACCTAATTTAAGTCGAAAATAATAAGTTAAAGTTGAACTCATAAATATTTTACTAGGTCCACTTCTAAAGAGCATCATTTGCAGAGGTACGTCAGAGTCTATATTTCGACATGAGATATAGCTTGTGAATACACATGTCAGAGTATATATGTAAAAACTTACTAAATATTGAATAAGAATTAAATGTTGACAATAATTTCAAAAGTTTAATAAATTTAATTTAAAGTTGAATCCATTAAATATAAATTATGAATTCATTCCTTTCATATATTATTGCATTAAAAAATTTCACATAATTATTCCAAGGAACTAAGGTGGAAGAAGGGACAGACCTCGTAGACTTCGACAGCTAGGATGTCAGTGGCACCACCTTGATTCATGGCAACAATGGCAAGGTAGTCAGGGTTCTTGCTATGCTCATGAATTTTAACCATGAGATTGCCTCCATATCTACAAGAAACTCTTCTGTATTCTATGTCAACCACCCCTTTTCCACACAGTCGAGGTGCCATGCTTGGATTTTTAGCCAATTTTGCATAGGCTTTGAAGCTCAGAATGAAGTCTGTTTCTTGCCCATCTGCACTGTCTGTTACCACAACTTTTGTTCCCTCATCACTACACAATGCTTTATTTTTGCACCTTACCTGTAGTTAGAATCTTAGTTAGCCTTAGTTGATCTCCATAATAAATTGAAGAAAAAGAAGACTTAACTGATTTTGTCTCTAGCTCTAAACTGGCTTTAATAAAAGAATTTAAATTGGCATGCATTGACGGTCTAAAAGTTATTACACTGTAATTTAACATGTAATATAATAGAAGTTTAGTTATCATTCATAATAATAGGTACCTGGTAGCATGCACCACACCCTGCTCCATTTCTGTAAAGACGCCTAGAGACAGTACACACCTCTCCATTGTTGACATCTTTACCATTTTCTCCGTAACCGCAGGCTCCAGCTGATCATAGACACGAGAAGATGTCATCTTAAAACAATTAGCTGGTAATAATCTTTATCTACAAATTTGCCTTTATAATTACCACAAGCTCTTTTTAATTATTATATTTTAATATAAGAAATTAAATATGCTAATCATGAATGTCATTGTCATTAATATATGAGCATAATTTTGATGTTCAAATTATCACATTTCCTTCGTCAAGATTCATGTTCTTGAAGTGATCGAGCGCGTACATTTCAACTTTTGAAGCAAAGTTCTATATATGTATACCCTATACCATAGTGTTTTATTAATTTATTACCAAAGTGATTTACTGAGAACTAGAAGTATTTAGGAGGATAACTCATCCATGTGCATGACTTGACCAGACTGTATACATTACTACAATTTAAACAAAAGAAAAAAAAGAACACTTGTGGGAAATGAGAAATAGTAGAGGATGGCATACTCGGTGTTCCCATTCCATCAGATGTACTATAAAATGCTGCTTTGGTAGCTAAAGTTTGACTGTAGGTAAGTGCAGGCAGAAGCATAATCATGCAAATAAAAGCACAACAAGGTTTAAGAGATTGATCCATTTTGTTCACTAAATGAGGAACAAGACTATAATTAGCGAGTATAAACTGTGTGATTGAAGTTAAGTGAAGTCTCATATTTATAGAGAAGCTAGGATTGATTTCGAGCAGCCACGTTTCTTTTCCACTATGGGCAGTGGAAACCAAATGTAAACAAAAGAATAGATCAAAGATCTTTGATGTTATGTAGTCTTTCTTGATGACAGGTGATTTTATTTTGGTCATCTCAATTATTAAGCGCAGTAGAAAAAAACTATGAAAAAGACACATCTTCTCATTATGTGCACTTCTACTTTAGGCCAAGCTTGTTGGTGCGACTATTTGTTTACTTGTTGGGTGAAAGCTGTGCGTGGTGTTGGTGAGTTTTCTCTAGAAGTTCTTGCGATTTCATTTATATGATGCCAAATGGTGGATGCTACCAAGCTATAGCTAGCTAGATGATAATTTTGGGGTAGGAGCCAGTTACTTCTCACTTATATGGAACATCCACCTTAAAACTATAGCAATCATTATTAGTTGTGGAAGCTTATAGCGCCTAGCTAACCACTAAAAAATTTTGGATTGAAATAGTTAAAGGAAAAATTATGAAAAAGAAGGCCTCCGGTTACAATTTTTCCTCGTCACTGACTTCAGCTAGATCAATTTGCAAGAAGAAAGTGTCCACTTCCTATTTGTGAGTCTGAATTAGTGGAATAATAGATTAACTTAAAATGTATAGTGGAATTTCACAAATTTCACTAATATTTTCAAAATAAAATCACTAGCACTCCGTCTATCTTGATTAACGTGGCATACGTTCCGTTTTAGTTTATCATGCATGCAGTATCACAGATAAAGATAAATAGGTCAAGTGAAGACTATTAAATTATTAATTATTGAATGTATGGCTCAATTAATTAAAAGTTCATCATTAATATTTAATGACTGAAAAATTTCGTGTGTTCATTGGTTACTTGATGAACGTACCAGATTAAATGTCAAACTCTATAAATAGGTTCTTCCTCCATCCATTAAGGTTACCACTTTTATATTATTGTGATTCCATCACTTAAAAAAAAAAAAAAAAAAAAAAAAGGGGGGGGGGGGGCTTAAGCCACGGTTATTTAGCCACGGACAACCAAAACCGTAGCTAACATGAAGTAAAAGGGCGTTTTTTGCTACCCAAAGGAGTACGTGGCTAATAGCCTGTTTGGGATTGCTGCAAAAAACTGCTTAATTTGAGAAGTACTTCTGGAATAAGTAATTTTTAAATAAATACTTTTAGATAATAAGCAGTTTGTGTCTGGACAACTCATTGGAGAAGCACTTTTGATAAATAATTTGTGTTTGACTAATCTTTACGAAAAGTACTTTTGAGTGTTAAATTACGAAAAGGACATCCAAATTTATTTTACATTTGAATTAATAAAATAAAAAGAATAATTTTAAATATTTATCATAAAAGACTTTAATTAAAAAAAGTATTTAGTTAAAATATAAAACATAAAGTAAAATATATAAATTTAAGCTATTGAACAACATAAAATATAGTTAAATCGAAGTGATAACCGAATTAAAAATTTCTAATAATTACTTACTTTTAAAAAATAATTTAAAGAATAGGAGATCCTATATACGGTTGGTAGAAATAACTAGAAATAAAAATTATTACTTAGAGGAAGAAGATTTATAAAAGTATATAGTAGGAAAAAAATAAAAAAATAAAAAGAAATATAATTTTATTTATAGAGAGATATGGTTAATTAGTGGGGGGGACAATTTGGTAAATATGAATTCTTAGTAAGGATATTTTTGTCTTGAAAAATTAATAAACTGCTTCTGCAACTGCTTCTTGGAAGAAGCACATATTTATAGCTTCTCCCCAGCAGTAGAAAAACTGCTTCTGCTTCTATCTAAAAGTACTTTTTTTTGTTGACAAATACCTCAAAATTCTATAAAAAGTACTTTTCTTAAAAAAAAAAAGAATTTTTGGCTCTGGAGAAGCAATGCCAAACAGACTATAAATCTCCGTAGATATCTCACGCGGGAGACCAATTTTCATCTACCCACAATATTTCAGAGACAAAATGAAAAGTTGAAAACCCACTAAAACATTTACATCTAAAACCCCTAAAACATTTCCACCCAAACAAAAATATCAAAAATCTAAAACCAAAAATTCATCCTTCATCCAACATCACTGTTACCCAGGTACTTTGACTACTGATTTTGTTTCAAACGTGTGTTAGCATCTGCTTTATTGTACTCTAATTCTATATTTTATTCTATACTTTGTTTTTTAATCCTAAACCCCACTTTGTTGTTGATGCAGTATAAAATGACCTAAACGACAACCATCAAGAGCACGAGTGAAGGACTCCGGAAGCAACTTGAAGATCATGCATTGGAGCCTGATTGAAGCTTACTGCCTGCTGAAAGAAGAGATGCTTGCGCGATCGCGAGAGTACCTTCGCGATCGCGATGAATGATGCAATACTTTGCGCGACAGCGTGATTCTGCACGCGATCGCGTGGAAGAACTTGAGAGTGGCGCGCGATCGCTCGTCCATGAGCGCGATCGCGAAGGGTAGACGAGTGGCAGCAGACCAGAAGCAGAACAAGGGGTGTTATAAATACCCCCATTTCATCATTATTGTATGGCACCTTACTTTGAATACAAAACATTAAATGAGCATTGCTCTTGAACCTTGTAACTCTTTTGGCTTGAAATCAATTGGATGAATCCAAGTTGCTCTTCAATCCTATTTGATCATTCTATTTGCTCGAGCCTCGTGTCTCTTGAGGATAGTTGCATAGCGTAGGTGATCCTTGCCATCATTTGGGGTGTAACGAAACATTGTTCTTCGTTGCTACTCGAATAATTGTATGAGTCTTCGTCTCGTTTCTTATCTTTTATCGCTTTCGTAGATTCGATTGCATTAGTTGGTATCAGAGCAAGGCTAGGATTACGTTCTTATGAACCCTCGTCCTACTCTTCGTGCTTGTCATCTTTGTTTTTTGTTTATTTTCTTGTTCTTGTTCTTGTTAGTTGAAAAAGAAGAAAAAAAATCCAAAAACTTGAAAATCACAAAAAAAATTGCTAGATGTTCTTGGTTGTGATGATTTCTTGGGTGTTTGTTATCGGGGATTGCTTGTTATCATATTCCCGTTGATTTGGTACCCACGAAACACATTTGGAAGTTGTGAATCAAAATCTTGAAAATCAAATCTCAAAAGTTGAAAATTCACAAAATTTGCTAGAACTTGTTTGATGTTGTGAATTCTTTGTTTTTTGGTATCGGAGATTGTTCCTTATAGTTGCCCCGTCGTTTTGATACCCCCATATCATCATTTGGGGTAGCGGAATGAAAATCACATTTTGAATCTTGAAGGTTTTTGAAAACTCTTGATGAACTTGTCCAAAAACCTTGAAACAAGTTGTTTGTTGATTGTTTGTTTGGTTAAACCATTGGGGATTGCTTACTACAGTTGAAAACACCTTTTGGAAGCTTGAGAACTGAAAAACAAGTTGAATTGGGGTGATTTGTGTGCCAAAACTGAAGTTTGCAGTCGAAATTCTGGTTCTGTTGCACAGACTTGCGCGATCGCGCTGTGTCTGACGCAATCGCGCAAGGGAACAATTTACCCTGCGCGATCGCGCGCCAATCCACGCGACAGCGAAGAACAGTCCATTCCAGAAAATACTGTTTTGGGACAGAATGTTCGCAAAGGCTTCGTAACAGTTTCCAATCACCAAAACTCCAATTGTATCATCAAATATGGTGAGTTTGTAGATCACAAACAAAAATTCATCTAATTCCGAATCCGTTTAGTGACGATTCGATCTTTGAACATTTGATCGCGTCACTTCTGGTTAGTACTTTGAGGGTAACACTCCTACCTAATTAGTACTAATCCATTGTGCGAATAGGATACTCGTGCCTAGAAGGAGAGTAGACCTCAAAGAAGACTCGTAGTTAATTGTTTGCTTCAAGTGCGCACCAAATAGCTTATCGTTCATCGAGTCCCATTGAATCCACTCTTCCCGAAGAGCATTTGGTTCTTATGACTTGGATTGATCATTGAGGAGGTTGCGCAACTACGAGGAGGCCATTGATCTCAAGTTTGTGTGGACCTAACCCCCAACTTGAGTGAACCCGAGCGATAAGCAAAGTGAGGGAGTGAGTGAGGACTTTTACTCTAACCTCTTTCTTGTCTTTGATTTATGTAGGTACATGGCCGGAGACGTGTACGATACCGTTAAAGTCCCGGTAAGCACTTTGGCCTACCTTTTGGCCGAGGTGAGATCCATAAGCTCGAGGTTTGATAGCCTCAAAGAGGAATGGACCTCGAGTGTCCAAAGGGGGTACCGAAGGAGGTACTAATGATGAAATGTTGGGCATTCCCCAACCCTTGGGCATTTCCCAACAAGTGGGCATTCCCTACAACTTGGGCATTCCCCAAGGTGATGGTGAACAAGATAATGAGCTTAAAATGACACTGGTGGTACGGAGGAGTTTGGGTGCCATGAGTCTTGCGGAGTCGGAACATGTGCAAAGAGAGAATCTCTTCCATGCTAGGTGTCGTGTGATGGGGCAAGTGTACTCAATGATCATTGATTCGGGAAGTTGTGCTAACATAGTGAGTGAGACCTTGATTTCCCAATTGCAATTGCCTACTATAACGCATCCACATCCCTACCGCTTACAATGGTTGAGTGAGTGTGGAGAGTTGAGGGTGGTGAAGCAAGCTTTGATTGAGTTTGGCATTGGAAATTATCGAGATAAGGTAATGTTCGATGTAGTCCCTATGCAAGCTTGCCATCTCTTGTTTGGAAGGCCATGGCAATATAATCGGAGCGTAGTACATGATGGTAGGACCAACTCTTACACGGTCTTGCATGGTTCTAGAAAGTATGTACTCAAGCCTTGACGCCAAAGCACGTAAGTAATGACTATAGGATTATGAGGGAGTTGAAGGAAGCCGTTAAGGCCAAGTTACCCATAATACTTGAGCCCGGAACCAACAATCTTATGGTCATGCCCTTGCAAGTGGAGAATGAAACATCACCCGAATCTACAATTGGCCTTGAGCGAAAAATGAATGAAAAGAGATGTGGGGAAATACCAAATGAGAGGGAGGACACCCTTTGTTCTAAACATGTTCTATCTTCTTCTCCTTCTATTTGTTTTGGCTTATGTGTAGGTACTCTTGGAGGCGAACTAGTGGAGCCTCAACCGGTTGGTAAGAAAGGAAGACAAGAGAATGAAGCTCTACATGGTGAGTTTCATGAAGGAGGACTTGAACATGACACTTCAAATGATGTGAGTACACACAGGAGCTACTCAAAAGGAAGTGTTTCTTCACCTTCTTATGAACATGATCATTCCTTGTCTTGTGAAGACTCCATGCTAGTCGGTACTTGTAATGAATTTGATGAAATTGCAACTAGCGTAAAGTCGAATTGTCAACTTGTGTGTACATGTAAACCACTAGTTGAGAGTGTTGATAAGCCACATCAAGAATGGAGCTCGATATTCAATGAACCTCTCTTTAGTGAGAACTTAATAGTTGACTATACTTGTGAGCCTTGTTATGACACCCCACCTATATTTGATAAATGGGAAGATAAGTTGAATGAATACCCTATCATTTCCCTTGATGAATTGCTTGATAATGGTGGACCTTTGTGTTGTCGTGAGGATGGTAATGACCTTGAGGAGTCCTTAGTGGATGTGATGGATCGAATTGTATTCGATGACTCCTCAAGTGTGGATGACGACTCTAGTTTTGATGCCTCACCTTTGATGGGTAGTGGACTTGTTTTCACAAACCCGTTGTTTGAAGAGGATAGTCAAAGAGGCGATGATGAATATCAAACTAGAGAAGAGTTTGGATTTAAATCTCCATGGTTTGGAAAGTTGAACTCTATAGACAATCCATTGTTTGGAAATCCTAGTGAGGAAGATTGTCCTAGAGGTGAAATTGGAGGTGAGGAGGTATCTCTTAGTGTGAGTATGAGAGCTTTTAAGAAGGGGAGTGGGGTATTTGACGCTACTCGTGAAATGCACTATTTTACCTATCCCATTCCACATGTTAACAATACTTTGAGAATTGAGCACGCCAAAACCATTGTGCCACATTGTTAAAGTAATGCATTGAAGGTTTGGTGTGTTGATCATGAGCTTAGGGGTCATAGGAAACTTAATTGGTTGATCTTGAATGCTCTATTTCCTATTAGTCTCTTTGCTTGTTATGGTTGTAAGTGTTTGTCATTGGTGAGCCAAGGACTTGTCGTCTCTTTGGGAGACATAGGCTATTTGATTAGTATTGATACTTGGCTCTATCATAAGAGTGAATTTTCTACATCACTTGCATTCACGCTTGTTGGACTTACCTACTCGTGTAGTGGAAAGTCTTGGTGTGCTAATATTGAACTTAGGGATCGTAGGGATTTTGATCGCTTGATCTTGTATATGTCATGCACTATTGATCTGTTTGTTTGTTCTTGTGATGGGTACACTTCTTTGTCGAACCAAGTCAATGCTAGTTCCTTTGATAGCATGAACTTCTTTATTTCCATTGACATTTGGTTATACCATAAGAGTGTGTATTCCCACACTCTTGGCACTAACCTACTCTTGTAGTAGGAATCTTTGTTTTGTTGTTGTTTGTCTTTGGATGTAGGCTTTGATGGTTTGATTTCGAGGACGAAATCCTTTCAAGAAGTGGAGGATGATGCAGTATAAAATGGCCTAAAAAACAACCATCAAGAGCACGAGTGAAGGACTCCGGAAGCAACTTGAAGATCATGCATTGGAGCCTGATTGAAGCTTACTGCCTGCTGAAAGAAGAGATGCCTGCGCGATCGTGAGAGTACCTTCGCGATCGCGATGAAGGATGCAATACTTTGCGCGACAGTGTGATTCTGCGCGCGATCGCGTGGAAGAACTTGAGAGTGGCGCGCGATCGCTTGTCCATGAGCGCGATCGCGAAGGGGAGACGAGTGGCAGCAGACCAGAAGCAGAACAAGGGGTGTTATAAATACCTCCATTTCATCATTATTGTATGGCACCTTACTTTGAACACAAAACATTATATGAGCATTGCTCTTGAACCTTGTTAACTCTTTTGGCTTGAAATCAATTGGATGAATCCAAGTTGCTCTTCAATCCTATTTGATCATTCTATTTACTCGAGCCTCGTGTCTCTTGATGATAGTTGCATAGCGTAGGTGATCCTTGCCATCGTTTGGGGTGTAACGAAACATTGTTCTTCATTGCTACTCGAATAATTGTGTAAGTCTTCGTTTCGTTTCTTATCTTTTATCGCTTTCATAGTTTCGATTGCATCAGTTGTTGTCCCCCTTTCTCTTTTCCTTTTCCAAAAATCTCTTATTTTTTACACCAATCTCTCGTACACACAACCAATTGAAAGACCCATTTGAAAATTTTGTTTCTCCAAAAGTTGATACCAAACCTCAATTTTGTAATCTTTAGTAAAACCCCAATTTGTTATGTTTATATTAATACCTTTTTTTATAACTCTGTAAAATATTTGAAAGCTTGATATATTTAATTGTGTTATGGACAAGGAGAAATTCAATCTTATCTTTGAGTTTTAACTCCTCTTGTTTTAGCACTTGCTTTACTATTTATTCAGCTCGTCATTTTTATTATTTTTTTAATATAGCATTTGAATCTCCTTTATAATTAATGTTGATTATTTTTTATGCAATAATTAGATACTTATAGTAGAGAAATTACTACACGAAAAATTCAACCAGATCAAGTTTGGCAGTTGGAGAAAAATGAAAAAGTTATTGTGGTGATGGAAAAGACAGTGATAATGGTTCAAACTTGCTTGTGAGGTTTCTTGGTAAGCTTTCTCAAAATTCGACAATTTGTCCATATCAGTTGAAAGATGGGATAGGATGCCAGAGGTCAATAGTCGCCAACAATGGCGGTACATTGAGGTATTCTTTTAAATATCTTTCAGTATCTATCATCCTTTCCTTTGTTATTAGATATTGACTTATGAAAGTGATAATAAATGAAGGATAATTTTGAGTTTGATTATGCTGCTGGAATTAAATGGGTAATGCATACTTTAGGCGAAAGATGGAGGGCGTACAAATATCAGTTAAGAAATAAGTACTTTTATCCTAATAAACGTAAGGAAGATATTCTTGCTAATCCTCCCTCAGCCGTGGATTCTACTGATTGGACTGCTTTTGTGCATCACTATAAAGAGGAGGAGATGAAGGTATTCTTTCCAATAGATCATTTTTATCCATTTCTAGTAAGATTTAGTTAATACTTATCGTCATTTTTGATAATTTTAAACGCCGAGTTTACAAAATACAACAAATCGTAAAAAACTTAAAGTCTCGCATGCCGGCGGTAGTATGAGCAATGTAAGGAGAGGTCGTCAAATGGTAAGTTATTTTATCAAGAATTTTATTTTGGGAATAACTCTCACATGGAACACTTATTCATAAAATTATATTTTATTGACGATGTTAGGAGAAAAAATTAGGAAGGTCGTATGTCTAAGTGAGATCGTTCTTTCAACTTTGCTGAAAAAGAATGGAAATTATGTGAATGAAGAAGGAAAGATTCTGGCTGTAAGTTAATTATTTAAATTGTAACTCTATGTTATCTTATTTGGGATTTGCAGACGTGCCTGATTTTAGGAGTTGCCTTCTATCATCTGACTAAGTAGCCTTTGTATTGCTTGCAATTTGGAATAGGACAGTGTAATCCTCCTCAAGCTATTATTCCAACCAAAATAACGTTTGTTCTATATTTTTTCTTTTGATATGGATGGTGCTGCTGAATTCATACCAAAGCTTGCTTATTTGTTTCTGTTGTCCTACACCATGTAGAAAAGAACTTATCCTAGTACACCAGTATCTTTGATCTGCTAAACCTAGAAAGTAAAATCTCAATTTGAAAGCCCAATACTTGCTGCTTAAGCAGAGGCATATGTTCTGCTATTTCTACCAAAAAATGTAGAAACATAACTTTCTATAATATCTTCTTGGTCCAGAAACAATTATTCTTACTTAAACACCTTGTTTGGATGGTTGTTACATATCGTTTCATAATGTATTGTAATATTTTTATGAGTACAACATTTAATGAGTCTTAAGTTATTAAAATTGAAACTGAAGCTATTATTTGACTGTTGGGGCTTGAATAGCTAAAGTATTTTCTTGGTTTAAAGTAGAAATCTTCATTTTTACGAAAAATTTATGAGTTTGGAACTTGGCAAGCTCACTGTTCCTTGTTTGAAGTTTCTGCTGGTGTAAAGTTATTTTACAGGAGTTTAAAGAAAGTATCATATCTCTTATGGTAAGAGTAATGGAAAATCTTTGGGACTCTTTGTTAATAGAGTATGCATATATGATTCTTGGCATTTCAAGTCCCTGTCCGTTGGCTTGATTCTTTAACTGGGCAAGTTCTCAAAATTTAGTTGCTGATGTTTGATAATTTCTTATTTTCTTATGGTCTTATCTCGTGGTACAAAGTATGAATTATGAATATGCTATCTTAGAGCTAGAATACACAATTAAATATATTTACAGATGTAGTCAAGTTTGCATCTTGATCGAGAAATTTAGTTTTGAAGCACTTCCTAAGGATAATGGCTCATCCGAATGATGCAATTGGAAAGGTATTTGGAGCTGAGCATTCAGGCCGTGTGCGTGGTTTAGGTAGCTCTATTTTCCCCTCTACGGCTTTTGGAATACATCGACATTACACCACTCATGTGAGTTCTGGTGGCTCTACTAATAAGATTCCCCAAGAACGTGTTGAAGACCTAGAGGAAGAAGTAGAAACCTTGAAAGAGAAATTGACTGGATATGAAGAGACCAAGCAACAACTTGTGGAGAGTAATGTACAACTTGCGCGAGCTCAAAATCAATTGACAACTTTCCATATGCTTTTACAAGCTAAATTTGGTAATGATTTGCCTACTTTGAACTGTATTTCTTGAGTTAGGTACTTTGAACTCTTCTTTTGTTAGGCTTGTATGCGCAGTTAGGTACTTTGAACTTTTCTTTTATTAGGCTTGTATGCACAGAATGTGCTATTGTATTCTGTGCTATTGCTCTCACATTTTCCATATCCATTATGATAGCAATTATTGAAGTTCTTGTAAATTTAAGGTTTAAAACTCTTGCCTTTGATAGTAAGATTTGAGAAGTAGAGTTTTGTGTTGTTAATCTTTATTAGAAATTGATTTGTTTTGATTTGTTTATTGGGATATTATTTTTATTGATAGATATGTCTTGATAGCATCTTCTCATGGTTCCTAGGGATACTGGAGATTATAAGTATTATTAATTTTTTTTTAAAAAAGGCTGGTTAATTTACCTACGGTCTGGGTGTGGCGAACTACATCATTAGATAAATTAAAATAAAATGAAAAAAAATTATTCGTGGCAAAATATTGTACAGCTCTATGGAACTCATCAATTTCAGCCACGGTTTGTACGTGGGCAATTGAAAAATGCAACCATAATTCCTTATCCATAAATCATCATCAGCCACGCTAACTTCCGTGGGGTAATTGAAAAGCAAACCGTAGCTAACAGAATGTACCACAGATGCATAAACCGTGGCTAATTTCATTGCGACACCCCGTTTGGGGGGCATGGGTTCAACCGTGGCTAAATGGTCTTTGCACGGAATTTTGACATATTAGCCACGGTTTGTAGTGCATCTCTGAGGGCTGTGGTAACTTAAAACTAGGGAGAGCATGTAGAAACATATGACGCTTTTGCTAATGGGTTCGGCAACAAGTATGGTTACTATTCTATTGTAAGATTATTGTGTTCAAGATCCTGTATTTAGTACATGAATTATTTATGTTCTATGAATTATCTAACATGTGGTATCAGGGCCTAGATAATTGAACCAATAATCTTCATAATGAGAATTAATAATGTGAATGGCAAAAGCGATGTACCACTAAATTCATCCTCTTATTTGTCGGCTATTATATTATTTTCCTTGGGTTTTCTACTATATAAAAGTTAATAAATTACTCATAAATTAAAGTGCTACTAGTCAACTGACAATTGGAAAATAGTAAAGGAAAGGGATGAAGTGTTAGTTGTGGGATTGATACACCTGTGATAATATTAATTCGTAATTCAGGTACTGAAGCAAAGATGATTTTAAGCTTTGCTAAATTCATTAGGTGACCCTTTTAATTTGCTTACTGATCAAGTGTTTTGAATCTGTAGAACAAGCAATTAATTCACGTGCTTCATGTTTTAGTATAACGAAATTTTCCTTGACAACAATGATTTAATATTGAACCGTTAAGTTGAGAAAGTATCTACAAGTCTTTACGCTCTGGTTCAAGGGCACCTTGTAGAGAAAGTATCTACAAGTCTCGATTATGGCCAAGATTCTAAATTCTGTTACAATGGCACCTTGTAGAGAAAGTCTCTGTTAATATTGGCTATTGCCAAGAGTTTAAGCTCCGGTGCAATGGGCAACTTGTAGAGAAAGTCTCTAAAAGTCTTGGCTATTTCCAAGCATTTAAGCTCTGGTGGAATGGGCAACTTACAGAGAAAGTCTCTACAAGTCTTAGTAATAGCCAAGACATTAAGCTTTGGTGCAATGGGAAACTTTCTGAAACTTGCAGAGAAAGTCTCTACAAGTATTGGCTATTGCCAATACTTTAAGCTCTGGTGCAACAGGCAACTTGTAGAGAAAGTCTCTGCAAGTCTTGAAAATAGCCAATACTTTAAGCTCTGGTGCAACGGGCAACTTGCAGAGAAAGTCTCTACAAGTCTTGGCAATAGCCAAGACTTTAACTTTCTGCAATGGACATCTTGCAGAGATCTACAAGTCTTAGCAATAGCTAATATTTTAAGCTCTAGTCCAACAACAACGACAAGAGTTTATCCAACATTCCCTTCCTACATACCAGGATCCTGCTTCTATCTTGGTAATCTATCCATCAAAATCTGAGCATATCGTTTGTCTTCATTATGTGCAAAATTAGTACTATGGAAACAAATTGCATATACATCGCTTACAACAGAAAATGGAATGCAAGCAATAAATATATGAACCATGACATAAAGTTGATACTTGTGAAAGATGGCATTACCTACCAGGCATTTGAAAAGGAAATTTTTAATGCTCTAACCATTAGCAGTGATGAAAATGAAGCAAAAATATGGTTTGACACTAATCTGGAAACGTGCAAGGGCATTATCGTAGAAAACGATCAAATAACTTATCACTTACATGTTTTTGCTGAAGAATGATGACAATTTCAAAAAATTCCATTCATAGTAGAAGGTGTTAAAATGACTAACCCGTCATCAAATAACAGCAAAAGCGCCAGCACAAGGGAATTTGTTGTTAATGAAGCAGACCATATCATTGTGTTGTGTCAACAAGAAGGGCAATTGATTGGCTTTACAAGAAAAAAATTATTTCACAATTTATTTTAATTACTCTTATGAACTGGAATTTAAATTGTTAACGATACTTATTAACTGCACTATTAATGAACTTTATGTCCTAAACAAAAATATTGTGTTTCACTTTTTTATTAACTCACTTAAACTCGTAACAACTTATAACCACTTAGCATGACCTCTTGGCAAGCGGCCAATACTTTTCTCGATCTCTACCCCCTTCTTCTGGCTAAATTTCTTTGAAGTCTTGGAAGGGCAACATTTGCCCTCAAACCCTACCTTCTCGAAATCCAACAATTGTCTTGAGTTCTTGGAAAATATACAATACTTTCCTCGACCCCCTCCCCTATTCTCCGAGCCAACATGTCATCAAGTGTTGGTAGGGCAACGTTTGCCCTCGAACCCTTCAATCGCGATCCAACTGCGATTGCAAGATTTGGCAAAAGGGTAATACTCTCCTCACCCCAATCCCTCCTTCTTTACACATCTAACTCCCCTTGAAGTCTTGGAAAAACTGACATTTGCACTCAACCACTTCCTTACCAACTAAATGACATATTTATGCTTTCAAAAACGCAAACGCCGATTAGCTTAAGTGAATGAAAGAGCAAAAAAATGTATTCTGCAGCACTAACAAATAATTAAAGCAATCATACATATAAAACGAGACACAATTCATTAACCAAATATTAAGAGTTATAAGAATACACCTTATACCATTAGTTTTTAAACATATTCATACATTCTAAACCACAAAATACTATTACTAAGTTCACATGAAGTATAATCACAATTAACATTCCCAAAAAAATAAAAATACAGTCACTCATTCACAAATACTACATGTTCAGTAATTTCTTCCAACAGCAAATGGTACACCAAGTTCTCGCTCACATGACAAATCATTATATTCATGATAACCATCTCTTATCATCTCTGGAGGGGTCTCATACTCATAAGTTGCCTTGGATTTCGCATGACACCACAGATTGGCGGCCATATCAAGTCGATTTTGCCTAAGTTGGGTAAACTTTTATCATGAAACCTCCTCCTAATCCATTAGCAAGTCATCAAACTTTATTGCATAAGAACCATAATCAACGCTGCACAAATTAAACGCAAAACCTAAATACGAAAAATGAAAACAAAACAGGACAGAATAAAAAAGGAAAGAAAATAATCCACTAATTACTAGAAATCATGTCAAGAATGCTTACTAGTTGCTCTGCATGGGGCACTTGTCAAATACTCCACCTTTCAACAGCATCATGTAACGCTCTGTAAAAAATGCACTAACTAAGCCACTATACTTTACATCACCACCCCCAACAACCATCAAACCAATGCTCAAATTTAAAATTTTGATCTTCTTCCTATGGGAATAAAAAATAAATTATACTTATTTGATAAACAAAATTTAAAAATCGTATGGAAACAAAACAACAAGTAAAGACAGAGGAACATACATTACGACGTGCCATAATCAACTCACAATTAATATGCAGAAAAATTCTTATTCAATCACCAAAATATAAAATCAATAGGATAAAAACTAGGAGAAATAATACACACAGTGACTACTACTAAAAAATAAACAAACTCATACCTAATAGGCATTACTTTACTAAACACACTCATGCCTGGTGAAAAGAGAAACTTACAGAGAAAGTCTCTGCAGCTCTTGGCAATAGCCAACACTTTAAGCTCTGGTGGAAAGGGCAACTTACAGAGAAAGTCACTGCAAGTATTGGCAATAGCCAAGACTTTGAGCTATGGTGAAATGAGCAACTTGCAAAGAAAGTCTCTGCAAGTATTGGCAATATCCAAGACTTTATGTTCTGGTGCAATAAGTAACTTGCGGAGAAAATCTCTGCAATTCTTGGCTATAACCAATACTTAAAGCTTTGGTGCAATAGGCAACTTACAGAAAAAGTCTCTACGAGTAATGACAATAGCCAAGACTTTAAGCTCTGTGCAATGGAAAACAAGAAGATCTAATGGCTATAGCCAGGAAGAACCTTAAAATCACCTTAATCAAATAAAACAAGTAAAAAAAATCACAGAAACCTCAAAATTAGTATGACAATCATCAATTCAAATAAAAAAATTAACAAATAAGTATATTAACAATAATTAGCAAAAAAATACAGGTAAAGCATTAGGCGAAATAGACTTTGCATTATAACACAATTTAAATAAAAATAATAGTGTAAATATAAAATAAATACACGGAAAAAGAGAAACACTTACCCTAAATCTGCAGAACACAAAGAAAAAGAAGGAAATGAAGGAGGCAAGAAACAGGAGAGTAGTTATGAAGAAGAAAAGGAAGAAAGAAAAGACTCGATGTGAACTAGGTCTAGGCAGGGGCAAAATAGGTCTTTCACGTACTAACTAATGATATAGAGGACATTAGTTAAAATATTTCAAAATGAGGGCATTTATCTAAAATCAGGGATTACTAAGGGCCCCTAGTGAAATTTTTTGTAAAAATTTCGTGTAGGGGCCTGTTTGGCGCGCGCTAATTGATTTGTAGCCGTCAAAAATAAATTCGCTGAGAAATAGCCACCTCCGGACAAATCCCATTGTTCAAAGCTCCAGTATTTATACTGAAAGCTTCAGTAAACTAACCCCAGTATAAAATACTGGGGCTTTGAACAAGTTTTGTTCAAGGCCCCAGCATTTTGTTATGGGACTTTATATAAAGCTTCAGTCCCATAACAAAATATTGGGGCTATGAACAAAACTTGTTCACAGCCCTAGCATTTTGTTATGGGACTGAAGCTTTATATATAAAGTCTCATAACAAAATAATGGGATATATCCCTTTGATGGAACCTATGTTATGGGAATAAATCCCATTATTTTGTTATGGGATAAAGTTGTTGGAATATACTAATAACCATGCGGTTTTAGTTGGATTATTCCTAGTTGAACAATTGGTATTCATTTATTAAATATAATGAAGTATTACTAATTTAGATCAATTGTGTCGTGTGTGTCATATTATATATATAGTAGTTGATTTATTGTGTGTAGAGCCAAGCTTATACACGGAAGATTAAATCACCGATTCTTATAAATAATAAAGTAATGTTCACAGTCTAAGATGGAAATTGGACAAAGCCATTGGTATGATTGTAGTACAAGATTATATATAATTTATCTTGATTATGGGAATGGTATAGTTCCTACTTCTTGTGCTAGTGCGCTTTGTGTGCATTGAACGGGCCAAGTAGAGATAAGTATTTTTATACTGACTATATTAAACAAACTCTCTAGCTCATCAAATGCACTTATACTCTTAATCTTGATATATCTATTATTAGTGGTGTATATTATTCATTGTCTTGATTTATCAATAGGTGAAGTCCAGGATATTTGGGTCAAATAATTCCTGATAAGTTGGACAATGATAATATGCATTTGCAAAGTAATAGCTAGTTGATAGAATTCACGTCTCGTTATAGAGATTGATGACACCCCTTTATGAAAGCTTATAAGTTTCTATGTGTAAATCTGGCCAGTGGATTTCACATCCGGCACATGGAATAAGTTAAGCGGAACTCTAAAGGATATATATATTTAGTCAATATATTGAATTGTCAGTAATTTAATAATATTGATTGGTGTCTGTAATCTTAACTTGGGGAGTTAAATAAGATTTGATGGAAGAATTCGAAATTCAACTGAGGAGTGCAATTACGAATTTCTAGTGGAAATAATTTGTAATTTATTATGGAAAGGTTAATTCTAGAGAAAGAGAATTAATTCCATAATTGGAAGCCTCATTAATTAATTATGTGGTCCCTGTTGTGATCGAATTCAATTAAAACTATATAAAGGGGATTCTTGGCCAAAAGAAAAAATACACAAAACACAAAAACCCTAAATAGCTTCTCTCTCTGAAACACTTGTTCCACCCAAGTGATTATTAGTCTGGGTATTGTTCAGGCACACGGCAGAAGATCATGGAACTGGAGGACGACCCCGTAGATGATTCTGCTCGTGATTGAAGATTTGTTTCAAGGTTGAAGTCACGCTTCAAGAGGTATTCCGTTCTATATTTACGTAAAACTAAATTGCCTGCTAGTTTGTCTAGATAACATGTGAGTTCTTGATCCTGGAATTGCTTCCGCTGCGTTTATATTCCTTCAATTGGTATCAGAGCCTGCTCACATCTAACTAGATAGCTAGGGTTTCGTGAAAGAAAAGTGACCTGCTTGTTACTTGATATAACCTGGAACTATGTGTATGTGAGCGTCTTATATGATTCATACATAAGGTTAAAGTGAATAAGCAGGTTAGACAATTAATCAAAAATTGTTGTTATAGCATGTGTGTTTGCGAATTGTTGGTTATTGACTAAATCCCTGTGGTTATGGTAATGACAGCATGGAGTTGTTGTTCTGGGTGGGAATGCATGATTATGGTTCCTTGGCATAACTAGACAACAAAACCAATGATTGAAACTATGGATGTTTTGAGATTAAAGGCATTGTCGGTGGCTGTGGAGCAAAACTAGTGCCCTCGGCGGACTAAAACTATTCATTGTTTTTGATAAACTATCTTAATTTAGGAATTGCATGGATATTAAATCAAGAATTACTTTTTCAAAAGAAAAGAAAGGGTGATTATGGAACTAAGGAACTAAATATATGCAATTTAGTTAAGAAGATACATAAACCAGTGAGTTCTAATCGCACATGTGATTAAGTGAAAGTGTTTCATATTTAGACTTTTTTTTAACTATTTTGTTAGTTTAGCTTTTGGTTGGCAAGACTTCTCTTTTTGTTAAAGAACCAACCTAAATTAAGAATATATGACTAATAAATAGTTACTACAAGCGTGATTTATTTATTTGGAATCATTGAATATTCTTAATACTTTATATGTGTTAAGGATTTTACGGTAAATAAATAGTTATCATTGATGTATGTAGTTTATTTATTTGGATATCATTGAAAGTTCTTAATACCTTATACTTGTGTTAAAATTTTATGATAAACACATTATTATCACTTACGTGATTTATTTATTTAGATATCATTGAAAATTCTTAACACGTTATGCATGTGATAAGATATCATACGTGAATTAAGATTTTGTGACTAATAAATAGTTACCACTAAAGTGGTTTATTTATTCGGAATCGTTGAAAATTCTTAATGATATTATTCATGAGAGATGATATTATATATAGATTAAGAGTTTATGATAAATGGTCACCCCAAATGGAGTATTTATTCAGAGTCATTGGAAATTCTTAATGCTCTATGCACATGAGATTGCATCAAATAAATGAATTGAGAGTTATGATTAATAAATAGAATTCGCGAAAATGATCTATTTATTTGACTCGTTGAATTTTCTTAATGTACCATGTGTAAGTTGTCTATTGGTAAGTGTATGCTAGTGGTCAAATTTTATCTACTTGAAAAGAAGATTGAATTTTTTATACAAGAAACACTAAATTAATTCATGAGATAAGATATTGAGGTTTTCACCCAATAGGAGAAAATAATATCTTGGGTTCTCTCATGTGTGTTAATTGAAAGGACAATTTGATTTAACATGAGGTTTTGTGTATCCTAATCAAAGAAGTAACACATGCATACATTGTGCTCATGGAATAATTATAGAGAGAATGGAAACGTGCATCGTGTTTGCTTCAATTCAGAAAACCGCCTAAAATGTTATCTTTCGAATTTGGTCATAGCTTTGCGATCATGAATTTACGATCTCTAATTGACCTGAAATTCAGTAGAGACATCAGAAACGGTCAAGTAAGCAGTTTTCACTGTTTAAGAGTGAGTGATGTCAGTTTAACGTTTTGAGATCGTCTGGACGATGTTTTAGGTAGTGTGCTGGATTTAAACGTGAATTAAATATGAAAAGTCATTCTATATATCAATTTTGGTTTATATTAAATTTAGGACATGATAATGCATGATGATTTAATAAATATTGATATATGATAAGAATGTAGTTAATATTTTATATTCTTAGAAACGTAAGAGTTGCACTGTTTTAGTGAAATACAAAATTTTAAAATATGTTGTTTGATCTTGATTCATGGATATCAAAAGATTGCTTGTTGATATATGATTTGAACTTGCAACAGATATATTTTGAACCCTAAAAACGTGAAAACAAGAATTGTCTGAATTTGGTCATAGTTTCGGAGATCAGAAATTTTGACAGACTCCGATTGACTTGAAATTTGGCAGGTTCATTGGAAACGGCCCAATGAGAAAAACTCACTGATATGCAGTGAGCCATGTCGTTTTTTGGCAGTTTGAGGCTGTAAAGATGGTAGTTTTGGCGTTTTTCTATTTTCTGGAAATTATTTTTCTTCGAAAAGTTAATGGTTGGCACCCAGTGGTAATAGGGATTATTCTATATGGTCTCCATGATCATATACTAGTATAAATGATATATTTACGTTTTGACAATAGATCTTCCTCCATAACGGATAAATTTATTGTTAAGTATACTTGGCTTAAAAGTCTCTATGGTATCCATGATTAGATACTAGTATAAACAATGTGTTTACGTGTTGACAAAAGGTCTTCCTCCCTAACGGATAAATGTATTGTTGGTATACTAGGTTTAATCACTAGTTGTTGATGACTTGTATATATCTCTCCAACTGAGAATTGCATGTTGAGTCAATGAGACTAGGGATATTCAATAATTGATATTTACTTGAATTAAATTGATAGTAGACTCTCCAATTGAGTTTGATATTAATTAATTTAATGAGTGAAATCTGACTTTGCATGTATATGGTGCATGAATAGTTACTTTCCCAACGAATTTGGCTATTCAAAATGTATGAAAATATGTATGTGATGTGTTTTGAATTTGATTATTCAATGTTACATGACCAGTATTGATCTATTTAAATTGTTTTGTCTCACTAATTAGATATGTCTTTATTTCAATTTCCTAAGTGCTATTTTCTCACAAAACTAAATGTTCTAGGATTTATTTTGGTGATGACAAGACATTAATTTAAAGGATGCATTATATGTATGATAAGTTAGAAAGAAATTTGATTCCAGTTTCTAGCTTAATAAGAGATGGTTATTCAATTTATTTTACCAATAACTTTGGTGTTATTGAGGTTAATAAATGTTTATCTCTTGTGGTACAATGTTGTAAAGCCTTTTCATTTAATATGTCTTCTGAATTTAACAATATTAATTTTCCCCATAAGAGAAAGTATTCTTTGAAATTGAATAACACTTATCTGTTGCTTTTGTATCAAGGTCATATGTATTTTAATAGAATATTGTGGTTGGTTATGGATGGATCTTTAAGGTTCATTGAAAGTGGAGGCACTACCAACCCTGTGAATTCTTATTAAAAGAAAATATGACTAAGTGATACTTCCCTTTAAAAGAAAATAAAGCAAGTGATAAGTTAGAATTAATTCGTTCTGATTAGTATAGTCTGATGAACATACATGCAAGAGGTGTTTTGAGTATTTTTATGAAATTCATGAATGATAGTCAAAATATGAATATATTTATCTGATGCACTATAAGTCTTAATGCTTTGAGAAATTCAAGGAGTTTAAGACTAGAAATGGAAAAACGTCATGAAAAATTTATTAAGTCACTGTGATCTAATCGTGGTGGTGATACCTCTCTGCAAAGTTCACTATTACTTATCAAAATAAGGAATTATGTCAAAAATCTACACCTGGGACGCTATATCAATATGGTGTAGTAGAAAGAAGAATTAAGACTATTATGGAGATGGTTAGATCAGTGTGGAGTTGTTCAAACTTGTTATTCACTTTCGTATTGGGAATATGCCTTAGAAAATTTAAATTACATTCTAAATATAGTCCTTCTATGTTAGTACATTTTAAAGGGAAAACTGGTTAGTTGGAATCAAGGATGAATATGTATATGTTTACTGGCTATCCAAAGGGGACGAAAGAAGTTTATTTACCTGTCATAATGAAAAGAAGGTATTTGTTTAGCATAAATACCAGATTTCTAGAATATGATTATTTAATAAACAATGCTCCTAAAAGAAATAACACTTGATTCACCTAAAAATTCTAAAGTTCAAGAAATCCAATCCATATGTCCATATGTCGGAATTGATGTACCATTGCATTTAAGTAGTGGGAAAAATGTCAATAGACAAAAAAATGCTTGGATTAACCACTACTCCAAAGTAGTGGGAGTGATTTTTTCATAAGTCATTAATATATACTACAAGAAAAAGTTGTTCATATTCTAATACCGTAAGGTAAGGAAAGAATATTGATACTTAAGATTCTAATTGTTATGTGGTTTGTCCATAAGAGCATGGTAGTGTGACTTAGTAGTGGTAATTTGTCGTAGTGGGAGAAAAGAATGAATGGTTTGGTGTGCACTCTTGGGAAAGTCTCATGACTGAATCCCTGCAGAGGTTAAGACTGACCGATTAATAATCCAAAAAGCACTTTTGGACAGTGATTGCATCAGAAAACAACTTTTCTAGTTCCTTTTTCATGTAAAAGGAACACATGTGAAAGTTGTAGATGCATGGTTAAAAGTCTAAGTGGGAGTTTGATGGGATATATACTATTAACCATGAGTTTAGATATAGTATGTATTATAACAATGGCATGGTTATAAGTATAAGTGGAAGATTGTTGGAATATACTAATAACCATGCGGTTTTAGTTGGATTATTCCAAGTTGAACAATTGGTATTCATTTATTAAATATAATGAAGTATTATTAATTTAGATCAATTATGTCATGTGTGTCCTATTATTTATATAGTAGCTGATTTATTGTGTGTAGAGCCAAGCTTATACACAGAAGATTAAATCAACGGTTCTTATAAATAATAAAGTAATGTTCACAGTCTAAGATGGAAATTGGACAAAGCCATTGGTATGATTGTAGTACAAGATTATATATAATTTATCTTGATTATGGGAATGGTATAGTTCCTACTTCTTGTGCTAGTGCGCTTTGTGTGCATTGAACGGACCAAGTAGAGATAAGTGTTTTTATACTGACTATATTAAACAAACTCTCTAGCTCATCAAATGTACGTATACTCTTAATCTTGATATATCTATTATTAGTGGTGTATATTATTCATAGTCTTGATTTATCAATAGGTGAGGTCCAGGATATTTGTGTTAAATAATTCCTGATAAGTTGGACAATGATAATATGCATTTGCAAAGTAATAGCTAGCTGATAGAATTCACGTCTCGTTATAGAGATTGATGACACCCCTTTATGAAAGCTTATAAGTTTCTATGTGTAAATCTGGTCAGTGGATTTCGCATCCGACACATGGAATAAGTTAAGCGGAACTCTAAAGGATATATATATTTAGTCAATATATTGAATTGTCAGTAATTTAATAATATTGATTGGTGTCTGTAATCTTAACGTGGGAGTTAAATAAGATTTGATGGAAGAATTCGAAATTCAACTGAGGAGTGCAATTACGAATTTCTAGTGGAAATAATTTGTAATTTATTATGGAAAGGTTAATTCTAGAGAAAGAGAATTAATTCCATAATTGGAAGCCTCATTAATTAATTCTGTGGTCCTTGTTGTGACCGAATTCAATTAAAATTATATAAAGGGGATTCTTGGCCAAAAGAAAAAATACACAAAACACAAAAACCCTAAATAGCTTCTCTCTCTGAAACACCTGTTCCACCCAGGTGATTATTAGTCTGGGTATTGTTCGGGCACACGGCAGAAGGTCATGGAACTGGAGGACGACCCCGTAGATGATCCTGCTCGTGATTGAAGATTTGTTTCAAGGTTGAAGTCACGCTTCAAGAGGTATTCCGTTATATGTTTACGTAAAACGAAATTGCCTGCTAGTTTGTCTAGATTACATGTGAGTTCTTGATCCTGGAATTGCTTCTGCTGCGTTTATATTCCTTCAAAAGTCACATAACAAAATAATGGGACCTTGAACTAACATGTTCAAAGGTCCCAGTTTTGTTATGGGATTATTTTGTTATGAGATTATTTTGTTATGAGACTTCTTCAGTCCCATGACAAAATACTTGGGCTTTGAACAAGTTTGTTCAAACTTTAAAGTCCCAGTTTTTTGTTATGGGACTCGTGTGGGGTGTTTTTCCAACGCTAATGGAGCTTAAGTGTGCGCGCGAATTTTTTTGCTATTCTTCAATGAATTTTGAAACGTTGGATTGTCCCCAATGAGCGCGTCCAAAAATGGCTACTGATCAAAATTTCTCAAATTTTTTGGTTCGAAGCAAGAAAGCAATTCGAATTGGGTTTTGAAACAGCTCCGACTTTATATCTGACGGTGGACAATCAAACTGGTTTAAAGTTTTGCTAATTACCGTTCACATTCTAAGTTCTTTATTTTTTGGTCAATCATTGGTGGGAGTGATTTTATTTTTACAGCTTATTCGGTGCAAACCAAATTAGTTGAATCAGTAAATTTTGAACTTTAATTGATTAAATTTTAAAGTGGGGTTTATAATACAAGATCAGTAGTTTAAACCACTCTGTGATTGATGATAACATAGGTAAAAATAGACCAAACTTGAAAATTGATTCTCATTGCACATTCCAAGAGTTAAGACAAGTATAGTAAAATAAGCAAAAGAAGATTAGAAATTCACTGCTTTATTTATATCACCACAAATCATCACTACACAGACCTTCAAACTTTCTCTATTTTTCTTAAATCTTTTGATCGATTATTTGTTGAATCTTTTGGTAAAGCACTTAAATGACAACTTACAATCGAGAATTTGTTGAATCTTTTGGTAAAGCACTTAGACGACTATAGCTAATTATACCAATTGAAGTAATAGCAACACAAAAACAGAAACCAGAAGCACATTTAAAGAAAGCAAGTGAAGCAAGCCTAGTGACTAAATATATAGAGGTCTGTTGGGAATTTAGTCTAGCAGAAGGTAGGTGTCATAAGCAATTCCAGCCTTCCATTCATCAGGAAGAATGTCAGCTAGCTGAAGCCACTTGGCTGCCTGGCCATATAGACTGACTTGAACCCTGAAGGTGAGTGATCCTTTTGGTGGATTTGGCATGTCCCATACTGCTCCGTATGCCTTTCGCATGCCTCTCCATTCCTTACAATCAGTCTGTGCATGACATTAACGACAATATTACAAGATACTCCCACAAAGCTCATTCAGAAAATCTAATATTACACTAGTACTGTAGAAGTCAGTTTCACTTTCGGTGGAAATAAATTAAATGCTACGTTTTACTTACCTGCCAAACTTGGACAGCATCAATGTCAAATGCACCACTTTGGTAGATAGGGACAATAGCTAAATAGTTACAAAACCTGCTATTTTCATGAACTTTAATCATAAGATTGTAACCATAGTAACTGCAAGGAATCCTTCGGTATTCAACGTCAACAACACCATAGGCAAGCAAGTGATTAGCCATTCCTGGACTAGCCATGTCTGAATAGGCACGTACACTTAGAATAAAATCTGTATGGTCTCCTTCACCATAATCTGTCACTACTATTTTTGTCCCCTCGTCTGTGCAATGACCTGCTATCTTGCACCTAACCTGTCGTTTATAATTTGCCCAATTTTGTGAGGGAAAGAGGAAACTTTTCTTTTTTAAAACTTTTATCACAACTTATCCAAATGAGAATGCACGAACTAATCTTTTTATTCCTAATTTTTTTTAAAAATCCACATTAAAATTAAATAAGAGTATTCCTTTTCCCTTTTATTAAGGTTAAAAGGGTGTGATTTTCATCTAAAATGTCAAAGGATTATGTTTGGTATAGTTACTAACTGCTTATAATTGAGCAATAGCTAATGATTAAGACTGAATTGCTTGAAGAACCTAGCTATATGGAAGTGACAAGTGGTAAATATTAATAAAAGTAGTACCTGGTAGCAAGCACCACATCCTGTTCCATTTCTGTAGAGCCTAGAGACTCCGCTCACTTTTCCATCGAAAATTTTCCTCCCATATTCACCAAATCCACATGCTCCACCTGTTTTATTTTTTACCAACCAAAATATATTACCTTAAACGTATACTAACTAAGATAGGGATCTATGAAAGTAAAAAAAATTGACGTCTAATTATTTCTAACCTCTTTAAAAACCAGAGAAAAGAAAGACATTTAACTTTCATGTTCATTCTCATTGCGTGCATCACTCAAGTATCACCTTAATTGTTTTTTGAACCTCATGTAAAAGTATTAACGTGTAATTGGATTGTATTGAACATTTTATCCATACTCAAAGTAAAATACCTGTTTGCTCCTACAAACATATGATGATACGAGTATATATCTTGCATGGAAAATTTTAATATAAGCAATAATATTACTGTAATGAAAACATTGAGGAAAAAAATTGGTAGAATACATACTAGGGGTTCCATAGCAGTCGGGGCTGCCATAATAGGTTGCTCTAGTACTGTAGAGGGAGTTGGCTTCTTGGCAATAGCAAATTGCAGGAAAAATCAGTGTAAGGAGTAGAAAAGGCCAGTGGCTTTTGAATGCTACTAAACCCATTTAATTTATCTAATGCTTAATTAGTTCAAAAGTACTAAGATAATCCAAAAGGAATATTAAGATTCTAAGAAGGGGGATGAAGTGAGACAAATAAAAGGCTCTATATATAGTTGTAAGTTTTCAACTATTGAAAGCAGTCGTATATTATAGTAGTATTGTTTTTCTACATGATTTCTTCCACTAAGGAGTAGGGAATATTTAAGCAAGTGGAAGATTATGGGCAAGGACTTGGACTTGATACATTATTTTCTGTAGAATTAAGAAGACACCGGTATCGACTCCAAAAGACCATTTCATCGCTTTAATTACTTCCACAGCACTTTAAAAAAATAAAGGCATACTTCAATTTATAAAAATAACCAGTGATTGTTTGCCTTTTAGACACCAGTGTCCTGTAGCACATCCAGTGCTATTTGTGAAAACAAATGTCTTTGATGCACTTACAATAAGAGCATTTTAATACCACTTTTCATCCCAGTCAGATTTTTATTTTATTTTATTTTTACCGTCAGATTAAATATCTTAAATTCCTAACTAGTACAGTACTTTTGTAATAACAAATTCGAACTTAATAAGAGCAGGGACCCCTAAAATGCCTATACTTTTTTTTTTAAATTAAAAAAAATAACATATCTTCAAAGACGAGGAAAAATATTTTTGAAATGAAAAGAAAATTAGTAAATATAGAGAACTTCAAATTCTTTACATTTGTAAATGCATAATAGAGATAATGAGAGGAATTTAAATAGAGTAATATAGTACTTTGAGAATTTATATACATACCAGACTCAATTTGTTTAGGACTATCAAATTATCGTATAGGTGTGACTTTAGCTCTTTTGTTTTTTCTTCTTTAAATAATCTGAAGCTGAACTATGGTGACCATCCAGTATCCACCATTGACATTGAAGAACTATCTCATATTTTCTTCTGTTTATTATTCTCTCTTCAATTTTTTAAAGTATGACCAATACATATTGTTGCTGTTCACTAATATTATCTGTCTCAAATGAAAGAAACGCATTTATTATTAAAAGTCATCAGATATATATTGATTGCTAACTAGCAGTATTATTTGTTTTAGAATCAGTAGTGCGGCGGCTAACAAAGATACAATGTACGACAAGTTTAATACTTAGGAGCTTGCAATTAAGATGTATATCACTCAAAGCTATGTACCCATGATATCAAAATTCCATTTTGTAATCTAAACGATATCCTGAAGAAAACGTAATCATGACCATTGCCTACGAAATCCTATCACTCCCAACTCCCAGTATTTGTTTAAAGACTTTTGCAAGCCAAACTTGAACAACACCAACAGACATTGGCTCAAGCAACATTATTATTATGCAAAGATCGTGCTAGTCATTCAATTTAAAAAGGAATACTTGCTTACAACTTTTTAAGGTGAAAATACAAAATAAGATTGCTTGATGAAATAATACAGAGTATCCAACCAAACTTTTTGAGACAATGGTTGGTATCACGAGTCCATAACGCTTATTATTTCTTTAAAAATTTCTTTGGAAATCTATATAGTTATACATCTCTAACAGCGGGATCTGAACTGGAAAAAACTGATTCACACATGATGTTTACACTAAATCAATTCCGAAGTAAATATTGACTAGACTTTCCTCCTGGGGATAAAGACTGAGAATCTGTAAGTCTTGAAGCTGCTTTTTTCAAAAGAAACTATCTGAAAGCCCCTATGGTTTGCTGCTTCCAAACCTGGTTGTCAGGACTTGGAGTGAAATCAGTTCTATTTTCATGGAGGAGAACATACCGACTTCTCAAAAGTTTAATGATGCACACCATGCCCTTTCCCAGGCGTCGAGGTTGCCCGCATGGAATCTCCATAGCCAATTTTCCATTTTTGATAGAAGGTGTTGTCTTCGGTACTACTATTATTTTACACGATCCAGGAACTTCCATAATGTTGGCGTGATTCGGTTAGAGTTGCATCACTTAATCATAGTTAATTAATACATATTTTTATATTATTAAAGCACTTGACCATGATAAGTCAATATAGTTTTGTGTAAACATCCAATGTGGATAAGCGGGGACTCATTATCCATTGAGTTTCAAGTGCACAGACCCTCAGCAGTTATCGGAAAAAACTGCAAAGATCAGAGCACAAGGCTTTGTGATGTAATTAATCTATCCTCATCAAGATTTTGCTTACTGAGCAAGATTGGATTGAGCTGCCAGGTCGGATTTCTGAAGGGGAGTAGCACTGGAATAACAAATCAAGCAATTGGGCTAGTTGGAAAAACCTTAGGTGATGTTTGGTTCCAACTCACTAAGAACCTATCAAATAAAGTAATGCTCTACTGGGATCCAGTTAGAATAGAGTATAGCCTAATAGTAATAAAGTAAGTTAACCAGAAAAAATAAAAATAATAATAACAATATAGTATAACAAAGTACTATGAAAGCAGCCTCAAAATCTGGGGGTAAAGCACTCAGCACCTTATATTTTGTTAACTTTGGCTTGGCTACTTGGAAGAACCCTAATTGATCACATGCTCTATCAGGATTGGTAGGTGACATCCAATATTTCTCATCCACTTGGAGTTCTCAAAACTATTATTACTTGATTGATGTTCCTCTAGTAACACATTTTCAATTTAGTAATGATTATTGAGATTGGATATTACCATATAATAGAGTGACACAATGACATTGAAAAGGATCCAACATGCAAAGCCTAGAATCTAAATTGATACAAGGGCTGAGGTACGTGTCCATGTTTCAAAAATCGTTCTACATGGGTACACTACCCATAATTGTCTTAACACTCGCATTTCAAAATCTTACTTCAAGTAACTTTATAGATTCACAATAATTACGACACAATAGGAACAAATTAATAAATTAATACACAGTTCACTCGTCTATTTTTACTTGCATAAGCTTCTAAACAAACTCCTCTCATCTCCGAGACTAGCAGAACTAAGAACCATATTACACAACACCATTCAAAGAAACTTCACAAAATTGTAAACAGTGTCATGCAAGTCAAGGCATGTTAACCATCAATTTACCGACTCACAAATTCACACAAGAATCACATTAAAGGGCATAATGAGTTTGCAAATGAAATCCATGTATTTTGTTAACATAACGAAGATAAACAGAAAAATAAATCAAAGCTAACAGCAAGCACCTTGAGCGAACAACAGAATACCAGAATTCTCGGACAGTGACCCTAATGGACATGAACTGGTGAGCAAAGATGCACTTTTCATGAATGTGTCTAATCCACTAAGAAAATAATACACACTTGTAAGCTAGAGACAGCAGTAATAAAAGTTCAAATTCAAGATGTTACACCTTAATACCTGCTTCATACACTTTTCTTTTTAGGATAATTGGAGAAGGTCAGCAATAGTGATTTTGGAAACTTAAACAGGAAAAAGAGATAAAGAGACAATAATGAAGCTACTATCGACCAGCTAAAAGAGAGCAATCAAGAGTTGTTGCTGCGAGTTGTAAAGCAAAATCCCCACCAAGTTAAACTACCAAGTCCCTTCTTTCCAGATGTCTCTCTTCCCAAGTTTTGCACCAGGAAGAGTAAAATATTGAAATGGTGGAGCGCCCACGAAAATAAATAGCAATTTCAGCTCTAGAATATGTAATTAGTCATGCTGGTGTGCATCATTCAGTTAAAACGAAAATGTGAAATATCAAGGTTAAATAAGAGTAAGATGGATCCAGATTTTTGCAGATGCAAATGTCTATCTGATTGGAATATGAGCTTCATGTAGCAATGAAAGTCCAGAGGGAAAGGTCTCAGTTTCTTTGCTGACAAAACCTTTGCTTTTTGTTACAAACAAAAGATGAACTAAATGTAGTAGTTGATGCTTCATCATTCAACATAGAAATATTGAGTCTAATTCTTTCCCCTTTCCGAGATTCTCCACTAAGAAACCGGTGTACAGACTTGCAGTTGGAGTATTAAATTGAAATGTTGGAACATCTAAGAAATAACTGTCTAAATAGTTCCAAACTTTACACGCGTTTTATAAGCTATTACTAACACAGAATGTAGAATCTAAGTGAGTAAGATCTGTATAAAACAAGCACAACAGCTGTTACATTGTTCGAGGAAATCTATGATTCAAAGTATCCATGATGAAGAATAGCCTTGTTGATGAATTGCCGGTGAAAGGTAGGTGCCAAATGTCACCCTGGACCTAGAAATAAATTGAAATGTTTGAGATTGCTACGCAAAGCGCAATTAGTATTAGTTAGATGAAGCTTACCTGAATCCTTGTGGTTTCATGGCTGATGGATGGGACACTCAACTCCTTTCAGATAAGTTGGGCCTTCTTCAGATCAGATATGACTCCTCTATCTTCTCTTCCCCTCTCATTGTATAGAACCTGTAGATATTTAAGTTAAAATGTGAACTATAGGGCCATTATCCATAAGCAAGTAAAAGATGGACAGTTAATTCATGGAGATACCTTATCAATAATTCCATATTCTACTGCTTCACTAGGACTGAAGTATTTCGGACGTCTTATATCTGCTTCAATCTCCTCAGGTGATTTTCCAATATGTTTTGAATACAGTTTCACCTTAAAAGTAAATGTGTACTGTTAGAAAAATAGTCTAACTATTACACTGCAATGCGTATCTCGATTCACAAATAAAGTCCTTAAAAAGTTCAAAATTTCCCTTGAACTTTTCTCATAGTAAGCAAGTACTAAACTTAACAATTTTAAAGATTACCAATTCCGCCTTGACATTCTTCACTTCTTTCCTCATGAGCTCAACATCTGTTGCTTGACCCTGAAAACGAGCAATTGGCTGCAAAGATACATATGCATTAGTCATTCCATCTTTGAAATCTTTCATGGTTATGTGCTTGTAAGATCACAATTTCTAAGAGAAACTCAGGGGATAGTTATGGAGAAGACGCGAACAGAAAAGGCCTTCCAATGACCTGCTTAATCATTATTGTAGACGAGGGCAACGCAGCACGATTTCCTTTTGCCCCAGCTGCTAAAAGCAAGGCAGCTTCTCCCCAAGCATTCCCAACGCAAAGAGTAAATATGGGAGGCTTGACATATCTGCAGCAAACAGTAAAGGTATCAACTGCAGGTTGCTAGAAAAACAAAGGAGAATTAGAACAATTATATTGTTAAAGTTCTCTGGTGTAACAGAAAATTTTCATCTTGAGAGAACCTAAAAATTATGTACATAGAAAAGTATCTATCTACCATTATTGTGTAAAGCCTGTTTCCGCTTTTAATTTTAAGGTCTGGCATCCCCCTCATATGTAGCATGATTCTTTTTCTTAGGTAAAGCATTTGAAAATATTTTAATGATGGGTGGTGAGACTTAGACCAAGTACCATTGCTTGTTTGAATATTATGTTGAACCGTGGAACTACTTCATTAAAAAGGCTTAAGTGTAGAGAGTGGACCTATATTCATTTATTCTAGGTCTCCACCACAAATTTTAGCTCAGTAACAAGATTTTGAAGTATTGTTATGAATTATTATCGGATAGTCAATGATTTAGTATGAATAGAAGAGTCTTAGGTTACATTTGGGGCAGACCACGCAAACATTTTGTAAATTGTGAGAGCAGCAATATAGGAAACAAAACAGGCAATTGCTCATTTCAACTGGAAACCTACATTTGGAATTGCAACACACTGTAAAATTCTACAAGACTTGGGATTTACATTCACCCTCTTATTTCTGAAAATGCACAATTTGACAAGTATGATGATTGTTCTTTCCTCTACATCCTGCAGTCAGGCATTTTCACATCTGTGTACACACGGTATTTAGTCCTACAAATTCAATTGTCAAAATATCTTTATAGAGGACATAACCCTGGATAGGAAAGCATAGAGGTCGAGGATTAGGGTAGAAGGTTAGTAGGTAGCCGAGCGTGGAGTTTTTAGAGCACCCTATATGCTCTCTCCTAATCTGTATTATAGTTAGAATTTTATTATTATCTTTTTTTTATTGGTAAAAGTATTCTATTAAAGTGCAGCAAAATGCTGCTAGCATATACAGAGGAATAGCTACATTAGACAAATATAGTGAACTCAAAAAATCTATCACGGCTTCTGCGTCATTTGCAGTTGCCATGTGACACCAAAAGAACAACAAAGAAATGCATTTGGACTTGATGCTAATTACAGATTCCTTCCTACTTTCAAAAATTCTAGTGTTCCTTTCCTTCCAGAATTTTATTATTATCTTATTCTTCAACTTTATTACTAATGTTGTTGCTGTTAATTTGATTATCCTTTATATTTTTCTGTCAATACGTTTCTTTACTACGGTATTCTCATCTTAGCTTTTTACTCTTGTATTTTTTAAACTTGTTTTCAAAAACACTTTTCTTGTGCCGAGGGTCAATCGGAAACAACCTCTCTAACTCACGAGGGTAGGGATAGGTTCAGCGTACACCCCACCCTCCCTAGACCCACTTGTGGGACCACAAAATAACCACGGTGCATTCCTTAGTTGGTTATGGTCAAGTGATCACAAGAACAACTACATATTATCGCAAGGAAGAAAGCACTATGACTCTAGTCCTCTGTTCCAATATGCTCCTAGTGAAGATCACTGACTTCTGAGCAGACAACAAAACCATACTTTTCCGCCGATCAGGCTATCACAAAAAAAAAAAACACAGCTTTCTCATTTTCCAGTACACCTATATCACATCAACTTTTGACTCGAGAGAGGCATACCAAGGTTGAAATAACATTACATCTTTGTTCTTTTTCTTTTTTCTGGTAAAGATATCCTTGGAATGCCAGACGAGTCCAATATAACAAAGGGAGAAACTTCAAGGATCAGTTCTTAATCTATCTCGTCTGAAGAACCAGAATGCTGTCTACACAAGAATCTTATCATTCAGGTCTTTTATCAGAATCACCACCAGAAAAGAAAAAATAGTAAAGAATAACAAAGAACATTAATAAGAGTATGTCTTCAAATAAGACTTGAATGGGCAAGATGGAGAACAAGCAATAGGTTACCTCATAACATCATATATAGCAAAAGCTTCTGTCTCATAACCCAACTTTTCACCACCCTGTATAATAGGGAATTATCTAATAGTTAGTATGATAAAAGAATGTATGATTATATGTAATCAAACATAAATAAGGGTCAAACTAAGTCTAGTACAAACTCAAAACTGCATCTAGTTCGTTTAGCATGTCAAAGATGTGGTCCAGTGAAATGAAGGAGATCACAATTTACTTTCATAGAGCTACCCATAAAGTTTATTTCTGAATCAAGAAAAGCACTAAGGGTGATCATAACATAGATCAAGCACAGTGCAAGTAGCAATAAATTTTAAACTATTCGAGTTCATCCTCTAGCATGCAACACCGACAGAAGAACCCCAGATTAGCACCTACTAGATGAATTTCAAGCCCTTTCCATATTGGATCAAACGTTAATTTCTTGCATAAAGCTTTCTCATTAGAAATTAATTGAAGCAAAATCTTCAATATAACACATCTAAACATCTGAGCAGGAAATGGTGGGTATAAGATAAATGAAAAAATACAAGGCAAAATAAAAATATAGCAACTAGTTTTAACCTTGGTGTCCCAGTAGAATTTACATACAGATAGATTGGCTTTTCCTCATCCTCATACTGAAGGTAAAGAAATTCAGCTAGAATCAATTCGGTGACTGATGGAACAAGAGACATGCCCAAGTAAACGATTCGATTCTTATACAAGTAAGATGCTAAATCTGGAGGAGGTTGCTCCCATGCACTTCCCCTTGAAAAAGGAATAACCTGTCAGCATTATGATTAGCATTAAAGTCATTGTAGCAAATATTAATGGTAGTCTCCATTCAAAACTCTCTCAGATTAACAAAGGGAAAAACATAAAAAGGTATACATATAAAAGTTTTTGCGCCTCTGTTGGAATTACACCAATCTAATCACTGGCAATAAATATAGTATTTAAGTTATATGCACTGACAACGTAAATATATGTTTTACAACAACACACTAACAGTGTAAAGATATTTTGAACTATCAGTGAATTGTAACAAGCAATAGTAGGTTAGGTTACGATTTAACAAGTCTATCAAACACAATCTCATAAGAGTGTCTTTTCTTCTCTTTCACATAAAATTACATGTTGTATTATGATAGGTTACCCCTCCCAATTTACTAATCTGTAATAGCCACATTATACTAATCCCTCTGTTCCAGTTCATATCCACACAAGTGGGTTTAAACTCCACAAGACTTAATTTCTTTCTTTAATTCAAACTATAGCACATAAAGTGAATAAATTGTAGAGGTAAATAGTAATAACCATGGTAACAACGCCACGTTTAGGGCGAGAAGAAGGGTGAAGAGAAGCGGGTCGGATTCTATGACCGGAGAAGTCAGCGAGTACACTGCCGCCGACGAATGGGGAGATAAAGCTGCTCGATAGAGATGGTGAAAAGCTGAGGGTTCTTTTGGGAGCTGGCGAACGGCAACTCACCCGGATTCCGGTAGCGGCAGGGGAGAATTGGGAAGCAGCAATAGTCATTGCTTCCATTTTTTGTGTAGCCCAAAGAGACTCAAGAGTGTCAGTGAAGGATTGGATTAGAGTCTGGCTCTTGGGGGATTTGAATTCATCAACTACTCAGGTTTAACCCGACCCGGATTTGGATGACTTACCAAACCGAAAAGGGTCAAAATTAGGGATTTTTACGCTCTATACCTATAAAATTTACTAAAATATTTACAAGTCATACCTAGTAAAAGTTGCACTATCCATAAAACTAAAAGTATTTACCCAACCTACCAATTTATTATTTTATACTTTTGTTATGCCTTATACTGCATAAATTATAGTATAAAAGTCTGAAGGACCATTTATTACTGTATACCTTTGTTATACCTTATATGTGTATATCTTTATGGTATACTGCATAAAATATGGTATACAAGTCTGGATGGATAGAGTAGGTAAATAGTTTAGTGGATAAGTCGAGTAATATTTGAAAGTAGTGGGTAGTAGCTGTAATTATTTTAGATTTTGTAGGTATTTTTGTAAGTGTCCCTCAAAATTATCCTCAACCTATATGAAATAAACTAATTTTTCCCTCCGCTAATTTATTGAAATCAAAATCCATGATGTTATTTTTTTGCTCAAAAATACCGCCCTCTCATTAAAAAAAATTATATTAGCTCATTTGCGATTTTCTTTAGCCAGATAGTCTTCTCTTATTGGTCCACCTGGATACCACCTCACCTTATAGACCAAATTAGATCGGACACAGATAAATGATGGATTATGTGATTTTCTTATCAAAGTCTAGGAGTTGGGTCGGGTCTAATTTATTGTATAGGTTGGAATCTAGGTGGACCAATAAGAGAAGGCCACCTAGATTAAAAAAGGTCTCATATGAGCCACATCATTCTTCTATCTAATGAGGGGTATTTTTTAGCCAACAATTAATGTGGAAGGCATTTAGGTTTCAATAGGTTAAAACATGGAAACATTGCTCCATCTCACGTACATTGAGGGTAATTTTGACCTATACATTAGGGATGTGATTGGTGGAATTGGTTGGCTTAAAAATCTGGAAAAAACCATTTTTATAACAACTCATATTCCTTAAATCGAAGGAAAATGGTTTCTCTTGTTATTTGTTAAAATAGGAAAAGTATTTTTCAAATGTGGTGATTCATTCCTATTGTCTCCTTTCTATACAAAAATCCACCCCTACCCTACCTCTTACACCCACCCTCACCCCTGTCACCGCTACCCCGCCACAACACACCCCCCCCCCCCACTATCCTTTGTTAGATGGTTAGTAAATTGTTTTATTCTTTGACAATCAAACACCAGAAAATGAGTAAAAAACAATTACTAATTTTTCAAGAAAATATTTTCTAGTAATTCAGTTTCCATTGAAACAATTTCCTTCATATCAAACAAACCCTAGGCACCATTTTTCTGTTTAATAAAGTCTTTTAAAATGACCTCGTGGACACAAGTTTAAATTAATTTGTAATGATATTTGTTGTCTAACATGCATAAATATTTAGTAATTGAAACCATACGTATAGGCAATGCATTATACTATTTTCACTGTCTGTAACTTATGAAATGTCTAGAACTCTTGCATCATAACGTCAACTTTATCTAATGGACAACAAGTGGTACAACAAGATGATGTATATATACCTTCGTATATTATTGTATGTACTTATATGTCATGTGTATATTTCTATATGCATATATGTATGTTATTGTATAAGCATGAATATACAAGTATATACAATTGTATATATACAGTTTTTTGTTGTTAACTTAAATATTTAATACGTTAGATTTATTAAATTCATAAAATATATGGATTAATCAGGTAAAAAGGATATCAAAATTGAAAGATGGCTATTTTGCAGTTGCAAACAGGGGAGGCCCAATAAATTCAGAAGCCTAAAGCCAACACATATACGATATAAATTTTCATGATATTTATGTATATTTTAATTTAAAGTTCACCCGTTGACGCAATGCTATAAATTAATTTTTTTCCTTTCAATAGTTTATAAATGATAATAGACATAATTGATTCAGACAACTAAATTAAAATTGTATTGTGATGACATTAATAATGTGGTAAATTTTTTTAGGGTTTTTAAATTTTTATTTTCTAAAATTTTCATAGTATCTCTTAATATTTTAATTTTTTTAATTAAACTATTCAAATCATCATATCTATCAATAAGATTTTTGAGAACTGGAATCAATATAGTGTGTTGAAACAAATTGTTAATATGTTGTTAATTAGAAATAACTCTTACCAAAATAAAACAAAAAAATCTTGCTGACATCAAAGTTTTGGAGAACTAAAGCAGAAGCATTTGTAGTCTGAACCTTAAGTCGTCCATGGTTTCAAAACGAATGTAACATCATTATATGACATCATTTTACTCAATTTGAACTTCTATTGACACATATGTTTTTCCATAGAAAAAGACGATTCGGAAAAAGGTATGCAAAACTAACTCGACACGGATGATCAATTTCCCTCTTTCTAATAAGAGGATGATCCAACAAAATTGTAGCAATCCATTGTAAAGTTTGTAACACTAAATTTAGGTGTCCTTTATATCTAGAGAAACACAAAAAATCTATGGGTCATTAGGTTTCGATGGTTCTGCTAAGTCAATGTTCATTTGCGCTTTCGGCTGCTGCTTTATTCAAGCATCACTTAATACATAGTAAAGTTTGAGACGATTTGTTTTGAAATTAGTAATAGAGAAGTAGACTGTAGTACTAGTAAAAAAGTACTCCATATTCCATTATACTGGGTCTCCTCTCCAATCTTTTTCACACCTTCTCTCCAAATTTTTTTGCGAGCCCAAAATCAGCAAGCTTAGCATTACTACCCACTAACATATTATTTGCTAGTCTCACATTGCAATGAACATATCCTTTGTTGTGAACATGGATAAGAACCAAGAGAATCGACTTAGTATGTCATTTCACTTCAAACTCAGGCAACGACCTAATATGATCGGCGAGATTGCCACCATAGGCGTATTCGAGTAATACATTATAGAACATCTCGCCCTCTTCGTTGAAAATTTCAGTCCTGAAACATCGAATAACATAGAGAAAATATTGAAGTTAACGCAACACATAATCTCCCTCTACAACTTCCAAAACTGTGAGTAGGTCGTGGATTTGAAAGCAACGGTAGAAAGACTATTGTTGTGGTGGAGTTGATGAAAGTCGCTAAACTTACAAAATCAAAAGCTCCCTCCCAAAGGTATCTCACTCTGCTCCACAAAATTTGTTGTAAAACACTTCCATTCTCTTTTCGTCTCTTACCCATCATTGTTTTTGCCTCCATAACTCCCTACTAGTTGTGGTAAGATCAATGAATGAAGGCACTATGATAGGACACTTCTAAATGTCATTCTCTTAAACTTCAGCCTATGATGATTCCACACATATTAACAGTTTAATTAATGAAGACATGCAAATCAACTTTACTCTACAATGCTAGCTGTTATAAGAAACAAAGGGAATAATATGAGCCGTCTTATTTGTCCAACTTTATTTAACAGAATAACATCATCTTATTTATCTCACAAAAAAGATAATACAATTGATTTGAGGAAGTTGTGCTTCAAATCCTCATGGCCTAAACTGAAAGATAGTGCATTCTTTCTTTAATACAAGTTGAAATGAGGTAAATGCATTTGATAAGTAGATATCTGAGAGTAGCCATATCATGCACCATGCTATATCTAACCTATACGAAAATTGAGCTATACAAAAAATTATGGTGGATCATATATGAAGTCTTCCTTTTTCCTGATAGAGACTCTCATAGCTGGTATACTCTATATATCTATAATCATTAATCCCTTAACTTGATTAGGTAAACTCTCCGCATAGTTGTGATATATTATGGGGTTTGGAGCAGAATAACTCATGGTTGCCAACTTGTAAACAACTTGATTAACTTACATGAAGCCTATCAAACTCATTTAATATAATTCCAGGAATATAATGCATGCTAACAAAGCATTCTAAAGAGAGATGACTTCGAAAATGGTTAACGCTGCCTGTTTTCATTAGAGATTAGGTGGCTAGGTGCTCCAGTTAAAAAGAGAGCTTCAACATGTTAAAAGATTTTTATTTACCAACACTTCGAACCAGAGAAGATAGATATGCCTCCATGTGATGTCACAATAAATAAAACTTCTTTTATTATTAATTTAAATGATGGTTGAATAATCCATATATTCCTGCATAGAACACAAAAAAATTAAATATCTCGGTCTCTAATAGTAAAAAAATAAAAAATGAACGACGCCAAAATTTGAACAGGCTAATGGATACCTCTCATTAGCTCCTATTGTTACTGCCAAAACACCATACTAAAGTGGAAAATTTGAATTTAACTTTTATAGCAATATAAGACTATGATTATAGTAGAATGGCGTTGACTCTCAAATATCTATGATTTATATTTGCAAACAACATCGTCAGTTCAAAACAACAAATGACTCTTGAAATTACCCGCTTTTCTTATTTTCAATTTTCAATTTTCAATTTTCATGTTGTTGCATGCACAATCTAGCTGCATTTATAAAATAAATAAATAAATAAAAGTCACCGTGATATGAAAACTAAATTTTTATCGAGTATAAGAAATACTAACATGAAGATGTCTGTCAGAAGGAGGTAAAATTATACAAGAATACTTCGGTAAAAAAAAACTAGAGGGATTATCTATTTGTGGTAGCAAACATCATAATATCAAAAAGAGCAGGCAATAAAAACCTCCGTAAGAGAAACATGATCCTTAGGAGCATCTCAGTCTTTCTTGGGAGGTCCTGCAAGTAAAAACACATGCAGATATATAACAAAGAGTTTTAGTGAGAAAATAAAATGTAATCTCAGAATTTTCTACATTGATAGTAGATATAATTCTTGTCTTGAATCTCAATATAATTATCTTTTTTAACGTTACTCTCAAAATAAGTATTTATCACATAACTAAAGTTGTTCACTTAGTTTGGGTAAATGTAAACATCAGAATGAAAGTCGTATAGATATTTATAGGCATTTTTTGCATACTCATTATCCACACGTTTAAAAAAATTTAAGACTATATGGGACTCCAAATCTCATATGAGATTGTACCTCAAAATTTCTTATCGGTGATCGGAAATTCTAGGACTGCTTATACCCCTTGTTGGTTTGAGAAAGGAAGATTAGTAATCAAAGAGGTAATTTCAGTGACGGATTTTAACTTTAGAACATATCGTAGTAACTCTAGATGGGTAGGGTAACATTAGATGAGATGATAATAGTTTGGGAACAACTGCTTGTAGTTTCATCAATCTTTGTATTTATTTTATTTTCTGGATGAATATTTCAGCTGAGACATACTTTGTTTATATAGATACAATAGAGGCTCATTGCTATCTATCTCTTATATTTCCCAAAACACTCTTTAACTTTCCTGTAACTCTTTAGAATATTCTAAGTAGACTAATTAACATTAATTATCCAAGGCTAACTACCTTTATCACTACCAAAATAATATGTTAATTTTAACACTCCTCATTGTCGTGTTGTTCTTAGACTCCCAAAAGCTCATAAAATTTCAGAAATATGTGTACACCTAATAAATATGTTTAAGAGACTTATGAAAATACATAAGTAATTCTCTGCATATCCAGTGTCGTCTCAATAAGATTGGGGACCCAAAGCGAAACTTCACGAGGAGGCTCCAACTTATTTTCTCTATCAAGAGCTTCTTTTTGGGATTTAATTATTTCTTCTAACTTTCTCCTTTTTCCACTTTTTGCACAACCAAATTTATATTTTATAGTTGATAGATTTATATCGAATAAATTCTTATAATAGCTAAAGCAAGAATATATACTTAAAAAGTAACAATATCAACAAGGACAAATTCTCAATGAAATAAGTAAAATATAAAGTTATATTTAGAACAATAAAACCTGACTCAAGAATTTGATAAGTCGATATAATAATATCAAAATAATATTGATGATGCTTCAATATAATGATTTGTTGTTGCAATTGCTTGAAAATTTGAAGAAGACACCAAAAAAAAATATTGATCTTTGTAACTTGTAAGAAGAAGTTGGGTAGAAAGTAGAGAGTTTAGATTTGTATTTAGAAGACTCAGAATATTCACTAAGAAAGAATAAGAATTGTGAAAAAAAGTTAAATATAAGAAATAATTGCTAGAATATAAATTAGTCAACAAAAAAGATACCCACCTAAATAAGAATATTACAATTACCAAAAAAAAAGTACTCTTCCACTCCCCCCATAAAATGCACTGGTCCCCACATTTAAGGGAACATATTATCTCCCTAAAATTTTTCTTCATTTGGATTGAATAAACACGTTTTTTTAAAACAAAATACTACTACAATATTTTGAAAAAAGTGGGCCCCCAACTTTTTGAGGGCCCCAAGCCATTGCCTTAGTAGCTTTGCATTAGAACCGGCCATGTGCATATCTTTAATATGTGTACACATTGTCACACCCCTTTTATCAACCGTTTGATTCTCGGCTAATAGCGCTCATGGAATTAATTTTATTTCTACGCTATTTATTAAGGATTTCCATTTAAGAATATGCGGTATTCAAAAGGTACCAAATTATTATTTTTTCGGACTCGCCACTTGACAAGTTCAAAGGGAGTGCCAAGTCACCAAAAGGTACCTCGGAACACCTTTTGACTCGTCAAAGGTTTGCGTTTTGAGATTCAGGTAAGGACCCTCGATTGACTCTCGAGAAGGTGTTAGCCGTCAGGCACCTTCGAATTCTGTGCCAAGCACAGTTGCTTTATTTATCGCATTTTGAATTTTTTAAAATATTTTGTTATATTTTTACCTTATTATGTTACTCTTTGATTTTTATTTAAAGTTATATTCTTAGTAGAGATATTAATACCTTACATACTTTAACTGAAGACGCATGGTCAATCAAATTATTTAAATGAAATGTAAAAGCTTATTATTTTTTGTCTTTTGAAGAATGATTCTTTTGTTTGAACATTTGTTCCCAAATTTAGAATCTATTCTTAAAACTGGATTATTCTTGCAGCTGGCGTATTTGAGCCCACTGCCGTTGTTTTTGTTTTATTTTTTTGCAAGACATATCTTATTTACCTTTTAACATTTGAAGCATAGATTTAGATTAAAGGGGTCAATCTCCAAACTGTTGGACTACCTTTGCAAATTTATTTTCTTCGCAATCCATACTGTCCGCTTTTTAAGATTTGCACAAATGATCTTGTTGTTGTTTTCTATTTCAGATATGTCCTCATTTCAGCATATTCAAAAGTTACGTTCTAGACATTGTTCTTCTTTTGCATTAAACAGACTGTTTTATTATAAGCCTTTCAAATATATCCTAAGTAACATGATTTTTAATTTATTTGTAGATTTGGTCTTAACTTTAGAATACCATAATTTGGGGGCCAATATTTTTGTGTTATATGTTCAGCTTTACGAAAAGATCTGGATTTGACATGAAAATATTTTAGGTCTCAAATCTCAGAACTTCAGCATTCCACCTTAGTTTGTATGTTTTTAGACGCCCTTTTTACATACACATGGTTTATGACAAACATACACATAAACTACTAAAATGCTAAACAGTAGTTTAACAAATTTGTACTTGTAACATATCAAAACAGGCTATAAGTTGAGACATACATGAGCAAGAATAATCTAGACTAAACATGCTGATTTCATTAGAAAATTTAAGTACAAAGGGCTTTAGTGTTTACCATGTCTGCAATAAATTCAAACAAATGAACATCCCAAAGCTCAAGCCCAAATTAGAACTAAGCAGCAAACCCAACAGCTACAAACAATGATCCAGCAACCAACTCTTTTAAAAATACTCCTCAACTTGACCTTTAACCTTAACCTTTCACTTAAATATTGCTCTGATTTTTAGTATTCCTCATATTTTCAACTCTTAGATCTTTCCTCTTTTTTTTTTTTTTCTTACTATTTTTCTTTTACTCTATAGTATTTCTCATTCAAAACTACCAAGTGTGGCAGTTGTGTAAAATTGATCTTATAAATGAGGAGTTAATGAAGCCCTTTTATATAGATGAAAATGAGGGTACAAAGAGCAGCTGGGACAGCCCAAGAGGCTATGATACAAGGTCCAATGTATATTTATTTTCGAGAATATCTCATCATTTCTTAAAGTCATTGTTGACACCCAATTTGTTCCTCCATTTTTTGCAATTTGGCTACATTTAATCAAAATCGATAATAGTAATTTTCCAAACCAAATTGCATTAGACAACATGCATTTACATGTGTAAAATTATTATTAAACTCATATTTACATAATATTCATTTAATTGTGATTATATTACGTAATTACATTCATTTAGGCAATTTTTCAAACTATGTATGCTATTTCATGCAATTTAATGCATTATGACATTATTTAATAATTATTTGTGACTTATTTATATCTAATTAGTATTATTTCTGGTCATCTATATTTATTTATAATTAAATATATTTATTCATAATTATTTACAAAATTTCCTATTTTTATACTAATTATTTGTATTTATAAGTATTTTGATTGAATATTAGCCATTTTGCTATTTTACAATTCCATTTCCACTATATTCAGTCCACGTCATCACCTTTTGTCCACGTGTACGCTACCTAAGCTTCACATAAGCCTACACCTCACTGAATACACTTATAGCACAAAGTACACACACATTAAGCACGCGTACAACTCACTTCTGCACGCAGTACAACCCCTCAAAGACCCCATTCTCCATGTACTCACATATATATACTCATCCACACGCCTACGTGGACAGATCTGCACCGTTCGTTCGTTTAATCCAACGGATCAGAACAAATCTTGTATTTTAATATATCCAAACACACACCCCACTCTTAAAACCCTAAAACATATTTACCTTTTCCCCTTCCCTCTCCAGCCGCCACTCTCTCTCCCCCATTTCCCCAAAATCAACTCGATACACCCCAAAATTTCCACCAGTCTCTCCGCGTCTCCTCCGCCATCAAATCCGCCATCTCCGCTCGTCCCCTCTCTCTCTCTTCCTTGTCGTTTTCTCACGGGAAAAATGGAACAAAATCTTTCTTTCCGTAGAAACCGAAAAGGAAGAGGAAGATATTGACGAATCTCGTTGAATCCGGGCATGACACACTGATTTACCATACACAAGGCAAGAAAATTGAGAATTCAGACTGGAATTCCGCAAATCAAGCAGAAAACGGACAGAAACGAGCGGGTCGGATTCGACCCGATGCCAAAACCTGGTAACATCTCTCCTTTTTCATTATTTTCTGATTAAAATCATGGAAATTCAGGCCTATTGCTATTTTTTTTAACAACGGAAAATACACGTGCCATGAATTAACTACATTCATATGAAATCATGTTAAAGGCTGTGATGATCGAATCTGTCGCGCAATTGATATTCGTCTTAGTAAACTGCCTTGTATTGTTTGTGTAATTAAACTTATGACTTTGTGAAACCATGCCTCTTATTGGTTATCGAAATTGAGGCAAAACGCCTGCTTGTTTAATTGATTCGCTGTTAAAAGTTTAGTTCAGTTTAAGATGGTCATGTTGTATACATGTTTGTATGTTCACAATAGATCTTCCTTTTCTCATTTTTTTGGCTGGCTGATTTGCATATATACTTCCTTGTCTCACTCCCTTGATTTTTTTGAATCAGATCTTTCTCTGATTTCAAATGAAGATTGTGAAGATCCTTTCCCTTCTTAAAATTGATTGACAGCATGTTTGAGGCTGATTGATAGTCCTTTTGAAAATATATGGTTAAACTTCCTTATTTAGATTTATAGCTGTTAGGATGCATATCAGATTGAAAATATTAATTCTTCTGCCTTATTTAGAGGATTTTCAAAAATGTGGACAAAAACCAATCCCTTCTTTACATTATAAAAGGACTGGTTATTGAGGAATAAGGGGCAGGGATGGAATACCTTTGAAAACTCTTTTACAAGCTGGAATGCACAACAGTATACACTACTCTCTTCTTCTCATTTTTCTACACTTTACACACACTAATAAACACAGGGTCTGGACACTTGTTCTTGGCATAGTTCTTGTTTAGATTCAAAAGCACAACTTTGGCTGTCTCTTGCTGTTGAAATCTGTTACTTCCCCTCTTATCATTCTCACTGTTTGTTTGCAGTAGCTAAGGTTAGACATTTGAACTACTCATTTTGCTCACTACATGCAAATATCTGCTTCATGATGTATGGGTATGGTCTGTCATCAATCTTGATTAACTTCTGTCTGTGTGTGAATGAATGTTATGCTATAGTCTAGGCTTTGCCCTACACACTGACCTTCTTTGGCAGGTTTATTAGAACCAAATCTGGCCAAAGTTTGGATAGTCCAAAGGACTATACCATGTCTAGTTTTGTTTGCAGGTTAATAAGTGACAATATACGACATTGTTGGATGAGAATATGAGAGTTAAACTCTCAAATCCACGAATGAATGAACTCAAACAGTTCACTAGTATATACAGGACAACTTCCTTTGCTTCTTTTCCCCTAGACCCTATAGATGATGATATATTAATTTAGGTGGTCCTGCCTGTATGTTTGTGCACTTCTAAGGTGCAAGTTAGTATTTAGGACAGGTGTGACAATCCATGGTGTTGCTATGTACAACAAATTGGCCATAGCAGGGGCCATTTCTATCCCTATCCTTTATTTTGGCACGTTGAGGTTGAAAACATAAAACAGGATCTGAATGTTGAAACTGAAAGCATAACAGGTTTTAAATGAGATTATAATATGGGTTGCTTTGCTGAAATTAGGTAAAACAAGCTAAAATCGCATAAAGGCTGAAAATTGGTTTATTTATGCAAAACAATTTTCTGGAAATTTTAGCAGTGTTAAAGCTGAAATCTGAGTCTCAAATAGACTATATATGTAAAAGCCGAAATCTGAAAGCTTGTTATAAAATAAATTGTTTATGCAAAAATGTGAATTCTGAGATTGTTAACAGGTTCCTAGAAATGTAAATTTATGGTTGTGTGTTTAAAATACTAATTGGTTTTAATATTTGGTCCTAACGAGATTGTTTCTAGAACTGCATGTTTAAAATTATATTATTTACCCAAAACTGATTTCTGAATATCGCAACAGTATTTTTACAGGTTTAAAATTGAGAACTGAAAGTCAACCTAGACTATTTGTGCAATTTTAGTATGCTGGAAATTAGTTTATCTTGAAAGGGCTAAAAATTGCAAGAGAGTTTGAAGACTGGACTATTTCTGCAAATTTTATATTCAGAAACTGAACAGCCTAGTTGATGAGCTTTAGTACTTTTGTCACAGTTGTTTGTTTAATTAATCTGGAGGTCAACTTTTCTTAAGTTCAAATTGTGATAATGTGTTTTCAATTAATTTGTGTGAAAAAGCATGAACATCATTATTTGCAACGCCTAGTAGAATCTAAATTTGGGGCACCAATTAAATATGGTGGTCTAGATATTTTACATTTTTAGTTGTCTCAAACCTCCGAGACTTTAAGTTGGGGCGCTAGTGAAAACCTCTTATGACGTTTAAAATATTAGTAGTCCGCTTTAGTTAAATACTTAAAGCCCCTCGGATATGATGGAAATCACCCGAGCTATATATTTGATAGTGGATTCTGAAACTATCGTCCCTTACGAAAGTCTTGTTCTGATCCGAATAGGATAATAAAGCTTAGGGTCTTTCATATTATTGGTTAATTTTATAATCTATGGCTGCTTATGTAATATAACTGTCATTCTATCCTATTTCTGCAAAACCATATAAACTGCCTATTTTCATATTTTTAACTTGTTTGCATACATGTCCTCTTTGCTTATTTAATTTCTTATCCTCTTAATTCCCTTACGTGTTTAAACCCAATATAGAAATCGGCCGGGAACCATATTTGTGGAACTAATGAGGTGCCTAACCCCTTCCTTCTAGGTTAATTTGAACACTTACCCGAATCTCTGACTAGTAGATCAATCCGAAGTTTATTATTTAAATTGAATTAGAAATTAATAGGTGACCTAATACGCCTAGATAAATTTATTAGGTGACGACTCCAAAATTCTAACTCCAACGAGTTACCCCAAGTCGAAAACTCATGCCTTTAAAGTGGGGTGCGACAGAATGGCGACTCCGCTGGGGAATAAATGTTCTAACCATTACGATTTTTTATATTGGGTTTATTATTGCTTTTATTATTTTGTTCAATACTAACTTTTTCTCTTTGCAGATGGATAATCTTTTACATTTCGCATTTTTTTATTATATGATATTTAGTATATTATTGAATTTATTTGTTGCATTTCGTTCATACTCCTCCACTCCTGGAAAATTGACACTCACACACACACAAACGATTACGTGGATCTCACGGTCGTTTCATTCTCAAAAACTCCTTTAGGAGGAACGGTTAGAATCTAGTTGGTCCGTGGTACAACCAACAATTCTAAACGTTCCCACCCCTTGGTTGTCCGCCTGGGGAAACCATTTCCTTTTCTAGATTAGCCAACTCTTAATGAAGACTCCTTTTAGGGATCATTCATCATGTCATATCTATGACTATTTTTTGACTTCGGCTCATGTCTATAGTCTACTAATTCACCATATTTGAATGAACCGAATGGGTTTTCAACTCTAAGGGACATTTAAATGTGTTACGTGTTCATCCATTTAACGTTGAACGTGTCTAATGTAGACCATTTGTTCTCAAAGTGTGGATCATCCAATTATTTATTTTTGTTGGAGGATGTCACAAGCCACGAAAATTTGAAAGATCAAATAAAACAGACTTTAAATTGATTTTTCTACTTTTGTGTAACAAAGTCAATTATTTATTTCTATAAATGGAAATTGTTATAGAAATCAATTATTTATTTTTATTTACGTATGAATTTTTTTTCTATATTCATACAAAACCAATTATTTTATAAATTTTTTTTGGGTTTTGCACGAAATTAATTTTTCTATTTTTTTTTTTTTTGAAAATCAAATCATCGACTTTAAATTAATTTCTTCCACTTTTAATATAGCAAGATCAATTATTATTCTTATTTACCTAAAAATATTATTCCACATTTATACAATAAAATTATTTTTTCCGTTAACTTTGGGTTATGAGAACACATGGGATGACGCATGATACACGTTCAATTTTGAATATCATACTCAAACTTAGGAAGGCTTAACATCCTTGGCATGCTAATGTCCATTAGCCAACTTCCTCCAAATGGCGCCTATCATGCATCTTATATGTGTTGGTCTTGTTAGGCCTACCTCTGATACAAGAGAGGTCCCTTGCATTATAAGGAGTGATATATTTTGTATTGGGTGACTATTACCCTGACACTAGCTTATTATTTTCGTGTTTAAAGTTTTACTCCCACTCCTGAGGTTGACTTGTGCATTCTGGCCGAGCATCAGTACCGGACGAGAGCAAAAGGCCCAATTACAACTCCTCACCTGTCACAAACTAGAAGAAAAGGAAGACGAAACATTATGTCTGAGTTGAATAACGCTGCTCTTAGTGATGATAACAATGGAACACCACGCAAGCTTGCCTCAGTTGGGTATGATGAACATGTTGCTACTTTAGAGCAAAAAATTAAAGAACTTGAAGAGAAACTGACAATGGCCAGTTTACCCGTTGGTAACTCCGCCCATTCAAGGGAATCAGTCGATCCAAGTGGATCAGCCCGTCCTTATGGAAAGGACCCTATGCACCTAACTGATCCGCCTGTTGTTTACCAAACAACGCAACCAGCTCCTTACCAAACAACACCACCTACTACCTACCAAAGCGCACCAACCGCCACATATCAAGCACCGCCTCCCTATCGAGCACCACCAGCTACTTATCAAGCACCACCTCCTGCATACCCTACTCACCCAAACACAAGCCTACCTCACACCAACACCGTATATCCACAGCCTTACAATCCCATGTTCACTGCTGAAACCAAACAACTCACTTCACCCGTCAAAGACCATGACAACTATGAATAGGCGGAGGATGAAGCCAATGATAATGGGACAAAGAGAAAGTTCGTAAGCTGGAGGCAGCCTTTAAGAAGTTTGAGTTAGGCAAGACCACTAAAGGTTTAGCTTATGAAGACTTGTGCATCTATCCTACTTTAAAACTGCCAGACGGATACAAGATACCAAAGTTCGACCTTTTCAATGGCACTGGAGACCCTATGGCACATCTGAGAGCATATTGTGACAAGTTGATTGGAGCAGGGGAAGACGAGAAAATACGAGTAAAGCTATTCAGCCGAAGCTTGACCGGAGAGGCTTTGAGTTGGTTCTCTAAGCAGAAGCCTGACACATGGCTCGGTTGGGAAGACATGGCAGCAGATTTCGTAGAACGATTTGGGTACAACACTGAAATGGTACCAGATCGTTTCTACTTGGAAAAGTTGAAAAAGAAACCCACTGAAACGTTTAGAGAATATGCTACTAGGTGGAGAGTAGAAGCTGCCAAGGTGCAACCCGCTATGGATGAAAGGGAAATAGTGAACATATTCATCCGCATTCAAGAGGACGTCTATTACGATAAGCTTCTGCATATGAAAAATCAGAAGTTTCCTGATGTAGTGTTGATGGGAGATGGCGTAGAAGAAGGACGGAAAAGTGGAAAGATTATTAGCCTAGCTGCACTACAAGCTACTAATAAGGCTATCCAGTCAGGAAATGTGAGTCTCTCCAAAAAGAAGAAAGACGAAGTCTCTTTTGCTGCAACCATTCAAGACCCTGCTTTAACCCACTATTACCAAATACCACCACCATACCGTCACATACCACCTGAATATCCCGTTTACAACACTCAACCCACTCGGCCTATATTCCACACCCCAGTACTAAGCCGTCCATCATACCAGCAAAATACTCAAACCAACTACCGAAATGCATCACCATACCCTCCTAGGCCTCGCCCTGATGCAAACCAAAGACCCAAAAGAAACTACACTGCATTAGCTGAATCTCGCACCCAACTGTTCGAGAGATTGAGAGCTGTTGGGCTTATTGTCCCAATCCCTCAAAAGGTGCCAGACAATCCTTCACCACACTTTGATTACAGCAAAAGGTGCGCATACCACTCAGGTGGACCGGGACATGAGACGGAGAGATGTTTTGCATTGAAAGATAAGATTCAAGACCTAATAGATGAAAAGGTCATTCACTTGAAGACACCAAATGTGCACAATAATCCGCTGCCTAATCATGGAGATGGGAAGGTGAATATGATTGACTTCGGCGAAGAGTGCAATCTGGAAGGCACGATTATAAAAGCAAAAACAGTGTTTGGTAAACACAAGTTTGGCACGGGGTACGTCTTGGTTTGCAAAGGAAAAAGTATTACAAAATATACAAGAGGTTATCATTCACTAGAGCAGTTTGTTCCAACTCTGAAACAAGCATCCATCTTTTCAAGCTGCATGAAAACTCTCAAGGGAGAAGGACTTGACGAAGGTGTTCACGGTATAGAAGATGAGCTGACCGGTCTAAAGGAGCTATTCATGGAAGAATATGATGCAGCTCTTGAAAAGCATACTGAAGCCGTGAACATCTAGAAAGCTGAAGCTAAACAACTGAATTTACAGCATATTCCGAGCATGCCGAGAACCTTAGTGGAGCTGGGGCATTAGTTATTTTCTTAAATAAAACACGACTCCGAGTCGTTAGCTTTTGTTTTCTTTGTTGTTCAACTTTATTGCATCGTTGTTTCCTTTCGAAGACTGTTTCTCAAGTCCAATAATAAAATCATTTTCATTTCTATTTTAAGCATGCATCATTCACTTTCAGCAAAATTATTTTAATTCCATTAAATCTGCGACTGCGATGTGAGGAAGCAGTCCAAAACGACGAGTACAAACCAGGCTATGGTGATTTGACAAAAGAAATTTGAGGAACTTCATGAAAATCTTATAGCAGACAATTGAAGCAAGAGCATCAAGAAGATATTGAGAAGATGACTTAAAGCGACACAGTAGAAATACATATAAGGAGCAGAATTGGACAATCCCAAATGGGCCAAAACATATTGGAGCAAGTGACGGACAAAACAAGAAATATAAAGGCAAAGGAATTTATCAAGGAGTTGAGCAAATTATAGTTGGCCTTGAAGTAGAAATCTCTAAATCGAGAAAAATGAACAAGATCCTTTGAGATACAATCAAGAGATACTACAAATAGAGCAACATTCATCTTTATTAGACTTGAACTACGTAGCGACCTGATTCCTAAAAGGGGATACGTAGGCAGCCTACTCAAGGCATGGTCACATCATAAGAGAATTTTATTGGACACTGGGGCAGAATTTTTTGAGTTTCCCTCAAAAAATTCAAAGAGTACATTATAACACACTGGGGCAGAATTTTTGAGGGACCTCAAAAATTCTAGAGAATACAAGCAGCACACTGGGCAGAAATTTTGAGCTTCCCTCAAAATTTCAAGATGAAAGATCTTTGAACAACAAATGGACATAGAGGAGATAATGTCCGAACAACACGTCACAGTCTATGATTCAATGGAACAAATTTGTATTACTCTTTAAAAATAATTTTCACAAAACACATGCATATCCCCTTTTATTCTCCCTTTTTGCCCACAGCTCGACTAAGGTTTGACACTCGAAAAGAGAGATATTACAAAGGAAACAATTATACAAGATGCAGCAGCAGAGTGCAGTACCACGAATGCACAAGTCAACCTCCCCCAAAAAAGTCACAATTTTTCTTTGATTGCAGATTTACACAGGTACCAAGTATACCTAACAACTCTTGAAAAGCAAAATCTATCAGATTATCAGAGCATAGAATCTGCGTCGGCGGATATATAGGGTACGCATCTGTGGACACGACATCAATTTGAAGATCATAGAATCCATGTCTGTAGATATATAGGGTCCGCGTCTGTGGACATAACATCAATTTGACAAGAATAGGATCCATATCGGTGGATGTATAGGGTCTGCATCGGTGGACATGACAAGCATAGGATCCATGTCGGTAGATATATAGGGTCCGCAGCGGTGGACATGACATCAATTTGAGAAGAATAGGATCCATGTCGGTGGATGTATAGGGTCTGCGTCTGTGGACATGACAAGCATAGGATCCATGTCAGTAGATATATAGGGTCCGCAGCGGTGGACATGACATCAATTTGAGAAGTACAGAATCCATGTCGGTGGATGTATAGGGGTCTGCATCGGTGGACATGACAAGCATAGAATACATGTCGGTGGATATACAGGGTCCGCAACGGTGGACATGACATCAATTTGAGAAGTGTAGAATCCATGTTGGTGGATATATAGGGTCTGCATCGGTGGACATAACAAGCATAGGATCCATGTCGGTGGATATATAGGGTCCGCAGCGGTGGACACGATATAAATTTGAGAAGTATAGAATCCATGTCGGTGGATATACAGGGTCCACAGCGGTGGACATGACATCAATTTGAAAAGCATAGGATCCATGTCGGTGGATATATAGGGTCTGCGTCTGTGGATATGGCATCATTTGACAAGCATAGAATCCAAGTCGGTGGATATATAGGGTCCGCAACGGTGGACATGATATCAATTTGAGAGGCATAGAATCCATGTCGGTGGATACATAGGGTCTGCATCGGTGGACATGAAATATATAGAATCCATGTCGGTGGATATATAGGGTCCGCATTGGTGGACTTGACATCATTTGAAGGAGCATAGAATCTGCGTCGGCAGATATATAAGGTTCGCAGTGACGAACATGACAACAATTTGCAACAGAGCAAGGTTCGAATCAGTGGGCATACCATTGGAAAGACATTTGGATGAGACATCAATCAAACAAGTATCAGACAAAACAACCCCTCGGCTCATAGGGAAGTTTACTTTATCTTTATCTTTATATCTATTGCATTAATTATATTTTGCTGCAGGGTACTCCTCGACCTCCCGACAAACTCCTGTGTTATGCTATCACGCCTGCTCTCGACATCACTACCAATTGTGCAACCGCAAAACCTCAAACACATACAAAGCAAAGCCTAACCCTACAGACAATGCCTTTTGCTACGCCCGCAAGCTACCTATCTTGCCGAGTTCCATGCTACAATTCTATACTCGCACCAGTGGTCTACCTAATCCTTCCTTGTCGATTGGGTGTCAGTTTCGTATTCCTTCCTATCCATATCCATCTGCGTCAATCATGCATATTTTCGTGCTTAATCATGCCTGTCTGCTTGAATCGTGCGCATTCATAAAACTTGCTCCCCAAATGTTTCCTAGCTCAGTCAAGGTAATACTGAAGGTGAGATTATTCATTTATCGAGTTGAAGTGGAAACTATGTCCGTGTAAACTCCTCTTTATGGGTGTGTCGTGCACCACATCTTCATAACTAGGATGATTATAAGCCCTTTTTCCCACGCTCGATCTATCGATGTTATCTCATCTTCGACAATGCCTTTGCTTCATTCTTCATTCATAGTGCCAAAAGGCAAAACATACATTGAATCTAAACTTTACATATTTGGAAAAGTTTAGTCTTTACATCCAAAATCGTGCGTCATAAACATCTCACACGGGCAACATGCCAATCAAGAACTACACACGGTCCGATTCTCGTGAAACCGAGATATATAGGCAACTCAGAGACCGGGGTCCGGCCAAAACACCCCAAAACTCCTATTTTTCCCTTCCAATCTTTTTGCCTACCAGTCGTGACAAAATTGGTTATTCCGTCAATTATCTTTGCCCGTAGACTCTTTCATCGTCCCCGGGCAAAGAGGGGCAGCTGTTGACACCCAATTTTGTCCCTCCGTTTTTTGCAATTTGGCTACATTTAATCAAAATCGATAATAGTAATTTTCCAAACCAAATTGCATTAGAAAACATGCATTTACATGTGTAAAATTATTATTAATCTCCTATTTACATAATATTCATTTAATTGTGACTATGTTACGTAATTACATTCATTCAGGCTATTTTTCAAACTATGTATGTTATTTCATGCAATTTAACGCATTATGATATTATTTAATAATTATTTGTGACTTATTTATATCTAATTAGTATTATTTGTGGTCATCTATATTTAATTATAATTAAATACATTTATTCATAATTATTTACAAAATTTTCTATTTTTATACTAATTATTTGTATTTATAAGTATTTTGATTGAATATTAGCCATTTTGCTATTTTACAATTCCATTTCCACTATATTCAGTCCACGTCATCGCTTTTTGTCCACGTGTACGCTACCTAAGCTTCACATAAGCCTACACCTCACTGAATACACTTATAGCACAAAGTACACACACATTAAGCACGCGTACAACTCACTTATGCACGCAGTACAACCCCTCAAAGCCCTCATTCTCGATGTACTCACATATATACACTCACATACACGCCTACGTGGACAGATCTGCACCGTTCGCTCGTTTAATCCAACGGATCAGAACAAATCTTGTGTTTTAATATATCCAAACACACACCCCACTCTTAAAACCCTAAAACATATTTCCCTCTTCCCCTTCCCTCTCCAGCCTCCACTCTCTCTCCCCCATTTCCCGAAAATCAACTCGATACACCCCAAAATCTCCACCAGTCTCTCCGCGTCTCCTCCGCCATCAAATCCGCGCATCTCCGCTCGTCCCCTCTCTCTCTCTCTATTCCTTGTCGTTTTCTCACGGGAAAAAGGGAACAAAATCTTTCTTTCCATAGAAATCGAAAAGGAAGAGGAAGAGATTGACGAATCTCGTTGAATCTGGGTATGACACACTGATTTAGCATACACAAGGCAAGAAAATTGAGAATTCAGACTGGAATTCCGCAAATCAAGCAGAAAACGGGCAGAAAACAGCGGGTCGGAGTCGACCCGATGCCAAAACCTGGTAACATCTCTCCTTTTTCATTATTTTCTGATTAAAATCATGGAAATTCAGGCCTATTGCTATTTTTTTTAACAACAGAAAATACACGTGCTATGAATTAACTACATTCATATGAAATCATGTTAAAGGCTGTGATGATCGAATCTGTCGCGCAATTGATATTCGTCTGAGTAAACTGCCTTGTATAGTTTGTGTAATTAAACTTATGACTTTGTGAAACCATGCCTCTTACTGGTTATCGAAATTGAGGCGAAACGCCTGCCTGTTTAATTGATTCGCTGTTAAAAGTTTAGTTCAGTTTAAGATGGTCATGTTGTATACATGTTTGTATGTTCACAATAGATCTTCCTTTTCTCATTTTTTTGGCTGGCTGATTTGCATATATACTTCCTTGTCTCACTCCCTTGATTTTTTTGAATCAGATCTTTCTCTGATTTCAAATGAAGATTGTGAAGATCCTTTCCCTTCTTAAAATTGATTGACAGCATGTTTGAGGCTGATTGATAGTCCTTTTGAAAATATATGGTTAAACTTCCTTATTTAGATTTATAGCTGTTAGGATGCATATCAGATTGAAAATATTAATTCTTCTGCCTTATTTAGAGGATTTTCAAAAATGTGGACAAAAACCAATCCCTTCTTTACATTATAAAAGGACTGGTTATTGAGGAATAAGGGGCAGGGATGGAACACCTTTGAAAACTCTTTTACAAGCTGGAATGCACAACAGTATACACTACTCTCTTCTTCTCATTTTTCTACACTTTACACACACTAATAAACACAGGGTCTGGACACTTGTTCTTGGCATAGTTCTTGTTTAGATTCAAAAGCACAACTTTGGCTGTCTCTTGCTGTTGAAATCTGTTACTTCCCCTCTTATCATTCTCACTGTTTGTTTGCAGTAGCTAAGGTTAGACATTTGAACTACTCATTTTGCTCACTACATGCAAATATCTGCTTCATGATGTATGGGTATGGTCTGTCATCAATCTTGATTAACTTCTGTCTGTGTGTGAATGAATGTTATGCTATAGTCTAGGCTTTGCCCTACACACTGACCTTCTTTGGCAGGTTTATTAGAACCAAATCTGGCCAAAGTTTGGATAGTCCAAAGGACTATACCATGTCTAGTTTTGTTTGCAGGTTAATAAGTGACAATATACGACATTGTTGGATGAGAATATGAGAGTTAAACTCTCAAATCCACGAATGAATGAACTCAAACAGTTGACTAGTATATACAGGACAACTTCCTTTTCTTCTTTTCCCCTAGACCCTATAGATGATGACTTATTCATTTAGGTGGTCCTGCCTGTATGTTTGTGCACTCCTAAGATGCAAGTTAGTATTTAGGACAGGTGTGACAATCCATGGTGTTGCTAAGGGCAACAAATTGGTTATAGCAGGGGCCATTTCTATCCCTATCCTTTATTTTGGCATGTTGAGGTTGAAAACATAAAACATGTTTATTTTAAATCTGAATGTTGAAATTGAAAGCATAACAGGTTTTAAATCAGATTATAATAGGGGCTGCTTTGCTGAAATTAGGTAAAACAGGCTAAAATCGCATAAAGGCTGAAAATTGGTTTATTTATGCAAAACAATTTTCTGGAAATTTTAGCAGTGTTAAAGCTGAAATCTGAGTCTCAAATAGACTATATATGTAAAAGCCGAAATCTGAAAGCTTGTTATAAAATAAATTGTTTATGCAAAAATGTGAATTCTGAGATTGTTAACAGGTTCCTAGAAATGTAAATTTATGGTTGTGTGTTTAAAATACTAATTGGTTTTAATATTTGGTCCTAACGAGATTCTTTCTAGAACTGCATGTTTAAAATTATATTATTTACTCAAAACTGATTTCTGAAGATCGCAACAGTATTTTTACAGGTTTAAAATTGAGAACTGAAAGTCAACCTAGACTATTTGTGCAATTTTAGTATGCTGGAAATTAGTTTATCTTGAAAGGGCTAAAAATTGCAAGAGAGTTTGAATACTGGACTATTTCTGCAAATTTTATATTCAGAAACTGAACAACCTAGTTGATGAGCTTTAGTACTTTTGTCACAGTTGTTTGTTTAATTAATCTGGAGGTCAACTTTTCTTAAGTTCAAATTGTGATTATGTGTTTTCAATTAATTTGTGTGAAAAAGCATGAACATCATTATTTGCAACGCCTAGTAGAATCTAGATTTGGGGCACCAATTAAATATGGTGGTCTAGATATTTTACATTTTTAGTTGTCTCAATAGCCTCCGAGACTTTAAGTTGGGGCGCTAGTGAGAACCTCTTATGATGTTTAAAATATTAGTAGTCCGCTTTAGTTAAATACTTAAAGAGGGTATGAGGTTAAGGGTAAATTAAGCCCCTCGGATATGATGGAAATCACCTGAGCTATATACTTGATAGTGGATTCTGAAACTATCGTCCTTTACGAAAGCCGGGTTCTGATCCGAATAGGATAATAAAACTTAGGGTCTTTCATTTAATTGGTTAATTTTATAATCTATGGCTGCTTATGTAATATAACTGTCATTATATCCTATTTCTGCAAAACCATATAAACTGCCTATTTTCATATTTTTAACTTGTTTGCATACATGTCGTCTTTGCTTATTTAATTTCTTATCCTCTTAGTTCCCTTACGTGTTTAAACCCAATATAGAAACCGGCCGGGAACCATATTTGTGGAACTTAGGAGGTGCCTAACCCCTTCCTTCTAGGTTAATTTGAACACTTACCCGAATCTCTGACTAGTAGATTAATTCGAAGTTTATTATTTTAATTGAATTAGAAATTAATAGGTGACCTAATACGCCTAGATAAATTTAGTAGGTGGCGACTCAAAAATTCTAACTCCAACGAGTTACCCCAAGTCGAAAACTCACTTGCCTTTAAAGTGGGGTGCGACTATGGGTGTCAAACGGGTAGGGGTATACCCGTCAAAACCCGGATCCGGACTCATTAAAATCCGACCCCATCCGGACCCGCAAAAACCCGGACCCGGACCCGTTAACCCCCTAAAATACCCCTACCCGAACGGGTTTATTTTTCCTTAATGAATACCCGTATCCGTTAAGACCCGTCAAAATTATGGGGTATTACTGGATATACCCGTATCTGTATCCGTTAAAATAAACTGAGTGTCAAAACGTGTATGTGTAGAGAAAGGTATACACAAGTTTTCCACTCATGGTTTAATTCGTTTTGTGTCCATATTGTTACTAGTGAAATATGTTCAAGAGAAACAAGTTTAGCTATTTAATTAAAAAAGAAACTTGATATTCCATAATAAATCAACAATTTGAATATATATTATTCAAATATGGTATAGAACTTCAACTATTAACTTCGATATATACCTCAAATAGGTGATACCCGTTACTCTTTTGGATAATAATGCTTTGGATGTTCTAGTTTGTTTACGAGAATGGATTAGATCGGAGCGAAGAAACTAAGGAATTGAAGACTCACTAGAACAAGATGATAACCTTGAAGAAATTCTGTTAAGTGATCAAGCACTATCAATGGCACCTACACCGGAGCATGAGGAAAAATGATATGGAAGAAATTACACAAAGAAATAGGCATATTTAAATTTGTAATTTGAATTTTCATTATCTAGTTTTGATGTTGCACTTTTCAAATTTAGAAGTTTAATGTTCAATACTTTAATAGTTCAAGTATCTTAAATAAAATAAGTCTTTTTTCCTAATCATTCATCCTTTTTTTAAGTATTTAAAATAATATTATTAAAAAAAATTAAAACCCGGACTCAAACCCGATTTTTTAAGACCCGAACCCGTACCCGTAGCCGCTAAGACCCGAACCCGCACGGGGTTTTTTTTTCCTACCCAAAACCCGGACCCGTTAAGAACCAGTAATTTAAACCCGTACCCAGAACCTGTGGGGTTACAATTTTACAACCCGAACCCGGACCCGTATACCCGTTTGACACCCATAGGTGCGACAGTCATAAGTGCAAGACCCTTGACTATTGCTCAAAGTAGAATGTTTGGCAGGGAAAAAGTACTTCCCTTGCCCAAACAAATACTTCTTCTTTCAGCTTACCATATCTGCCTCATTATGAGGCAGATTCCCTTTGGATATCCAATGGAAATTGGGCTGCCCCAAGTCCAAGCTTAACCAAACCTAAGACTAACTAACAACTAACCCCCTCCTCCCCTCAAAACCAACTATGCTAGCTCAAAATTGACTATTCTAGCAACTAAAGTTCAGATTTAACTTTGGACTAACTAATCTAGTTAATTGAACCGAATTGAACTCAACCCATCAGATTCTTCCAAAATACCAACAACCCATTAACAAGTCTAAAATCTAACTACAGACCAACCAAATCAAACTTGACATCACAATCATGTCTGGACATACTAAGTAAGACAGAATCACGTTGCAAACTCAAACCAACATTCACTTGAAGTCATGCGAAGTATACAGAGCAAGGATATACTACTACTACACCCACAGAAACATACATACACACCTGCCCGCTTGGAACAAAGATTGATCACAACTACATGTTTAAACTCATGAGTGAACATCTTGAACAACCAAACCAATGTACAGATCACACACACAACCAAAAGCTAAGTTTCATACCAGTTTCACGCTTCAGACATTAGCTCTATACTTAGATTATGGATAAGCAAACAAGTTGGACAGATCCATTCAGTCAAAACATGAACAACAACCATTTACAACTTGATTACTCGAACATCGAAACACCGACTCACAGTAGCTCGATTTGAAACGAGACATAAACGAATTCATGATTAATCACGACTCAATGTACCAAGCCAACTGACTAACAACAAATATAAACATACATACTCAATTGAACATGATTTTACAATCTAATAAACCTCACAAATACTAAATTCTACTAACATGAACTAAACTAAAGAAGCAAATGAAGATAAAAAGGCTCACGATTCTCATTCGTATTCTTCAAAGCTACTGCATTGCCACCACAGCCTCGCCTCGATGTCGACATCGACAAACAAGCTGCCTCGATGCCATAGCCAAACCCTACACCCAGCCTACTGCTTCCAAAAACAACAAAACCAAATAGCCTCGCAACCCCAGCAGCATCGGACTCCATCACGAGCCAACACTGCCCGATATACACCAACACATGCTACACCATCACCTATGCTTGCCTCATAGCTGCCCCGATGACGTGAATACGGCGTCATTGCCATCACTGCTACATTCCTCAAGCAAAACAAAATACCTCACCATCACACATCGACGCTACATCTGCGTCGTCATCACAATTGCATACCCCATGCCAACACCACCGCGGATAAGTCTTATCCATTACTGCCTTAGCCATCTCCAAAGAACAAGCCTCATTGGTTCAACCCCCATGTCTCCACCATTGCAGCCTCACCCCAAACATCGCCCAGACAAGCTTCCTTGAGATCAACATCATCACAGACACACACATAGAGCTCCTCGCCATCCACACTCGCCACTACAGTTCCCAAATTAACAAAACAAACAGCCTCACCACCTTTACACTACTGCTGCATCACCCAAATGCCGCCATGAATGTAAGAACGTCCATTTCTGAACTCTCAATTTTCTAGTCGAAAATGAAGAGAAAATATATGAAGGTAAAAAAAATGAAACATAAACTGGAAGAGGAAATTCCAAAACAATTTCATCACTGTCGGGGTCGGATCTGGCCGATGATAAATGTTTCATGTAGTTGGGGTCCAGAAAAGGGATGAGGAGAAAGAGAGGAAGCAGAGCATATAAAGCTTTCACCGAAAAATATGGAGTTTCGCCGGGTAAGGGTGAAACCGAATTTTTGAAACTCAGATCTACAAGAAACGACCAAGATTTTGGATAAAATAATTGGAGAAACGAAAAGAGGGGATCAAGGCACGCTTGGGCAAGTATTTTAGTATTTTTTCGGCGGCGCCCGACGGTGGTGCTGGGCGAACCGCCGGTGGAGACATGGCGGAGGCGATTTCCGGCGGGCAGCTGAAATTTGGCCATAGTTTCCTTATATTTTATGATTTTGGGGAAAAGTTCAATTAAAACAACAAAACAAAACAAAAGTGACTTTTATATTTAGGGATTGGACCGGGTCAGATGGAATTTTGGGAGGGTCATGTGTTGGGCTGTCTCTCTTTCCTTTTCTAATCTATATTAGCTCAATGGTCACTTAAACTAGATTAAATCAATTTTCAAAAGTCTACTTGATTAACACAAGCTTTTAATTAATAAATAAAATACAATGCATGCTAAACATAGTAGAATGTCAAATACAATAATTAATCACATAAGATCTATTTTTTGTTGTTGATATTTTTCATTTTTTATTCATAATTTAACTAACTAAAATTGTCTAATAACAAGATAAAATATAGAAAAATTAACACTACTATTTTGACGCAATTTTGTAGCTTGTGTCAAAATTAGGTGATTATACACATAATAAATATATTTCAGAGACTTGTGCAAATACATACATAATTCTCTACACATCTTTAATATGTGTACACATTATAAATATGATTCGGAAACTTGTACAAATATGTGTACACATAATACATAGTTGAATATTTTTTCATGCAAAATAAGAAACGTAAAGTTACTAAACATGACATGAAATTAAAATAAAAAAGAGATAAAATCATCCATACAGACCAATCAAATCAAACAACAACCTACAACTCCATTTTCTAATAAAAAATGTCCATTGCCCAGGAACTATCATTGAGGCCCGTCATTGGAGTGTTGGTCAAGAGATGTACATAAGTGAATACCCCGCACAGGCAATGTTGGTATCACTCTTTGGCAGATCCATTATTCATTCATAAGGCCAAAATTCTTTGTTCAGGATCTCTTCTAGCAAATTTTTGAATATGCCACAGTCTTGTAGACATTTGGGGACATAACCATTTTGGGTAAAATGAATGGAGCAAATGCATCTTCACTGCATACCCCGAAGTTGCAATCATAGACCTCAATCTTGGCTTGCTCAATCAGGAAAACCACTATGACATAATGTTTTTTTTTTCAAGGTTCAGGACTGCAACAACCCTCTTTACCCCATCCCAACGGTGACTACCAGGGTAAGATAGCTTACCACTTGCATAATCTAGGAGGCTTTTCTCCATCTTCTTCGCCTTAATTAAATCTTGAAGCGAAACTACCATCTCATCGGCATCTTTTCCAAAATCTTTGTACGTTGCACTTAAGAGTGTTTAAAAGTTCAGATCCAAGATGAGATCTCTTTTATCATAGTGATTTGGGAATTCCTTATGCATCGACCACATTAAGTTTATGATCTCATCAACGTGTCGTAGGATAACGAAAAAAAACATGTAAGATGGTATTTCAAAAATAAACAGTGTATATGAGGTCACATATTCAATATGTATACACATATATAAAGAAGTGTACACATCTTAAGGATGTTGCAACGACCTCAGTGTTGAGATTACAATAATATGTGCACACATCTAAAGGATATTGCAACATATTACAGATGTTGCGACACCATAGTGTTTATATTGCAACATCCCAAATATGTGCACACATAAATCAACTTAGAGATAGACAAATTTATGTGACACTCTAGCCATCTCGTCATGTTCATTAACACTTTAAACTTCGGATAGTTGTATTCATGACCAGGAATGGCGTTTCGCATGGTTTTCTCTGACATTATGCATAAAAAACATTCCCCTTTTGCGGATCAATGGGTCTATAAATATCTAACAGATAATCTCACTTGTTCTTCAACATTGGCCACCAATGTGGATTTCTTGCCCTTCTCCGCCCTTCTACACTTGCCTTCTTCAAAGAAGCAACAAAAGGAGACACTTATGACCTGGCAGGGTACATTGTCCTCTTTGGCTCCTCCTCTAAGCACTTCTTTAGGAAATCAATTGTTTCTTTCAATTCTTTCAACAACTAACTTTTCTTCCTTGCATTCAACACACATACTGCATCTGCAATAGTCATGGCTTCTGGAGGTACCCTCTCAAGCATCACCTCCGCTAAAGCTTCTTCTTCCAACAACTACCTCATCTCCAGCATCTATAAAATCTACATTCTCTCGACCATCTCCACCATCTTGAACATTTCCAACATCTCTTCTACTAACACTTTGCTTTGGTACTGATCTTTGAACTCTATCCTTGTCTCCAACATTACCCAACGTCGCTGTAGTCACACCCTCAAGCATTTTCATCAAACAATCGATCAACCCATCCTCCCCATCAACAAATGACACTAACTTTATCATAAACTCCTTCCTCGCACAAGACATGAGCTCACCACCTGCAACCCCATCCCCCCAAAAAAAAAAAAAAGTAAACAAGATAAGAAAGATACATGTAAATTAAACATCAAATGTATATGTAAACATATGAATATCAAATGGATAATAAATAAAAAAGCCTAACAGGGTTATCGACATGGCGAAAATATGATCACGTACCCTCCCCTGCTTGGTGGGAATTCATCTTAGCATCCTTGACTCTGTCCGCCTGTCATTAAAGTCCTCGTGTCGAAGTAATTGAATGGCTTCATATGCCCAGGCAATAAATGCATAGGGGAAGCCATAGATATTGTAGCTCATTATCTCTGTATCTATAGGCTTGAGAAGGTATTGCGTTGTCATCTCAAAGTTCTTTCTCTCCCAAGGATAATTGCTGAAATATGTATTGGGCCTGGAAGCTAAGTAGACAAACTCAGGATCAACACTTGTACGCAAATCCTTTGAACATAAAATTGAGTGTCCAAACCAAGTCACCACAAAATTGAGTGGGCAAACCAAGTCAACATAAAATTGAGTTCACTTCCTTAAATAATTTTCTTCTTTCCACTGTTGGTAATCGTATACCACAATTTTTCCCCTCATTTTCATTCAAATATTCTTTATCGGGGTATTCATGACATTATTGTCCTGTCATTATTGCAAATTTACGAAGCCCAAATCAAGTTGGCAGTCCGTTAAATTTAACCCATAGCTCCTTCTTCTTTTTGCAAATGATTGTGTGATGGCTCGTTCACTGAAGTCCAATAGATGCCCAAAAATAGAATGTTTAAAACTATTCACAAGATTTAAACTAGTCAAGGCTTGGCGAAACTTCTTCATATTGCCTGCAATAGTGGAATTCTGGGTAACCTTCGTCACCATGTTCATCCAAAAATGTCATGAGGTTGATATCAGGAAGGTAGGTCATAGCGGCCTTAGGGACCTCATCCTCGACCTGCAAATTAATAAGAGAAATTGATTAATTATGTGAACAAACATCGACTATGATATTTACGCATATATTCACATTATTAACATATCTAGCCAAAAAGTTTACAAATGGATGGTATGTGTACACATAATAACGATGTGTACACATAAACTCTTAACTCTTTTAGGACTAGTTTTCTTGATTCAGAAGGAGCTTGAACATCATCTATTGGCACATCATATACAATTTTCCTTATTCGTTCCCTTTCATCAACAACTATTTCTTCAAGAACTTTAGCAGTTTCTTCATCTTCTTCTCCACTCTCATTAACAACGACTTCTTTTTCTACACCCCTCCCACTAACAACAACTTCTTCTCCACCCTCACCAACAACTTTTTCTCCACTACTATACAACAACTTCTTCTTCAACACTATTTGTGATGTCTTATTCTCCCCTCCCCCTACATCAACTTCTTCTCCATCAGCAGCCTCTATATCTTCTTCTCTACCCCCATCTGTAGCAGAAATATATTTCTCTCTATCTTCTTCTCCAGTCCCACCTTCATGTGCATCAGATTTTTTTTCTCAATCACCATGGCCAGACAAAGTAGCTTCTGAACTTACGCTAATCCTATTGATTCAGCATCACCATCCTTATTGGCTTCTCCATCACCATCACGATTTTCCCTTTCACGGCCTGCATGATTTGAGGAACCCTCATGATTTGATCCACTGTTTGTGAGTGCTTCTTGTTGATTAATTTCTCTAATGATTTGATCCACATCTACTGGATGATTCATATCAATGCCGACTTGGCTTTCCAATTGAACTTCAGGAGATCGCGATCAAATGCTAACAGCTCTTTTGCTAGCCATTTGAGACGTCTCGCCTCCATCCCTATTCCTTTTACTAGTACGTGTGTTAACCCCGTGACGTGTGCTTACTATTTTATCTGCTTAGCAAAGAAAATAAATAACAAAATCAGATAAATTAAATAACCACAGCTTCCAACAAAAATAAATTTAATCTTGAGCCTAAACATATAAGTAGGGGTGTGCAACACTGAACCGGTACCGTTAATCGAACCGTTACCGCTACCAATAAGCATAACAGTAACAGTACAACGGTTATTGGATCGGTAATGTATTAATTTCCAATACCGATAAGATATCGGTACGATAACGATTTCTATATCTCTTTAGCGTTACCATACCGATAACCGATAAGATATTTTTTATAATTTTATATATTTTATTTTATTTATTATTAGTGTATTAAATTATTTAAATGTTAATTTACAACTTTAATTTATAGGTTAAACTTCAATTATTATTATCATTATTATTATTGATAGTTATATGTCAATACTCATACACTTTAATTATTGGGCCTGACCTATTTTATAATTGATTTTGCTTTCTCGGGTCAATAATCAGACTTTCTTATCTTTTTTTTTTCTATTTTATTATTTTGTGTTATGTTAGCAGATTGTTAAGACTTGTTGAGTGAACTTGTTTAGTTAACTTATTTGGATGGTTTGTCTGTTACTTTAGTGGTTGTTCATAATAATGAAAAAATATTATCTATGACAACCATCTACCGAGAATTTGCGCATTACTTTAGTGTACTGGTTACCAAACCGTTAAGAACCGATAACCGATAGCTTATTGGCACGGTATTGGTTTTACATAATTACATACTGTTAACCGATATACCATTACCGATAAGTTCAAACCCGAACCGTACCGCCCCATAAACACCCCTACATATAAGAATATGATTACATATATGAGAAGATGTGTACTCCTATATGTGTAAAAAAAGAACAATTTTGTTCAACTCTTCAATTGTCTACGCACATGTACACATCATTACAGATGTGTAAACATCGTCTAATATGTGGAGACAACAGAGGATGCGGAAAAGAGCCGTCTAAAGAGATATTTTCAACATAATCATGTTGTTTCAAACATCTACCGTGATGTTTATACATCTCTCTAGATGCATAAACGTTGTGACCGATGTTGAAAACATAACACCAATAATGTTCACAACAACCATTTGTTCCAGGTTCTTTGTGCATTTAAACCACAAAGAACCCAAAAAGAAAGTACTAAAAGCACAAGAAAAATTAGAAAAATAAAACTAGAATTTTCAAACAACCCACAGTGAAATTACTTCAAAATACCTTGAATACTAAAAAAACTCCATGACGAATGGAAATTATACAAGAAATAGCAATGAAAAGCAACAAATCTTGACAAAGATGGGTACAATAGGAGAAAACAAAGAAAAAAATAGAAGAAAAGAGTTGGTTTTTAAATTTTGAAGAGAGAGATGGGGGAGACATTTGATGTGTTCGATGAGAGTTTGATGGAAAACAATGTACATATAGTTTGGCTACTTTTCGTTATACCTTTAGCTTTTGAAAATGTTAGAAAGGCCCCCGCCAGTTAATCACCCCATTAATCACCCATCTGGAATAAAAGAAAAAGAAAAAAAATCGTGTCCCCATTTCTTATTTGAAGACTTGTGAGGATCTTTTAGCTCATTTTTCTCCTTTCCCTCCCCCTCATTTCTGCGGCAAGGAATTGTTGAAAGAACACCTCTTCGGGCGTGTACTAAAAAGCTCTTTCTTTGCCTTACAAGCAGCCAACACAATGTCAATGGCCTTATTTTCAGCATGTACTATGTGGAGCGTAAAGTGTGAACCAATTCCAGTTCAAAAGTGTCAAGGGAGGTAATAGATTAGTTCGTAAAGTAAGGGTATCAGGGGACTTTTCGGACAAGTTTAAGTGTGTACTTATGCATTTTGCCTTATAAAGAAAAAAGAAAAAAATCACTCCTATTTTCTTTAAAACTTGCAACTTGTGACACTAACCTCTTTGAGTATCACAATGAAATTTGCTAGAAAAGATACTTTTTTATCCAACTTAGTGCATGTAGTAAACCATATTAATTTCTGATGAAGATAGCACATTGACATAACGTACATAGTAGTAGTATTAATTAACTATAATTACTTAACAAACTTTAGGGAAAAGATATTGACATATACTCCCTCCGTCTCAAATTAGTTGGCTGTCTGGCAAGATTTATTTGTCCCAGATTAGTTGACGCTTTAGGATTTTAAGATATTTTTTGCTAATTCTTTCCAACTATGTCCATATTTAATAAAGGAGTATTTCTAAAAAAAGAATTTAATAGTCTAATATTAAAAATATAGCCAGCAGGAATAAAATAGTAAAATACATACTTTATTTAGTATTTTTTAATGGACGTGCAGAAGCGGAAGGTGTCAATTAATTTGGATATAGTGCATACCACAAATGCAATGCACCTTCTAAGAAGTGAATATTACTAGTAATAGCCAATCAAAACAAACTAGAAAAGCCCCCTATTTGGTCACCTCATTTCTGCGGCCAAGAATTGTTGAAAGATCAACTATACCATGATGCTCTAAAAAGCTTTTTCGCTTCTGTTTGTCAGCTAACACAATAATGTCAATGGCCTTATTCTCAGCTCCTCCAACTCACTTCCCTACACTCTCTCCTTCAAAACCTTATCCTTTTGTGACATTCAAGAAACCCCATCTCACTTTCTTGGTTTCTCCGAAAGCTAGTGATAATGGTTCAAGCAGTGTAGTTTCCACTTCTGCTGTCACTGTTGAGCCTCAAGACAAAGCTCAAGATGTTGCTGTGAAAGTAGAGGAGTCAAATGAAGCTGCTTTGGAGTCTAATGTGTCGACTCCAAAGAAATTTGAAGATCCAAGATGGGTAAATGGGACTTGGGATTTGAATCAGTTTCAGAAAGATGGAACTACTCTTTGGGATTCTGTTATTGATGCTGGTAACTATAGTCTTTAACTCAAACCTTTGCATGTTACCACAACAACAACACATCTTGTGTAATCCCACAAGTGGGGTCCGTGGATGGTGAGGTGTATGCACACCTTACCCCTACCTCAAATGAAGTAGGGAGGCTGTTTCTTTGCTTGTTGCTCCCCTAATTTGGACTTGTCATTATCTAAATTGTACTAGATAAATACTGTTCTTGATGATACTTCTACAAGGTAGATAGATTTATCTGTGCTGGTGGTGGGAGGTAGCAAGTATCCCGTGGAATTATTTGAGGCCCGTACACCACAGTTATTAAAAAAATAGAATTTGTTTTGTTTAGTTGAATAGCTTGAAGAGTATACTGATTTTTGGACAACAAAAAGTAGATGTTAAAAAAGATGGTTGAGAAGAGGTTCCAGTAATTTTATGTTTACTGTTTACTGCACAAGCAGGGGGAGCTGATGAACATGTTGAAGAGACAAAATAAATAAAACTCCATATAACAGCTTAAGCTTTTAGATGAGATGACCACACAATTCAATAGAACATTGAATAGATTTGGGGTAAGCTACAAATAAAACTTTATATTGTTTATGGAGCAGAGGTTGGTTTTTAGCCTTCTTTCATGACCAATGTTCAAAAATTTGATTGATTTGATTTTTTTTTTTTTTTTTTTTGGGGATTAAGGAGAAATTTTATTGCTTTGTTGGGGAAAATGGTGTTTTGATCAATATGCTTGTGGAAAGTTGATGCATCAAACCAGCAAACTCTGTGGTTGTTACTCTTAATAGTAGTGCTGTAACATATTCCATTGCAACGTCTTTGAACTGAGCTTATAATCAGCCATCAATTAACAGTCTAAAAGTTGTAATACACTGTAAAACTTTTGATTTTCATCCTTTCTTCGTCAACATTTACATGCATTAAAGGTTTTCCCAATAATACATTGTCTTAGCTCAATTTGAGGTACAGCTGGCAGTCATTTAAAGTTGAAAACATCATTCATATATCCTTTTCTAGGGCCTCCATTTTGCGCGTTCGATGTTCATCTGATATCACATGGTTTATGACAATTGAATGGCTATTTATCTGCAGAGGTTAGGAGAAGGAAATGGTTGGAAGATAACCCAGAGTCATCAAGTAATGAAGACCCTGTGCTTTTTGACACCTCCATTATTCCATGGTGGGCATGGATGAAGAGGTTCCATCTTCCGGAAGCTGAACTTCTCAATGGTTTGCTCATAACCCTATCTCGGGCAATTATTTCCAGTTTTCATATACAAAGCTCTAGATATATCTCCACTATACTGATCAACTAATAGAGTAACTTAAATGTTATGCAGGCCGTGCTGCAATGATTGGTTTCTTTATGGCCTATTTTGTCGATAGCTTGACTGGTGTAGGCCTTGTTGACCAAATGGGCAACTTTTTTTGCAAAACATTATTGTTTATAGCTGTTGGCGGTGTGCTTCTAATCCGAAAGAATGAGGATATTGAGACAGTGAAAAAGTTGGTGGAAGAGACTACTTTTTATGACAAGCAGTGGCAAGCATCTTGGCAAGATGAGAGTTCAAGCCGTTCAAAGGACTCTTGAACATATTTCTCACTTAAGCTTTGGTTTTCATGTAAAGGGAAGATTGATTAGATAATCCCCACGATGCTAGTCAAAGGAGAGCGTAAAATTGTATTCGCCATTTTGTTTTAGTTCTCAATGTATCTTGTTCTCCTTTCCATTTTTTGTTTACTTTTTCTTGTCAATGTAGTAAACAACTTTAGCTTGATCTATAATATTATTTCATCGAATGGTGCAGTCATACTTCAACCTGAAGCCTTGTTTGCAGCTATTGTAGCTCTATGCTTTACTCAGTTTTTGTGGCATTACTCTGGTCTGGAATAGACAGCTTCTTAATGGCCAAAGTAATCGATTCAATTGTCCTTGAATTTAGCATAGAAAAGGTTGCAATTGCTTCAATATTGGTAATAATGTCCATAATTGGCTCTTCAATGACAAGCTTAGAAGTGTCAATTTCTCGTGTTACTGATTTTTGTACTGTTAAGTTTTGTGACAGCCATGTGCTACTGGTTCTTGTTAGATTGGTTGAGTTGTAAGTTCTGTGATAATGATGCATTGATGAATACGAACTTTTCTTCTTAATGATGTTTTGATGTAATCATTGTCCAGAAATGGTCAATAAGTTTTTTGAGGTCTATGATGGTGAGGTACCATGAAACTAGTAAGAAACTGATATTATTGGGTGGGAGAGAGGACTCTACTTGTTTCTTAGTTTAACTTCAACTCTTATAATATGTCACCATTGGAAGAAACAGCCAAGAAGTCCTCAAATGTCCGGTCATTTAAGGTTGGATCCACTTCTTTGTTTGGACATGTGATCATTTTCTGCATGCCATCCTTGCATTTCAGTTTTACCTGATATACGTAAAGAAAGAATATTATCTGCTGGGTTTTCATGGATTGGCGTATCCAAGAGATTCCTTTGGGTTTCCAATCATGGCTCTGTGACTCCCCTCAGATGGTTACAGAGGTGCAAGCACAAGTCATTACCATTGAGTTTTCATCACCTTTTCCGGTCCAGAGAAATTTTCCACACAACTTGTTCTGATAATGAAAAGGAAGAACATTGTTTGAATTTCATCTGTTGAATCTATTTTGATGATTTTCTACCTTCATTGTAGAGCTTGTCAAAGAAAATCTGTTGGTAAACAAACTTGAACTTCTTCATCAATGTATAAAGAACTATGAACTGCATTAGGCCAATGTTTTGAATATTATATGTTAATAACTCCAACAAAGCCGCACGAAAATTAGATTTAAAAAAAAGAAGAAAGTCAGAATATAACATGATATTCATTTTCCATGATATACAAAACCATGCAGAACAACGTTGGAACCAAATCGCCTTGGGAAGAAATTCAGAAAATTTTATGGGGCAGATGTAGAAGGCTATTGTCTTGTAACGCTTGCGCCTCAAGTGCCTGAACTTACACCCAAGTGCCCCCATTCAGGAGTCGTCTAATGGTTTTGTGGAATCGAATAGCAAAATTCGCAACTCTTGGTTCTTCAAAATTGTTCATTCATCGACTATAAACAATTACAAAAAGTTGTAAAATATCTGGATACACTTTGATTTAATTTGTATAACTATGAGAAAATTATTGAGAATCTGTACAAATGTAATGTGTGGAATAGGAAAGTTCTAGAGAGAAGAAGATATTTTGGGAGAGAGAATGACCTCCCTTTCTTTTACTGAAAGAACTAAAATTGAATCTATGTCCATTACAGTTGACCCCTCTACTATATATATCAGGGGTAAATCAGACCTTACACACACATAAATAAAATGACCCAAACTACCAATGACTATATACAACTATACTAGTGTGAGCCTGCTGCAGGACCCGGATCAGGCCGGAAATAAGCTGGCCCAACACCCCCCCTCAAGTTGGAGGGAGGCTGAGAGGAGCTCACTCCCAACTTGGACAAATGCTGCATATGAGCTGGACCAGGGAGACATTTGGTGAATAGATCAGCCAATTGATGACCTGTGGGAACATACTGAAGAGAGATGAGACCATCAAGCAACTTTTCTCGAACAAAATGGCAATCCAACTCAATGTGTTTAGTGCGCTCGTGAAAGACGGGATTCTTAGCAATTTGAATAGCGGACTGGCTGTCACAGTAAACAGATACAGGTGTCAAGTTAGTAACAGATAAGTCCTCCAATAACCGACAAAGCCAAGTCAACTCAGCAACCAATCGTCTGATAGAGCGATATTCTGCCTCAGCTGAAGAAAGGGAAACTATGGTCTGCTTCTTGGATTTCCAAGAAACCGGAGAGGAACCCAACATAATAAAAAAACCACTGACTGACCTACGAGAATCAGGGCAGGTAGCCCAATCTGAGTCACAAAAAGCATGTAATTGAAGACCTGGATCAGCAGAAAAATGCAGTCCCAGACCTGGAGTACCCTTGAGATACCGAACAGTGTGTAAAGCAGCAGCATAGTGAGGCTCCCTGGGAGCCTGCATGAACTGACCAAGGTGCTGCACAGTGAAGGAAAGATCAGGCCGAGTATGGGTGAGAAAATTGAGCTTACCAATCAACTTGCGATATTGAGAAGGGTTGGGCAGTAAAGGCCCAACATCAGCAAACAACTTCAGACCCAAAGGAAGTGGAGAAGTAGTTGGGGACAAACTGCTACAACCAAACTCATTCACCAGGTCTAAAGTGAATTTCCTTTGGTTGACCAAAACACCATCCTCAACATGCACAATCTCTAAACCCAAAAAATAATGTAATGCACCCAAATCCTTGATTTGAAACTGAGCATGCAGAGATTGTTTGAGTGCACAAATACCAGAATAGTCACTTCCAGTCAACACTATATCATCCACATACACACCCAGAAAAACAGAGCCAGAAGAAGAATTTTGAAGAAGAGAGAATAATCATTCTTTGAGTGCTGGAAGCCTTGAGAATGCAAAAAATCAGAGAGCTTGGCATACCATTGCCGGGAAGCTTGTTTTAACCCATATAAAGACTTATTCAATTTGCAAACCAAATTAGGATAAGAGACGGTCATCCCTTGAGGAATCCGCATGTACACCTCTTCAAATAAATCCCCATGCAAAAATGCATTATTTACATCCAATTGATAAACCCCCCATTTGTTTTTGACAGCAACAGAAAGAAGACACCTTATAGTTGTCATCTTAACAACCGGAGAGAATGTTTCTGTATAGTCTAGGCCTTCCTTTTGAGTATCCCCTCTAATTACCAACCGTGCTTTAAACCTTTCTATAGAACCATCGGACTTATGTTTCACTTTGTACACCCACTTACTAGGGATTGCATGTTTCCCATCAGGTAGAGGCACCAAAGACCAGGTGTTGTTGGCTTCAAGAGCCTCAAACTCCTTAAGCATTGCTTCTTGCCAACCTGGATGGGAAGCAGCCTGATAATAGGACGTAGGTTCTTGCACATGAGATAGAGAATGGATGAGAGATTGAGTCTGAGAAGAAAGGGCAGAAAAGCAAACATGCTTAGGTATAGAAAGGACAGAAGACACAGTAGACAAAGAAGGGAGAGAGAAAACAGAAGTACAGACATAATCAACAAGGTATTTAGGGGGATTGTGTTGTCTGGGAGGTCTGGGATTAGGGATGGAGAGAGAACCAGAGGTGGGGACTTGTAGACTAGCAGCTGGTGGAGTAGAAACAGGGAGGTGAGGTGATGTAGTAGGTGCTGTAGGAGAAGAGACAGGTGCAGGGATGGATGGGATAGAAGTAGGTGTATTAGGTGCATCAGGTGTAGTATATGTAGGTGGAAAGGAGCATGGTGGATCAGGAAATATAGCTGGGCCAGGGAATGAAACGGGGGCAACTGAAGTAAGAGAAGGTAAAGCAAAAGGAAAGATGTGCTCGTGAAATATTACATCTCTAGAGACAGTGAATTGTTTAGTAAGAAGATTAAACACCTTGTACCCTTTCCTACCAAAGGGATACCCAACAAAGACACAAGGAGAAGCTCTTGGAGAGAACTTGTCTCTACCTCTTTTGAGTGTGGAAATATAACAAAGACATCCAAAAGCCTTCAAGTGAGAATAGAGAGGAGGAGAACCAAAAAGTAATTCATGTGGTGTCTTGCCCTTTAAAACCGAACTAGGAAATCTATTGATGAGGTAAGTTGCAGTGAGCACACACTCCCCCCAAAATTTCATTGGAAGTTTGGACTGGAAGAGGAGAGCTCTAGAGGTTTCAAGTAAGTGTCTATGTTTCCTCTCCACTATCCCATTCTGTTGGGGAGTTTCAACACAAGATCTATGATGAATAATCCCTTTGGATTGAAAAAACTGACTAGAAACATGACTGATTCCAAGTTCATAGGCATTATCACTTCTGACTATCTTTACTGAATGATGAAATTGTGTTTCAGCCATGAGAATGAGTGATTTTAGGGCATTAAAGGCATTTGCTTTAGTACTTAAAAGGTAGGTCCATGTGGATCTAGAGTAATCATCCACAACAGTTAAGAAATACCTATAACCAGAATGAGTTGTAGTGTGATAGGGACCCCAGACATCCACATGAATCAGTTCAAAGGGGGATGATGCTCTAGTCAGACTGAGGGGAAAAGGTTGTCTAGTTTGCCTTGCCAATGGGCAGATATGACAAGGAAATGACTGAGTATCAGGAAGGATCACGTTAATAGAAGGAGTAAGTGACTTCAATTTGTGATAAGGTAAATGCCCTAGTCTATAATGCCACAAAATAGAGGAAACAGAATGAGAAGCAGTATTGGAACAAACACCAGTTTTATTTAGTAAGGGAGCAACAACTGCATTTGTACATTCAGGCATGACAGAAAGCTTTGCACAATTATTCAAGAGAGAATTAGTATTTACAACTGAACATTTACTCAAAGGAAAAGAAAGCACAGATGAAGACTCAGTAACAGGGAAGGCCTTCTCAGCAGTGAGAGATGCTTGTTGCAGCAAATACAGCCCATTTGAGACTCTACCAATTGCCAATGGCCTCTTCTGAGAAAGGCCCTGCATGTAACACGCATCAGGAGTAAAGGAAACAGTGCATCTTAGTTGGTTGCACAACTTTTGAATGGAGATTAAGTTGAATTGAAAAGATGGAACATGAAGAACATGGGTTAGAGTTAATGAATCCGAGAGTGTTAAAGAACCCACAGAGGTTACTTTAACCTTATAGCCATTTGGCAAGGCAATCAAATATGGTACAGGTAGAGTAGTGACATTTCTTAAAAATTCTACATGAGAAGTCATATGATCACTAGCCCCAGAATCAAGAATCCAGGGTACTTGGGTGGAGGAAGAAAGAGAGTAAGACTGTGCAAGGACTTGAGTGCCTAAAATAGATGCATTACCTGCCACGTTTGCAGTACCAATGCCATCAGGAGTAGTTACAGAAGCAGCTGAACCACCAACATTGACACCTTGGATGAGTTGTATCAATTGATTCATCTGTTCTTGACTGATTCCACCAATCACAGATTGACTAGACGAGGAAGACTGGCCAAAATCAGAACTATATTCAGCACCCTCACAGTTTTGAACCACAGCAGCAGACCTTTTCCCTCTAGAAAAATTGTTATTGTTAGGTCTGAATTGACCTGGTTGAGAAGGATCGTTGACCTGATTAGATTGATAGAATTGCCCAGACTGATTGTTGTTTCTTTTAAGCTTGTGACACCTGTCAATGAGGTGCCCATTCTTTTTACAGTATCTGCAGAAAAGTCCCTCTCTTTTTCCAGTCTGATTAAAATCCACATAACCCCTTGGACCACCAGACTGAGCTCTATGATTAGAAGATTGTCGCTGGAATGATGAAGCATGAGAAGATTGATTGTAGGAAGAAGTTGAACCAGCATTGAGAGATGCAGAGTCAGCAATAAAATGAGTATTGGCTTGCACTTCCCTCTGCTTCTCTTCATGTATCAGTAAAGAGTATACTTTGGCAAGAGTGGGAAAAGGAGACATCATAAGGATGTTGCCCAGTTAAGCAGTATAAGAGTCGTTTAACCCCATGAGAAACTGATAGGACTGGTCATCCTCTTCCATGAGAGAGTTGTTTTTCTTTGCTCCACAACTACACTCACAGTTGCAACAAGTGCACTGCACATATGACCTTAATTCACTTAATTCATCCCAGAGTTCCTTCAGTTTGGAGTAATAGGTGGCAATATCATCATTTCCCTAAGAAACCCCAATAATATCCTTCTTAAGTTGATAAATCTTAGCTCCGTTAGACTGCCCATATCTTTCCCTAATATTTTCCCACATTTCTTTGGCTGTTCGAAAGTAAATGACACTGTTGGCAATCTGCTTGGATAAAGCAGAAACAATCCAAGTCCCAACTAAATTGTTACATCTTTCCCAGGATTTCAACAAAGGGGAATTAGTTGAGGGCTTGGGGCATGAGCCATCTATGAACCCTAGTTTATTACGAGCAGATAAGGACATGAGCATCCCCCTACTCCAGCTACCATATCCAGAGCCATCAAAAGGCACAGGGACTAGGGAGATCCCCGGAACATCAGAAGATGATAAGAAATAAGGGTGCGAAGAATCAACACCAGTCGAACGCAAAGATTCATCAATAGACCCAGAAGATGCAGAAGTAGTCATATTGACTCAGATTAATGCAACAGATTCAGTTACAATGAGAAGTAAACTATATCAAGGTATAACAGAGAAGTATAGGGTTGATATTACCAGAAAAAAACTTCAGAAAAGAACTCCGATGAAAACCCTAGGAATCGCCACTGAAAACCAACTCCGATTTGAATAAGTCCACCGTAGAAAACCAAAAAAAAATCATCGTAAACCTCTGTTCCGACTAAGATTCACCGTAGAAAAACTCTGATTTCGCAGAAAATTGCAAAAAAAATCACCGGAAAGTCAACAGTCACCGGAATGCAAAACGTCACTGTGAAATTTGTTCGCCGGAGAAGATGAACACAGCCCGTGCATCGCAAGGATGTGATTAACCTTGCTCTGATACCATGAGAAAATTATTGAGAATCTGTACAAATGTAATGTGTGGAATAGGAAAGTTCTAGAGAGAAGAAGATATTTTGGGAGAGAGAATGACCTCCCTTTCTTTTACTGAAAGAACTAAAATTGAATCTATGTCCATTACAGTTGACCCCTCTACTATATATATCAGGGGTAAATCAGACCTTACACACACATAAATAAAATGACCCAAACTACCAATGACTATATACAACTATACTAGTGTGAGCCTGCTGCAGGACCCGGATCAGGCCGGAAATAAGCTGGCCCAACAAACTATAACTCCTTACTGAAAAACCACATGCCTGAAGATCATTGATTCAACTGCGGGGGTGTAACTATCAGATGGTACAACTGATGTTTCAAAGATGGGCAGCAGAATGCCAGGTGGTTAAGAATTATTGGCAAGTAATTCTGGGCAACATGATAAAGGCACTGATTGCAAAAATGGAAAGGGAAATGTTGCGCTTTCCAAATCTAGCATTATCTTTTTTGTCCAAGCATGTATACTCCTTGTAAATACTAATTCCATTTTTACGGATATCTCACTACTAAAAAAAATAGGAATTTTCGATCGCCAAATCGGTCGGACAACGGTCGACATGTCGACCGATTTTTGACCGATTGAAGTGGTCGAATAAAATTAGGTCGAAATAGGCCTTCGACCGAAAGTCGGTCAAACGGTCGAGCGACTTTCGACCGACTTTCGGTCGAAGAACATGGAACATTTTTTAAAGTGACCAGTTCTTGGACCGAAAGTCGGTCGACCGTTCGACCGACTTTCGGTCGAAGGCCTATCGACCGAATTTCGGTCGAAAGGTTGGTAAATTGTTTTGACCAACTTTTCGACCGAAAATCGGTCGAAAACCTGTAAAAACCTGCAACATAAAATCTGCAATTAGCCCTACGCCACCTGTAAATTCAGCAACACGCAGAAAAACTAGACAAAACACATTCATAAACGATATTCAACAAGGCTAACAAAGCCAAACAATAGAAACAAGTCTTTCAACATCAGTAATAGTGTTACAATTATCAAATAAACTTAACAAACAGTTTGTGGTTCAACTATCACTACTACTAGCTAGAACCCGAACTAGACTCGCATCAGACTCAAACGACGAACTGTGTCGACGTCTGCTCTTTCGCTTTCCTTTGGATTTTTTTTGGCGCTTAAAGAGCTTTTGCATCATTTCATGCATTTCTCTTTGATGAGCCTCATTTGCTAAGCGCATAGCTTCATTTTGTCTCTTCAGCTCTTCGATCTCCTCTTTCACCCGAACCATTTCCCCAGGATCAGCAAAGCTTGAAGGAGCAGTAGCACACGAGCCCAAATAGTTCGATTTATGTTTGCCAGATGAATAGAGTGTTGCAAGGCCATATGCGGACCCCTTCTTCACCCCTCCATTAACCTCCAACCATAAATTGGTTTCTTGCTCGAGCGTTAGGGGTGCTGGGGTACTGCTTCCGCATTCAGATTGTTGAGTCGAGGTCCGCTCTTCAACGACCTTTGTAGCTCTTTCCTGAAAAAATAGAAATATATCAACGGTACAAATATGAAGTATAAACGTTGAAGGATTGGCGCGAAAAAAAGCTTGAATTTAATAACTTACCCAGGTCTCTTTTGCGCGGGGTTCGACCCAGATTTCTCCGCCCTTTTTTCGTAATGAAAAAAATTCTAGTGTCATCGATTACAAAATACTGTTACTCTTCCTTTTTATAAAATTATTCGTCCATGTTCATTGTAAATTGTTACATATAATTAGCTTTTAAGTAACTTAATGCATAAAAATATTTTTACAAAAAATTCCATTAATTAGAAACTCAGTTGTCCCGACTAATTTAAAATGGCACCTTACCTGAGCTTGTCAACAGCACTAGGACTGGTTGCTATAGGCTTCTGGCAAAACATGGATGGTAACACTAGCATATCATAAAAATCCACCTATGTTGATTCATTAAGCTTAGCACTTTAAATGTCCCTATTAACTAACCTTATACAGCAATTTTTTACTTAATCCTCATCCAAAGCAGAAAGAAAAAGTAAACACAAAGCAATACGAAAGTAGTTACTTTTCAAAGTAGAATTCTTGGTTCATTATAAGTAATAAGATTATATGTCTTAATCATAATTAAATGGATTTCATATTTGGCATGGCCTTCCTTATTAGTATAACATATTTGGTTGCGAACTTAACAATGAATTAAGACTTGTTATCTTTCTTTTAGGCCTGCATTCCATTTTTTATAAACTACTGTATCAACCAACATTTTCATATCTCATTTGTCCACCTTGTGGACTCACCTTTTCTTTGTCTCCAAATTCTTCACCTTTACTTCCTTGATCACTCTTTCTTCCAATACACTCACCATCGGTTTCATTATTCAAAAAAAGAAATAAACAGTCCCACTAAAAGAAAAAGAAAAAGAAAAAATGCCAACAAGAATGGTTAGTGCAGTGATCATCCTTACTCTTCTTTTTCAGTTTCTTGCAAACATTAAGCTAATTTGTTTCTTTTTCTTGTGATGTTTTAGGTTACATACTTTAGAGAAAGGACTGTACATGTTGCAGTTCTTGCAGAAGGGCCAAGGAGGAGGAGGAACAGTTCATCAAATAACAAATATCATCATCATCATAACCACCATCAACACGTTCATATTAGACATGTTTCTAATGGTGGAGGATACAATAGGAAAGCTCAACTTCTTGAGTACTCGAGAAATCTTCGAGCTTCGGCTCGATCACAGCCATCAACACCTTTGATTCAAAAGCTTGTCCAAAGACAGAATTCCCAGGTTCTAATCTCACTTACATATAGCATTTCCTACGTCACATGAGCAATGATTCTTACAGTCCAGAGGTATAATTTGTTTGGTTTGGAAGGAAGGTAAAGTGGTGTGAATAGAAAATGAAGGGAATATTTATTAAATATTAATATTTAATTTAGGGCCGTTTTTGTAATGGAATAAAATCTAGACTAGTCATGCAAATATTCCAAAGGTATATGGCTGCCAACGTTTCTCGTTCTCATGAAAAGGTGCTTTTCTTTGAACAGCCACCTTGAAGACTGCCTTTCATGAACAACCACTTAACCCAAAATGAAAAGACACATTCATGCCTTTTCATTCCAAATCTTGTGGCTATAAATTGAGAGGCATTTTACCTCATTTTGTTAATCCAAAAATTTCATACTCTCTCTCTCTCACCACTTTTTTGCATTTGTTTTCAAAAAAAAAAAAAGTAAGTTCTAACCTTGGGTAACTGTGAGGGGATTAGATTTCTTAAGGACAGACAGTGTATACTGTTGGCTTGGAATTTTACTACTTCATCTATTTCTGCTTTTGGTCATTATCGAAAGTGCAAACATCTAACAATCTTAAGAAATCTAATATGTATTTTGGTTTGCTAATCGTTAATAGACTGTTTGTGGAGATTAAAATCTGAAAAGATTTTCTACTCCAAATTGTTGTGGAGACTAAAATCTGAAAAGATTTTCTACTCTAAATTTAATATTTCGTTTTGAAGATTTAAATACTTCAACGGATTATTAAAATTATTATGTGTTAATCCGTTCAGAAGATTAAAAAATTCCGAATTATTAAAATATTTATATTGTTATTTGCAGTTTGAAGATTAAAAACTTCGCCGTTGTATTAAATTTGGTGAACCAGTATACTAGAGAAGTAGAGTTTGGTGTAACTCTTATGTCAAATTGAAAACTTCCCGATTTATCTAACTTGATTGTTTCATTCCATTAAGGAATGAAAATTCAAAGTGGATTCCTCTTCTGTTGTGATAGTCATCAACATCAAGCGGCACTGGTGCCATTTGGATGGACTTCCAAACACCGAGTCCAGTGAGACTTGGATAGGATAGTATTGGGGTCACATAGTGAAAGGAAAATGTCTTTCTATTTGAAGAGAAACTATTGACCGTAAAACCAAACGAATTTTCATGTAAAGAGTGACTTGTTGTCCCTTAATGAAAACTTACTGAGAAGTGGCATTTGAAGGCCAACTTAAATGATAAGTGTTTGTCATCTAAGACATGGCTGAATGCCTGATTCTTTATTCTAGTTTGATATGAAGTGAAGGAATCAGTGTGGTGTAGTAAGTTTTGACACTTGGCTTGAGTAGAAGTTGATCAGAAACTTAGATGGCATTTCTCTATGGAGAATCATATTTAAAGTATTGCAAGTGCAGCGAATGCATTTTATTCTAAAATGCTGCTTCAACACTTATTTACATAGTAAGTGCTTGTTTGCAGATAATTACTCCAGGTTAGCCATTATTTAGCTTGGCTAAATATGCTTTTCTAAAAATATCCTTTGATGGAATAAAGAAATAATAGATGCACAAGGAAAAATAATGTCTTTGTTTTCCTTTGATGGAATTAAAGAAATAAAAGACGCAGATGGACGTCACTAAGACACCTCTTTGCGAGGCTGCTTCAACGTTGCACGCATTGATATCCTTTTTCAATATGATAAATCAAATTGTGCATAACCGCCAAGATGTACACTTTAATTGATTTTATGTTCTTTCTGCATAATACTGATATTATGTATTTGTCTGCGTGACATTTAAATTTGTTGTTATATTACTGTGGAGTTATGTTTTCTATTATGAATGCATATGAAATATTCGAAATGTGGGGGTATTCGGTTGTTTGCTAATATGATGAAAAGCAAATAATATTCAAAAAACGTTAGATATAAAAAGTATTTTTTTTTCAACTCCCACAAGATATATCCTTGGTTGATATTTGTTATGGTAGTTAGTGCATTCAGTCATTGGTTTAGTTGTATTGATGACTAGTTGACGATGCTACCAATTTTGATGGTTGGGCACTTGCCTTTTCAAAAGGGTAGTGTTTTTTCATGAAACGGTGTCGCTTAAGGTTGTGACTTTTTATGAAAAGATATCTCGGTTAAAAGAGATTTGTATAGACATGATCATAAATGAACAAATGGGTTAGTATGCTGGTCTATAAAGTTGTAAAACAAACAATGATAATTACAAAATCCATATCAAGTTGGATTTGTATAATGATTGAAGATCCATTAATTTGGGCATCAAATAAATAGCAAGGTCGAAATGGTTGAGAAATACATTAAACATTAAAAGGTTGTGGCCACAATTGATGCAACCATTTCCAGCTATTGATAGTGATGCTAGATTAAACAGTGGAAAAATTGAAGGGATCCAAAATTTTGGAAGATATTCAATTTTGGCTCTAGCCGTTGACAGCGGTTTGCATACATTGCAATAGTCAAGCGTCAATAGGAAGGGTTGGGAGCAATATGTATAACGGGAAATCATTACATACAACGAAGACATAAAACCGTTGGACAACTACTCTCTAGGGGATTATCAATATTGACATTGTAAGGTCAAGTGATGTGTCGGATCCACTAACAAAAGGCTAACTAGAGAGGTAGTAGAGGTCATCGAAGAGAATGAGACTATGGCCGAGGACAAGTCGTCATGACGGTAACTCTACCTAGAAGACTGGAGATCCCAAGATCTAGGTTCAAGGAGCTCAAACAAAGTTATGTACGACCGCTCCAACATTGTCAAACAACTCAACCCGTTCTCGTAATAAGACAATGTTCAGTACCAAGGATAAAATGTTAAAGACATTTTTTAATGATTATCTAAGTTTGATACGGGAATTATCAAATAGTGTAGATCTACGGGATTACACGTTTAGAAATCACCTATGTGAGTGTGAAGTGGAAGCCGCTTCAAGGAGAATTCTGTTAGGCCAATTCTCTACGCACTCATGAACCAGGCGATGTTCATGGCTGAAACGAACACAACAATGAGAACCAAAAATGGTCAAGGATTAATTGTGTAATATATATTGTCTAGGTATACACCAAAGTTCGACGGTTCAAAGATATCAGATCTACCGATTGACCGAGTATATCCGATATATGTTCACTACGGAAAGTTCAAAGGGAAATCCACTTATCCAGATGCAATTAATTCTTACTTGCAAATCACACAATTTTCTGCATGTTTTTCTTCATATAGCCATTCCCCATTCATGTGAGGGATTGTTGGGTTTGGAATATGGGTGTCAAATGGGTAGGGGTCTACCTGTCAAAACCCGGACCCGGACTCATTAAAACCCGACCCCATCCGGACCCGCAAAAACCCGGACCCATAAACCCCCTAAAATACCCCTACCCGAACAAGTTTTTTTTTCTTAACGAATACCCGTATCCGTTAAGACCCGTCAAAATTATGGGGTATTACTGGATATACCCGTATCCATATCCATTAAAATAAACTGAGTGTTAAAACTTGTATGTGTAGAGAAAGGTATACATAAGTTTTTCACTCATGGTTTAATTTGTTTTGTGTCCATATTGTTAATAGTGAAATATGTTCAAGAGAAACAAATTTAGCTATTTAATTAAAAAAGAAACTTGATATTCCATAACAAATCAACAATTTGAATATATATTACTCAAATATGGTATAGAACTTCAACTATTAACTTCGATATATACCTCAAATAGGTGATACCCGTCACTCTTTTGGGCAATAATGCTTTGGATGTTCTAGTTTGTTTATGAGACTGAATTAGATCGGAGCGAAGAAACCAAGGAATTGAAGACTCACTAGAACAAGATGATAACCTTGAAGAAATTCGGTTAAGTGATCAAGCACTATCAATGGCACCTACAGCGGAGCATGAGGAAAAATGACATGGATTTAATTTGTAATTTGAATTTTCATTATTTAGTTTTGATGTTGCACTTTTCAAATTTAGAAGTTAATGTTCAATACTTTAATAGTTCAAGTATCTTAAATAAAGTAAGTCTTTCAGTTTTTCCTATCATTCATCTTTTTTTTTTTTTAGTATTTAAAATAATATTATTAAAATCCGAACTCAAACCCAATTTTTTAAGACTCGAACCCGTACCCGTACCCGCTAAGACCCAAATCCGCACGGGTTTTTTTTTCCTACCCAAAACCCGGACCCGTTAAGAACCCGTAATTTAAACCCGTACCAAGACCCTTACCCGGAACCTGCGGGGTTACAATTTTACAACCCGAACCCGTATACCCGTTTGACACCCATAGTTTGGAAGGAAGATAAAATAGTGTGCATGGAAAATGAAGGGAATGTTTATTAAATATTAATATATTATAGTATTAATATTTAATTTAGGGCCGTTTTTGTAACGGAATAAAATCTGGACTAGTCATGCAAATATTCCAAAGGCATATGGCTGTCAACGTTTCTCGTTCAGGGAAAGTGCACGAAAGGCCACTTTTGCCACTGGTCTTTGGGCACAGGCCACAAATACCAAAATATTTAGTTTGTGGCCACTTTTGCTTAAAGAGATAGAACTTCAGTCCAGAGGCCGGATTGAAGTTCAGTCCTTAAAGATTAAACGTCAATTCAGGGCCATATGGACTGAAGTTCAATTCAGTCCTTAAGATGGAACTTCAATCCAGGGCCATATGGACTGAAGTTCAATCCTTAAAGATGGAACTTTAGTCCATGGCCATACCATGGACTGAAGTTCAGTCCATGGCCATATGGACTGAAGTTCAGTCCTTAGAGATGGAACTTCAGTCCAGGGGCCGTATGGACTGAAGTTCAGTCAATTATCAGAGACTTAAGTCAATATTTATTTAGTAAAGGCCCAAAAATGACCTCTAGTGTAAGACCAATAAAAATAGTGGCCTCAAACTAAATACCAGTGTTAAAAGTGGCTGCTGGGCGAAATTTTTACTTCTCGTTCTCATGAAAGGTGCTTTTCTTTGAACAACCACCTTGAAGGCTGCCTTCATGAACAGCCACTTAACCCAAAATGAAAAGACACATTCATGCATTTTCATTCCAAATCATGTGGCTATAAATAGAGAGGCATTTTGCCTTTTGCCTCATTTTGTTAATCCAAAAATTTCATACTCTCTCTCTCATTACTTTTTTGCATTTGTTTTTAAAAAAAGTAAGTTCTGAGTCAGTGTGATTTGCTACCATTATTTGAGTTCGCTGTTCACTGTGATTTGAATTACCGCTATCATAGTGAGGATAATTCCATTGGGTAACTGGGAGGAGATTAAATTTCTTAAGGTCAGACAGTGTATACTGTTGGCTTGGAATTTTTCTACTTCATCTATTTCTGTTTTTGGTCATTATCGAAAGTGCAGACATCTAACATAATTTTCCAGGCAGTGAAAAACAAGCCAAAATATGTAAGTCTTCCAACTTGTATGGGACACTGGAAATTTGTTATGCCAAGGTTCCTCAGATCAATAATGCCTCAGAATGAGAAATCCAAGAAGAAGAAGAATATGGCTTCTAAAACAACTAAAATCAAAGCTATGGTGAACACTTTTCAGGTAATTAATTACTCACTCAGAAGTTATGTATACAATTCTATCAAATCCAAAAATCTCTGCATTATAAAAACATTCACTTTCTTTCAGGTTCAAAGAAAGGCTGGTCTTTTCTCCAAATTTTTTGCTTCACTACGAAAGGGTCATCGATGAACAGATTCATTGCCCAACTCTAAGAATCAATGTGTTCAAAGGTCCAACCATTCGCTAACTGATGAGTGATAATTGTTATCCAATCTTTCTTTCATATCTTTTTTTTCCTTTTACTGGAGGGGGTGGCAGAAGGTTACCGAAATTATTATTTTTTTGTTAGGTGAACTGCATTATAATCAATCTTTGACTGATTACAATGTATGGTAGAAAGGAAAATTTTATTTCAAGAAGATACAAGAGCATTATGAATGTAAAGTGCTGCTTACAAACACAGCCAAAGGCACTCGAACCGTATGGTTTCGGTTACCCTGGAACACGATTTCGCCAAATGAGTAAACATTGGTTGTCTGAGTTGCATTTAGGACAATTGTAATATGTCTTGAAGCATTGGCAGTTATCTTAAACACTTGTGGCACTACAGAAATGCTTACACCCAGTGGCTCTTGCACGATCACCTGGTACTGTTCATCTGCACCACCCACATTAGTCACCCTCCTGATCACATTTCTTGAGCCTACCAAGTTTGAAATTGTCACACTAGGCGTGTTTAAATCCGAGCACCATGCCTTTTTCTTATTCGGGCATCCAGTTCCAACTGCTCGTCTTATAGACATTTCATCGACTCCTGGAACTGAACATAAAAACAGTACATAGTGTTTAAACCTTGCCTCGAAAACAAGTCCAGGGTCAATGGCTCGAGATGCGTTTACAAGTCCGGCTCCAATATCAAATGGAGTAGCAGAAGATAGCTGGTTACTTTTTTGGGCTAAAATAGGGGCACTAGTGTGGCCAGTTACATCTGCAGTTGTCATCATTGCAGATGTAATAGCTGCAGGACTCCAGTCGGGGTGTTTCTGTTTTATTAAAGCAGCAATTCCAGCAATGTGTGGGGTAGCCATGCTTGTTCCAGATAGTAGTGCAAAATTCTGTCCTGATAAACGACGTGGTTTTAAATTACCATTCTTGAAACTAGAAACAATAAATATTTGAAAAAGAGAGACCAAATATAAGGTTGTGTCAAATAAGCTGAATTTGAGTAACTATACCTTTGATGTATTGATCTCCTTCACTAGTAGGGCTCCAGGAAGCCCATATTGAGGATCCTGGAGCCATGATAGTTGGTTTAAGGACATCAGCAGTGTCTAAGAGTGCATTGTTCACATCAGGACCTCTAGATGAATATGATGCCACAACTGGATCCTGCCTCGTATAACTAGCTTGTCTCCCATCTAATATTCTTGCTGTAGCTCTGAAACTAATTGCTCTTCCGCTTCTGCTTCTTATTGTGTTCGAGTTATAATATTCCCGCAAAGCCTGCAACAGACAACAAAGAGCGCCAGAGTTAATACAAAATTAACCGTCTCATCGAATAACCTTTTAGGCCCTTCAAAACGATTGCTTGGAGAAATCTTGTTCCTTGATGCAGTTGGGAAAGGCTATTGATTAATAGATATGAGATTGATACCGTAGAGGCTTCCATGTTGTTTAAAATTAGACCAGGTACTGATAAGGTCATCGTAGATCCCTTAATTTGTTCAGAACCAATATCTGGGTCCATTGTCAGTACAAAGCCAGCAGCCCCAACTTTTTGTATTGTATCAGCAACTGTGGCTATGCTTGCTGCCTCTGATTCAAAATCAAAGGTATAGGTGCATATTACTATCTTCCCATGGACTAAAGTTTGGATGAATGCTTCTGCGTCTTGACAGCTCTCAACTGTCAAAAGGCCAGAGGTAGTGTTCCCTTTACAAACATCAGAGGCAGCAGCAAGCTGGAAATATACTCCTGAAAGCGTTGGGGCTGCAATAAGATGTGGAAACCACATTTTCAGTGAAACAAATAGTAGAAGTCACTAGATTATAGATAACACTGATATATAAATCAAATAACTGAGATTTAACAGCAAGAAAGGGATGAGGTGACTTAAACGCGAAAGTCCACTGCCAGAGTAGCTCCGTCCATTGCCTAAAACAATTGAACTATTATATCTACGATCTGTAGTGGAGGCAGCAACACTTATGATCCAGGGACTAAAGGAAAGAATGGAACTTGAAGAAGGACCACCGTTTCCAGCAGCTTGAACAACCAGAACACCAGCTCTTGTTGCAAACAAAAGCTGCATTTCCAGCACATTGAGGAAAGCAGAAGGACCAGAAGGAACACTTGCTGGCCCTACAGAAAGGCTCAATATATCTACTCCATCTTCAACTGCCTAAATGATAAAAATGTTTGCCGATATTACCTTGGAGTATTAGCTATTGTAAAGTAAAAATCTAAAAAGATAGGAAATATGCACTTTGTGTTATTTTCTATCCATTGACAACTCCCGAACCTGATCCACTGCAGCCACAACATCAGACATGAAACCTCCAAAAGAGTACATGGCCTTATACACAGCAATCCTGTTACAACACAATTCATTTTCTTTATCAAAATCAAACTTCACATGTAAAACTCTTGATAGAAAAAAAAAATCATATTACCCTGCTCCTGGAGCCATACCACTTGCGTAACCATACTTGAAATGGTTGACGATGACAGGAACATTATGATTTCCTGCTGCAGTTGAAGCTGTATGGCTGCAATTTTGAAACATCTTTCAAATTATGAACATGTATTATCGTTCAACAATATCAACATAAATATCAAGCCACTTGCCTTCCATGGCCATCAGCATCAAAAGGGGAAGCATAGTCACGAGAGGCATTGAATTCGCCAGCAGCAGTTGCAGCTCTTGCAAAATATTGTGCTCCGACTATCTTGCTGTTGCAGGCTGTTTCAGGGAATCTATCACCAGTCACACATTTCCCTTTGAATTTTCCACTTTTCACAATTGTACCTCGGCCAGCACCATTTGATGCTTGAGCCAAAAAGCTAGGATGGAATGGATTAATTCCAGTGTCAATCATGCCAATCACAACACCTGCCCCTGAAGCGATGGGACCACCTAATTTTGGCCAGACACCACCAGGAATTCCTAAAAAGTCAGGTGTATGAGTTGTCAACTTCTTCATCTTCACATCTTCATAAATGGCTCTAACACCTTTTGCATTTTGTAGCATACCAAGGGCCTGCAACAATGAAACACTTAAAATTAGCTAGTCAAAGAGAATAAAAATAACATGTTTAAGCGTGGGAGCTACCCTTATGAAGAATGGTAAGTTGAACGCTCTTTGCTGGAATTATACTGTGTATATTAGTTTTTATGCATGTATACTAAATGTTTTAACACCTTTAGCGAACTTTCTAACTTTGCCACTGTGTTTAAGGCATCAGTTCAATCAAGTCAAAAATCAAATGGTGGCTACTAAACTTTTCAAATGCCTACCTGATCAGATGTCAAATGAATGGCAAATCCATTGAGCAAATGAGTGTAGCTATAAACTTTAGTATATAAATCTCTGTCTAGGAGAGATTCTAGTAACATGTCATGTTGTTTCCTCATCCTTTTTTTGTAGATAGCTATATCTTCAACATTCCTGCAAGTAGAAAATTTACATAATAAGCACTAAAAAAGTTAAGTGCATGCTTAGTAGCTGCACTAAGTTATCAGGCCAAGGGAGAGGCAAGAGTTTTTACTTTGATTTTGTAGATACAAAGGACTCATCTTCCAATAGAACTGTATAGATTTTTGCATTTGCCAATAATGGTTCCCATGTAGTGATAAAAGAGAGTGCAATTAAGGTGAAAATGGTTACCATTTCTAGAGACATGGTATAATGGTGTACACCGAAGGAAAGGAAAGGAAGCCAATTCTTTAAAGACAGTAAGTGTTGTTTGCATGCATGATTTTCTCATTTTCAAACCACCATCCCAATTCATTTGGTTTTGCACCCCCTCTTCATGCATGGAATGAGGTTTGATTACGATATTTCTTTTATTTTCTTTAATTTCTGGCGCATAAGATAGAACATGCAAATTGTTATCCACTTAATTGGTTGAGTATAGTGCTACAAATTTCATGTTTTCTGTAAGAGCATTAGTTTTATTTCTTCAATTCCTTTTTTTTTTCCTTTTCTCACTTGTTTGAAGTTTCAGACGAGTGAGGACAAAGCACGGCAATTATGGAGAAGACCGAGACATGTCTCTAGTACATAAAATTTTATTGGTTAATAGTCAAGTGATACGTGTTGTCACGTTAATATGCAACTCTTACGGTCAACTTAATTTGTTTAAACAGCTAGTCCGAGTAAATACTTCCAATAAATTGACATGATAGTAGGGTTTAATGACTGTTCTCTAGATAGCCAGTGCAGGAGTACTCGAGACCAGCTCTGTCCCTTCAGAAACATCCTATAAAAAAGAGACATCCTCTTGTTCTACAGCGGCTGCACTAGGGAGAAAAAAAGGGAAAAAAATTCTAATCGCCAACTTAACATATACTTCAAATCAAAAAGCAATTACTTGCAAAATTCCATTATGTCAGCAAAACTAGAAACAATGAATTGTACACTTGCTAGAAAAAAATATACAACACGAAGGAAAAAAAAAAAAAAAAAAAAAAACACAAGGATGCTGAAATTCTTCTCAGCTTCAAAATTGCTTACAGAGTAGACATCTTTCATTACACAAAATTGCGCCCGTCAAACACAAAAATATCAAACGGCACATAATAAGGTGTGCAATTTTTTCTTTTGACAACTGAAAGCTGGCAATGAAACCCAGAATATAATAAGCCTTCCCCCTTTACATTTCTCCTCTACTTAATACCAACCTTTATTGTTTGCACCAACAGTATACGTAATTCATCATGCACTCTTATCATTCAACCAAATCTCTAGGCCACTAAGGGGTAGATATACACGCGTTCTTTATGTAATCTTAGGCCTACTAAGGGGTACATATACACGTGTTCTTTATGTAACATGTGGTCCGTCATAGCACGGTGATTATAAGGGGTAGAAACAATTTGGCCCACCCATGCATTCTAGGGGAGAACAAAATTCGTATTGTAATTCAGCAGCTATTGGATCTTTGCTGCCTACTGTACTCCCAAAGTGCAATGGCACCACTGACATGGACGTTGAGCGATCGAACTACTCCTAACTGTGGAATTTCTATGCAAGCATCCAGAATGTGAATGATGTCCACTGGTATACCTTCTTTTTCTCGGCCAAGGACCAACACCTACAAATATTCAACAAACCATCAAAGTCATAACAAATCTAATGTCATAACAAATCATGAATTACATCTATATATCAGTTTATTTTATGAATCATGCATTGAATCAGTAACAAAAACTAAATAACTTCAAAAGGTTAAACAGTTACTTAAAACTATCTACTATCAGAGCTTTTAATTCCTTTGCGAAGGAGAATCTTTAATAGTATGATGAAAATAATTACAGAATAACTTTCACTCAAGGGAAAGAAGGAATCACCATGTAGACTGTATGAAACTCACCGTCCTCTTAGGAAACACATATTGGTCAAGAGAAATGCTGTTTGCTGTTTGCTCCAGACCCAAGATGGAGAAACCTTCTTGCTTCTTCTTCTCCAAGAAAATTTTCATACTACTAACCGGGACCTCAACAACGGGTACCCATTTCTCTGCAGTTACACTGAACATACAACAAATAACTCCAGTAAAAAACATTTCCTATCCAACTTAGAGAACACATTCTTTCTCTATCCAGGTACTTCAGGTTATGCTGACCTAGAATTCCAATAAAAAAAATTACATCGACGATTTGGGAGTTGTGAATTCCAGCTCACTCAAAACTTTGATGTTCTTTTGATTTTTTTTTTCTACCGATCAAAAAAATAAATAAATTTTTTTACCAGGAAACGTGGTTTTACATTATATGATTGATATTTGATAAAAAGCTTATTTTCTTGTTTCTTTCATATTACTTCTCGAAAGGTAAATTCAATCAATTTGATAAACATTTATTTTATAGGTTTATTGCTAACATTTGCTGTAAACGCGCAGCTCCTTTACTAAAATCACCTTGACCATAATGTTAATCTTACAGTCGAAGTGCACTAACTTTTGCACAAAGAAATGAAACATTAAGAGACTTCTAAGATTGTGGGTCAGTTCACTACATCAAGCAATCCAGTTTTTCTTTCAATTGTACAACAGCAACCATATCATCTTTATTCTATTCAAGGATGTCATCCGATCCTCATTTATATTAACACAATGTTTCATCATTCATCCATTTCACTGCAACATTTCAGATTTATTTGCATCCACAATGTGAAACTATAAAGCAAAGCCAAAACACATGCAGTTTTAACAAAGCAAAAGATGAGAGTAACACTATCAAAACCTGATCAGTTGAAATTGCTTGTCTTTCACTATGTTTTTGTCTGCAACGGCCAGTGCAGATGCTCTAAATACCTGTTAGGAGTCGATTAGAAATAACAGTGAACCTTCTGAAAAATAAAAGACATGCACATACTAACACCCAAGTTCACAAAATACCTCACAAGTTCGTGCCAATCCTGCAAGATTAGGTATCCGATCAATCAATGACGCGACAAGGATAATATCTTGCCGACTTGCTTTCAGCTTCTCAAAAGCTACAGTTCTTAAGTGCAGCAACTGATCACGAAGCTGATCTTCCTTTTCTATGTCTGTATTTACACAGAAGCAGCAAGTAGGACAATCAAAGAAAAAAAAAATATTAAAACATATTTTATATACTCAGCAGTACAAAAGCTGTGCAGGGCCATAAATGCAGAATTTTGGACCAAAAGAAGACGAAGTATAAAAAAGATGAAACATCAAATCTATCTTCCTTCTTGTCTAACTATTAAAGGAGACAACAACTCATCCCAATCAATGTGGGATACGTAACATATAAACAAGGTAAGAGTTAAAACGCAAGATGAAATTTTCCTCGAGGAACCTACGAGGAGTTCCATGAAAGCACATTATGTCCATGGCGTAAGTGACTTGCACACAAGCTACAATGAATTACCGATGGTACGAGTTATTTGCATGGACATTTTATATCAAGATTCTTCTGCAATCTACCTTCTCAAACCAAATTGTGATGCATAGAATAAGAAATTAGTATTGAATCCAGTTACCTAGTAGGGATTTCAATGCTCCTCCATTTTCCAAGATGACGGTCGAAGCAACATTTTGCATTTCATGTTTGGAAAAAGTAATCTTCCTTTGGAAATCAAGTGTTAGATCTTGCTGTTGCAGAACAACTGTTTGCCTTTCAGTAAGATCTCCAGATACCTCCTTGGACTTTCCATTGTCATCAACAAGCAAGCTTTCATTCTTGATAGCTGCTGCATCTTTGGCCATTGAGCACCTGAGATCTTCCCTAGTCTCCTGGAAACAAAAAATGTGAGCAACTAAATCACGAAATACAATGAAATAGTGAAAGTACTCCCCT